>CM038144.1:254854774-255250154 GCA_021437245.1 Aegilops speltoides
TTCTTCTTGCTCTTCGGGAAGTTCTCCTATCTAAAGGAAACGAACAATCTGCTGCGCCCATGCCAGAGCCTGCGGCTCGACAACAAGGACTAAAGACGTAAATGCCGCTGCAGGAACATCCGCTTCTACGGCAAGAATCTGTGATTCAGCTGGAGCTTGATGTTCCCCGGCAAGCTTGCCGGAGAAAAACTTGTCGGGAGCGTCTGCTTCAAGAAACAAACCCTAGGGCTTGTCGGAGCAGACTGGTCCTCAGCACTCTTGGTGTTGATCTTGGGGGCCTTCTTGGCGGTGGCTTCTGGGAGCTCAGACGGAAAGTAGTCACCAGAAATCAACTTCCTCTTTCTTGCTCTGGCCTGGGCTGATGGTGTTACGATGGTTGAGTCAACTTGAGCACAAAGATCCATGGTTCCACAGTGCAACTTGAGGCTTGGCGATTTTGACAGCCATCCGCAATGTCGCTCGGGCTCTGGAACATGTTACATCCGTAGGCCGCCAAAATTCTCTTCCAACTTTCTCACCTCATCAATATAAGCTTCCCATCAACGGACTCGATAATCTTTGTTCACTTCATGGACGACAATGTCGTGAGTCACCCCCGATAATGAGTTTCTTTGATCCCAAGGTCTGCAGCGATCTCGAGTCCGGCAAGCAAGCCTTTATACTCTCGTAAGATTGTTTGTTGCTTGCTCCTTGGGAAAGTGCATCCGACCACGATTTGAGGTGCTCTCCGGTGCGATAAGTAACACGCCTCAGACCGGCGCTTGGAGCGGTAAAAGGCACCATCAAAGTACATGATCCATTCTTTTGCTTGCTTCCTTGACGGGATCCTCGCCCTGGAGTTTCTTCATCGCTTGTTGGCGCCCATTCTGCTATGAATTTCGCCAATGCTCGGCTCGATAGTTGAAGTACTTTCAAACTTGAGGCCAAAGTTGATAGTTCCAAAGGCCCACTGACAATCCCGCTGTTGCTTCGGATTCTCGCAATATCCTCTTCAACGGAAAGCGAGTGACAATCTGTGATCTCATGTGCTTGAAAATAATGGCGAGCTTCCTCGAGGCCATGAGGAGGCCGAAAAGCAACTTCGCACACTAGAGTACCTTTGATCTAGCCCCCGCAGAAGGGAACCGACGATAAATAAACCTGGCGCCGCACCATCTTCTTTTGTTTCTCTTCCCGCTGGCTGCACGTATCTATCCTTGTCGGGGCCGAGCTTGCCGGGAAGCCCTCGATTGTCGCTGGACTCGTTGTCAGTGGTCGCTGGCTCATCATCCGCCTCCCTTTCCGCTACTAACGCAGCACTAACCACTCAGATTGGTTGCCGCTAGATACAACAAAGAACTTTTCTTGTGGCTTAGGTGCGCATAAGTATTGAGTGGAGGATGTATCTCTTCAAGTCTTTGCGCAGCCTCCGCCTCTGGAGTCCATTTTCATTGACCTGCCTTTTTCAAAATTTTGAAAATGGCAGGTATGGCCGCCAGCAGACTTAGAGATGAACCTGCCGAGAGCAGCAACAACGCAGCCGCAAGCCTTCAGACATCCTTGATGCGCTTCTAAGCTTCGATCAGCTCAATGGCCTTTGATCTTGTCGGATTGGCTTCAATCCTCCGCTGAGATATTAAAGAACCCGAGAAGCTTGCCGGAGGGGACTCCAAACACGCACTTCTCGGGTTCAACTTGAGATTGATCTTATGCGCAGATTTGCAAAGGTCTCGCCCAAATCTCGGATCAAAGTTTCTTTGTCCTTGCCTCTGACTCACCATGTCATCCATGTATGCTTCTACATTTCTCGTGCAAACCGTGGCTCAAAAGCATGATCGACTACTCTTTGTAAATGTTGAACCAGCATTCTTAGTCCGAAAGGCATCCGTATAAAGCAAAGACGTGCTACATGGAGTAATGAATGCGGTCTTCTTCATCCTCTTCCGCCATGAAGATCCGATGATATCCCCGAGTATGCATCAAGAAACGAAAGAAAATCACATCCCGCCGCGGAGTCGACACTGGTCAATGCGCCGCAAGGGAATGGATCCTGGGACAAGCTTTATTAACATCAATGAAGTCAATACAAAGCCTCCATTTCCCGCTTGCTGCTTGGCGCACGACTCATGTGTTTGGCCAACCACGTGGGATGAAGCACCTCTGACAAGGCCCGATGCTTCCAACTTTTGATCTCTTCAATAAATTCTTGTCGCCCACCGCTTGTTTCCGACTCTCGCTGACGGGCGAGCGTGAGGCGACGGCAAGGTGGTGCTCAATTACTCTCGGGAACACCGGGATGTCGATGGTTGCCATGCAAACACATCGACATTCACCGCAGGAAAGCAACGAGCGCCGCTTTCCTATTTACGGTTAAGTGTGGCAATCGATGGTGAAGGCACCACCAGTGCCGCCCCTTTGGCGGCCACTTTCTTGGTCTCCGTGAAGCTGTCTTTGCCTTCTTGCACTTGCCTGTGGAGCTCGATGGAAAGTCCTCGATGGTAGCGCAAAGACCAAGAGGTGCGCTACGGGAGGGCATCGAGCTGCCCTTGCCGGACTTGGTCTTCTTCTTCCCCGGAGCTTCAAGCAAGTGTCTTGGCGATCCGCAAGGGCTGCTGCCGCTTCGGTAGATCTTGTCGGCAGATAAGGGCATCTTTTTTGTCGCCAGGACAGAAATGACACTTATCGGACCGGCATCTTGAGCACTTTGTAGGCGTAGGAGAGGTCGGCATGAACTTGGCGGAAAGCCGGCAATTTAGTATCCCATTGTAGGGCAATGGGAAATCAACGCAAAAGGTGACTTTTCTCGTCTCCAAGTTCAGCTCACGCCAAATGTCACCGGTAGTGTGATCTTCCCTTTGGCTTGCTCCTTCCCGGTTGATTCCTTGAAAGTGCCGCCTCTTCGAAGCTCGCTGTCGGGGATCTCGAGCTTCTTGAGCACCGCGGAGGAGATCAGATTCAAAGCTGGCCCCGCCCAACCAGCATCTTTGTGACCTTGAGGTTGTGGATGGTTGGCTAAACAAACATCGGCAAGCACCGACGCAGTTATGCGATCGTGGTGATCCTCAACATCAAAGATGATAGGCGCAGTTTAATCACTTCAGAGGCTTGCGCTGACTCAACCGACGGTTGCACTGCATTAAACTCCCGCACCCACTCGCTTTGAGCTGGTGGTGCGGCATGCAGGAAGCACCGCCGTCGACGCACAAAACCTCTTGCTTTCTCAAACTCCCCGCCGCGCCTCATCCTCGCCCATCTCTTCATCTTCGCTCGTTTTCATCCTTGTCACTACCATGGGAGGTCTGTCTCCTTGTGCTGCTATGGCCTTGCCGCCGCTTCTCCCCGGGCGGGACGCTTCTTGCCGGATCCTCCTCCACCTTCTTGGGCCTTCTCTTTGTCGCGGCGCTCATACTCAGCTTTCTACAGTTCTACGAGCTGCTCAACTTTCTTGCATGTCTGGAGATCATGGCCCTTGGTGCGGTGGATCTTGCAAGATCAGTTGTCCGGAGCTGCCCTGCTTGTCGGCGGCCACCACGGCCTCGCCGGAGTTAGTAGCTTTGGCCTTCTCGGCGCCACCTCCGTTGCCGGACTGCTTGACAACTAGCACATCCTTAGCTTTCCTTTTTCTGTTATTTTGCCTCCGGTTCTTCTTTGCCGGGCGGCATCCTCACCGCAGACCTCTTCGCTCCTGCGCTTCTCCGGGAGTTTCTCCTCCTCAGACGCGTGCACACTTGTCGGCCGAGCATATAGCTCGCCGACATCTCTAATTTTGCACATCGCCATCTCCTTCCTCATTCTCGCGACACGCATGTTCGATGGAACGCGCCGATAATCATGGCAGGGTGGACGTCTGGGATGTTACGCGCACTCGCTAAATCTTTGAATGTACTTGTGCAGGGGTTCTCCTTCCTTCGGGCGAGCAAATGAAGATCGCCTTCCCAGCCATGGGGCCAGGCCTCGTGAAGGCGCCGACAAACCTGATGGCACAGATCCGCCCATGAGGAGATGGAGTCGCCGCAAGTGCATGAGCCACGATTCGACATTGGGCTTGAGCACCAGCCGGAAGTAGTTGGCGAGATCTTCGCCGCGCCCCAAAGAGCCTCGCACCGCGATGGTGTAGATCTTTGAGGAACTCCGACGGATGTATCCTACCGCCGCATTTCTGCACGCTCGCTTGAAGTTCTGGTATCACATCGACCTGCTGCCGCAGCTCACGAGTGAATGCTGGGCAACCTATCAGATACGGCAAGTCGCCGTTCCCCGGCGCATGCATATCAATATCGGGCCCAGACGCTGGTCTGACCGACGCCGCTTCTCTTCGACGCCGATGCGTAGTACGAAGCGTTTTTTTGTCGTCGCTCATGGAGAACTTGGCGCTGATCGTGGCGAAGCTTCGCGGGTCCGACAACGCGGTGGAGTCGGTGTCGAGGTTAGCCCAAAGGAGTTGGCGATTCGCCTTCGGGCGGAGTGCACACCGGTTGCACCCCACCGTCTTGTCGCCACGCTTGCGCCGGGCATCTTGCCGCGGCTTCGACGTGTTTCGGTTGTCGGGGAGTAGCGCTGGCGGCCGGCGAGGCTCTGAATGGTGATCCTCCATTGCCGATCTTGTCCGCGCCGAGGGTAGTCTAGGAGCAATGGCTCGAGCCAACGCTTCTTCTCGAGTTTTCGGCGGCGGGCCGAACGACGCGAGAGCGGATATGCTCAAACTTCTAACATGTTAGAAGGAGCAACATCTCGCCCAGCGCATCGTGCCGCCTCGCGCCAACATGTTGGCGTGCATGTTGGCTCGAGCGCCCCGCCGATCCACCAGCTTGGCCTTGTTCTAACGCGAGAGTACGGTGCTAGGAGCACCATGGAGTTATCGATCCCGCGCCTCCCGAGCGCGCGCTGGCATGTACGGATGCGAAGTTTATGGGGCCTTGTCCTTGATCTCGTGACAATGTGAGTTCCCCATCGGGCGCCTGTTCCTCCGCCAGCATCTCCACCCCACCGCCCGCTTGTTCCGGGTGGCGGCGGAATCTACGCTGACGGACTCAACCACCTCCAAGCCTTCTTCTTCGGGTGGCATGTCAATGAAGACGATGATGTAGGCACAACACCGGATCAGGTTCGACAACCTCGACGCTTCTACCTGGCGCACCAAAGATGTCGTGGGAAACGAACACCTATGGGGCGGGGCCCCTTCTCGGTCCGGCAGGGAGCGGAGGGCGCACGAAGAGCAGATCGAGGCGAAGCACGCGGTGGATTTTACCCAGCTTCGGAGCTCTCCGGAGAGTTAAAACTCCTACTGCTGCTTTGTGTTTATATTGTGTTCTTGCTCGAGAGTGTCAGCGTTCTGTAGTTTCGAATGAGTCGAACCCCCTCTACGTTGTGCATGGGCCTCCTTTTATAGGCTAAAGGGGTCACCGACAGGTGGCAACGCAGACAGGGGTACAAATGTAAAAAGAGGGGTTGGTACAACTGCTATCTACAAGGCACCCTACCTAACTCGCTCGGTAGGGACAAGGGCATTTAATGCCCGTCCGTCGCCCAAATAGTGCGTAAAACGACCGCTTGGGGTGCCACCGCCACACGATGGCCTTCTCGTCATCTCCACTTGCCACCTCGCACCGCTTGGCTGCACAGACTTCCCGCCACGCGCTGGAATGGTCCCGGGCGACATCGCCGATGGATGCGCCGAGCATGGGCGCAGAATGGTAGCCGCCGTAAAGCAAGCGCCCTGCCGCGATCGCTGTCTTGTCGCACCTCAATGCTTGTCGCTTGTCTAGTCTTGCCGGGATGCACGGCGCGTCGCGGCAAGTTTCTTGAAATGCCTTTGAGTTCTTCTCCGGCAAGCTCCTCTTGCCGGGCCTTGTCCTTCCCGCAAGCTCCTCTTGCCGGGCCTTGTCTTCTTAGTTAAAACACTTTGTTCTTGAATGGCATCAATATGAGCTACGGAGGATCTTGGCGGGCGCCGCAAGCCTTGCTGGCTTGGCGCCATGATCGCCTGCACAAGTTCAGATGCTAAGGTACCCCTACTTTAGTACACCGACACCGCTGGTGGAACAGTCCCGGGAAGGGTCCTTCCTTCTGGACCTTTTTCGCCTCCCGCTGGGGAGTTCTTCCTTCTTCTCTCCCCGCTAGGAGAGGCCTCCTCTTCTCCTCCTGCGCCCTCGTGGGAGGAGTCCGCCGAGTCATCGGATGATGAACTGATAACACCCGACGCCGGGGAACTCGTCCCGGTTCCGTGCGGGCCTTCTTCTTGGCCTTCTTCTCCGGCACCACGTAAGGCGCCGGGACTAGCAGCAATGTCAAACGGGCATCCGCTGGGTCTTCTGGAAGGGGAGCGGACAGTTAACCTGTCCGGACGTCTCCTGCCAGGCCTGTTAAAGGTATTGGGAGTTTAGATCCCACATAGAGTCAAACTATGAAAAGCAAGTGTCCCATAAAGGATAACATGGCTTACCTCGCCAGCCGGAGGCCGCGAGCTGAATCCGCGATCTTTGGTAGCGGATGCGGGAGCCTCGGTGCCCTTGAACATGTCAGGACCCCGACTCAATGCCACATCGATCTAGCATGTAACACCTCATATCACTTTGCGGCTTCACGCAGGGTATCCCCACGGGTGTCGCTTACCTTTGCCCGGACCGCTTTGCTCTGTTGGCACACGATATGATAGTGTCGCTAGCATCCATATGATAAGGAGCCCGCTGACATGGCTAGTCATAAACCCAAAGTGGCACAAACTTACGGTGGACGGGCATCCATGACCCAAAGATCGAACGCGTTCGGTCATCGACGAGTGAATCCAGGTGTAGATGGACTAGCGGTGACTCGGTCACTACTAGAAAAAGGGCTATAGATGGGATTGACACTAATGGCGCGATTGACAAGTGGTGCGCCATTAGTATATACTAATGGTGCACCACCTTCGATGCGCCGCTAGAGTTGAAACTACTAATGGCGCACCTTGCCCACGGTGCGCCATTAGAATCAATTTTTTATGAACTAGTGCGCTGTCCAACATACTAATGGCGATTCACAGGAAGTGCGCCATTACTAGTTGTAACTAGTAATGGTGCACCAGCTGTAAAGTGCGCCACTAATGTTATTTTTTATTATTTTTATTCCTTTTTTGCAAAACTCGATGGCGCACTCACGCGGTGCGCCATTACTAGTTTAAACTAGTAATGGCGCACTGTATGGAGTGCGCCATTAGTATGTTTTTTTTTGCAAAACTACTAATGGCGCACCACCAGGGGGTGCGCCATTAGTAACCTGGATTACTAATGGCACATTTGTTGTTGGTGCGCCATTAGTAAGTGGGCAGCAACAAGATATTTTGGACAGTCTCTCCTCCCACACTCACTTTCTCCCCACTTCATTCTCTCCACCGCCTCCTCCTTGTCTCAGGTGCCTCCTCTTTTTCACCTCATTTCCACCATAGATTCATTCAAATTAAGTGGTTAAGTTACCTTGTTTTGCTAGGTAAGTAAGGGGGGAAGCTATATTTATGTTGTTCTCCCTACAACAATGTGCACATGCACTTTTTATGGCCTAGCTAGATCTATGTATGTTCGTGGTGTTGCATATGTTTGTGGTGTTGCATATGTGTTTGTGTTTGGAGGTGTACCGGTATTTGAAATGCGATAGTTGCCAATATTTTGCTGGAATGTTGATTCATTTCCGTTTCAGCGAGAATTTTGGCATTAAGCATTCTTTCTGGTCCTATTTTTAGGGAAAGTCATGCCAAATTTTTTCTTGGTTCTAAAATATCATTTTGCTCTAACCCGCAGGCGACCATGGTCCGCACGATGACCGAAGGCATCGTGAATTGGTTTTTGAGGTCCGCGAAGGCCGAGATGCTTCAAAAGAACGAGACGGAGATAAGATGTCCGTGTCGAAGATGCAAGATGAATAGCCTTATTGCGGACCCGGATTCCAGGCAGGTGCGGGACCACCTGCTCTTGCGTGGTTTCATGGATGGCTATCGATGGCAAGGTGATGAAGATGACTACGAAGTCGCCCATGGGGTCGGGCAAGAAATGAGGAAGGGCAAGAAGACAACCACCGCGCTCTCGGCGGGCGAGAAGACGAAGAATCCCGTGAGATGATCACGACGGTGATGCTGTACCACGATCATCATGTAGAAGATGCAGGACATGATGATGATGCTTGGAGCGGAGGCATTGGACCATCGATGGGCTGGGTGCAGGACCCTCATATTCAAGAGCTGCTTCTCAAGCACGGATAACGCAAGAGCTGCCGCCAAGAGAAAGCCAAGATGGATCAACGTGAGTTAGACGTGGTTACTCCATTGTATGAAGGATGCAGGCCCGAGGATACCCTTTGAAAGTAACGCCATGGCTCGAGATGAAGCTAAAACACAAAATGACCGACGATGCTTCGACGAGAACATGTCATTTCGCACGAACGCCTTCCCAAGGGGAACAAGTGCCCGACTAGTTTGGAGGAGGCGAAGAAAATCGTGTGTCCTCTGGATTTACCGCGACGTGAAATACCATGTGTGCATGAACAATTGCATCATTTATCGGGACAAGCACGGAGTCTACCATATGTCCGGTGTCCGTGTCACTCGATACAAGAAGAGGAAGAAAGCCTCGAAAAGTGGTGTGGTACTTTCCGATCACTCCTCGTCAGAAGCGGTATTTCGCGGACCCTAAGGTAGCAAAGCTCCTACGTTGGCACGCGGATAGGGAGGAGAAGAAGCAAGAAGATGACGCAAATGATCCGGAGATAGATAAAAAGACAAGATCTTTGAGTCACCATAAGGATGCGAGCGATGGCAAGCGTTGAACTTGAATACCAGAATTTGGGAACGATCCAAGGAACATCGTCTTTGGCGCGAGCACCGATGGAGTCAATCCGTTTGGCAGCGAGAAGCACACATAGCTTTTGGCCTGTGTTTGTGTGGATGTACAACCTTCCCCACAGTTGTGCATGAAGAGGAAGTACATTCACATGAGTATGCTAATTGAAGGGCGAAACAACCAGGAACGACATCAATCTGTATCGGGGCTGCTGAAAGAGGAGCTTGACACGCTGTGGAAAACGCCCCAATACGTGGGACGCCGCAGAGAAAGAATATTTCCTATGAGAGCCGTGACCGCTCACGACGGTGCACGACTATCTCGTTCACGGATATCTTCAGGGCAGGTAGTCCACGGATTTTACGGCTGCGTAAGGTGCATGGATGACACAACGTATCGCCACTAGATAGAGATCCCGGTCTTGAAAACCGTGTTCATGGGACATCGAAGGTGGCTTCGCGACGATGACCCGTGGAGGAAACGCAAGGATCTGTTCGATGGTGAAACCGAACCCCGAAAACGCCCGTGTACAAGGAGCGGCGAGGAAATAGACAAGCTATTGAAAAATTGGAAAGATTGCCCACTGCCGGGAAAGAAGCAAAAGGCGCCAGAGCCGGGAAAGAAGCGAAAGGCGCCAGAGCCGCTGCTGAAGGTATGGAAAACGAGGTCTGTTTTCTCGGACTTGCCGTAATGGAAGATCCACCGTGTGCCTCACAGCCTTGA
Source organism: Aegilops speltoides (assembly GCA_021437245.1). NCBI lineage: Eukaryota > Viridiplantae > Streptophyta > Magnoliopsida > Poales > Poaceae > Aegilops > Aegilops speltoides. The sequence continues at coordinate 254,864,284 of CM038144.1, forward strand.
TGTCATGCATATCACGAAGAACGTGTGCGAGAGTCTGCTTGGTACCCTGCTCAACATGCCAGAGAGGACCAAAGATGGGCCGAAAGCAAGGGTAGACTTGAAATCAATGGGCATCAGGTAGGAGCTTCACGCTATATATGATGATGATGATGATGATGATGATGATGATGTTGATGATGATGATGATGATGATGATGATGATGATGATGATGTTGATGATGATGATGATGATGATGAGGCGAAGGACACGAAAAGTCGTCAGAAAGGCAAAAGGCCAAGAAGACCGAAATGACTACCCTCCGTGTGCTTCACTCTAAGTCGAGGAGATCGAGCAGTTTTTCACCGCCTCCTAGGAGTAAAACTTCCTTACGGTTCTGCTGGGAAGATAAGCAGATACCTAGACCCAGTGAAGCGAAGTTGATGGGATGAAGTCTCACGATCACGCGGCTTGATGATGCAGATACTTCCGGTTGCAATCCATTGGGATCATGGACGCGCGCGTCCGTGAAATGCTATTTGGCCTATGCAACTTCTTCGACGCCATCTCGGAAGTCGATTGGCGTGAGGCAACTCGAGAAGGCTACGAGGAAGAGATCGTGGTTATACTATGCGAGCTTGAGATGTACTTCCGCCGCATTCTTCAACGTTATGGTGCATCCGCTGGTCCATATAGTGGAGGATATCATCCAACTCGGGCGACATTCCTGCATAGCATGATGCCGCTCGAAAGGATGAATGGTGTCATCAAAGGATACGTTCGCAACATGTCACGCCCGAGAAGGAAGCATAGCCGGGCTTTCGATCAAGAGTGCATCTCCTCATCGCACGAATTATCTAGGCATCGAGAACCCCATTGGTCTGCCGTCAGCAACAGCACCTCGGCGGGCTCGTTGGATGGGGTCACCGTGAGGGTCGCCATGAAATGCATGTCGATTTCGAGGGTCGACTCGCCGACTTTGAAAGAGCAAACCTAGTCGCGCTACATCACATAGACGTGGTCGATCCTTGGGTGGTAGAGCACAAAACCTTTATTAAGAAGGCGACAATGACCGAGGCCAACAGAGGAAGGGCGGAGATATACTCAAAGAGCACAACTCATGTTTCATGCGTTGGTTCAAGCGTAAGCTTCTATCATACCCTTTACATGAGGATTCTTCCGGAAGAACAACTCATATTCGCTTTGTCACAGTGGCGCCGAGCACAACCTCGATGACCTATGGGCGCACGATATCAACGGCTACACATTCTACACCGAGGCCAAGGACATGAAGAGCGATGGTTATCGAACTCCGGTAACGATGGAATCCTACACCGTAACGACAAGGACAGATACTACGGAAAGATCGAGGAGATCTGGGAGCTGAGCTACCGAGAGAAGGTCCCCATGTTCCGTGTCGATGGGCCAAGAACGTCATAAAAGAAGACCGTATTTCACCACCATGGTTATACCGAAGCCAAATCCAAGATCATGGCGCAAGCGTCACCGAAAAATGTGCCATAGTCTTGGCTTCCCAAGTGGACCAATGCTTCTTCATTACGACCCGCCAAAGCCCGGTCGTGTTGTCGGAGGATGAGGCAAAGGAAGATCATCGGAATAGATGGAGTAGCCAATGAGCAAGACTTCGACAAGCACGGGCGACCGAGGATCGAACATGACGGCGATGATGAAGTAGCAGCATACACCACAAGAAGAAGCAGGACCACCCTACCTAAAGGGCGTCTGTTCCATAGAAGAACTCCATTTTTGTAAAAAGAAGGGCAAGAAGATTGTGAACAGATAGCTAGCTAAGATCGATTGTATTTAAATCGTAGACTTCATTTCTCGATTGTATTTCATGGGCACTTTTGAACTATCATGAATATTTTTAATTTCATGGACACTCGATCTCGATCCCCTCCATCTCGATCGCTATCCCACCTCGCCAGATCCGTCCACCCGTTGCCGCCGACCGCCCGCACCCTCTCGATTCCCCTACTCAACGCCGCCGCCGACCCCGCACCTCCCCTACTCAACCGCCACCGACCCCCGACCTCCCTACTCAACCGCCGCCGACCCCCGCACCTCCCTACTCAACCGCCACCGCCCCCCGCACCCTCCCTACTCAACCGCCACGACACCCCGCACCTCCCTACTCAACCACCGCCGACCCCTGCACCTCCCCGCTCCACCGGCATTACTGTTTGATGATATTTTAAAAAATTATTAATGTCTTATAAAAAATATTACTGTTATGATTTAAACAAGTTTGAACATATTTAAACACAAATAAGTATCAAACAGCATTTTAAATGCATAAAAAAATTGTGGAGCCTGGGAATTGAACCCAGGACCTCCTGGTGTGAGAACTAGCTGCTGACCAGTCGAGCTAGTAGAGAAGACTTGACATGTATCAAGTCAGGTGGTAGATAAATGTTGGCTCGAGCAGAAAAAAAATATACTAATGGTGCACTAGGGTGAGGTGCGCCATTAGCATGTATGTACTTATGGCGCACCGAGGGGTGGTGCGCCATTAGTATTGTGCGCCCCTACTTCGTGCCGATCCCCTCTCTCCCTCGCCCTCGCCCGCGATCCCCTTCCCCGATCTCTCCTCTCCCGATGCCACCGTCGCCCCGCCCCGACACCACCGTCGCCCCGCCGCCCTCGACGCCACCGTCGCCCGCCTTGACACCACTGTCGCGCTTCACCACTCGACGCCACTGTCGCCCGCCGCCCAGCGCCACCGACACCACCGTCGCGCCTCCGCCCTTGACGCCGCCGACGCCACCGTTGCCCGCCGCCCAGCGCCGCCCGACACCACAGTCGCCGGCCGCCTCGATGCCGCCCGACACCACCGTCGCCCCGCCGCCCTCGACGCCGCCCCGACACCACCGTCGCCCCGCCGCCCCGACACCACTGTCCGTTACCCCGCCGCCCGAACCAGGGAGCGGAAGCGCGGCCTCCGTCGTCGTAGCAGAAGCAGCGATCCCCATCGCCAGCAGCCCAAGAAAGGTTCCCCTCCCCTCCCTCCCTCACTCCCTCCCCTACGCCTCCTCACGCGTGGCTCTACGGATCGGTGATCTTTATCGTTTCGTTTTTGTGTTGGATCGATTTAGTTGCTGTGATTGATTTTGTTGATAGTTTAGTTCCCGATATCTCTAGTCCGGTAGCTACTCTTTGGATCTCAAGTAAGCCTCCTGTTCTTGCTTGCGGAATCGTTGACATATACTATATGCTGGTCCTTGCTCAAGATTTGTATAGAGGAGGAATTGAAACATACTGTGTTTAAATAAAACATGATATAGTTGGAGCCAGAGCCCTATATGGACCTTACGGGTTCTTGCTGAAGATTTATTGTACTTTCTACTAATGGTATAACTTTTGTGATATGTATTGTTATGTTGGTAAAATAGACAACCTAGTACACGCAGGATCTCTAATCCGGAGAGGAGGGAGTATAAGATAGCAAATTTAATTGCAATAAAACAGGGGCTGTTAATTGTAGTTTGGTTTTGGTCTGCAATTGCATATACGGACATTTATTTAATTACCACAAGATCTAAACCAGGATAAGAGCAAAGAGTAATCAGATCTGAGCTGAAACTAGCTAGGAGCAGAGCACATTTGTGTAGAAGCAGAGTGCATGAAATATGGGGCTTTTACGGATCGATGCGCTGTTCTTGGTAGGATGAACAAGTGGCACCTTATGCGGTCTTGATTGGTTATGTTGCAAACTGAATATGTAGCTGCTAGGACCCAGTTTCCAATCTAGTCTGTAGTAGTGACATGCTAGTTTAGCACGTACTGCTTGTAGTGGGTAGTAGTGGAATGCTATTTTAGATGGTCTATTACTATGTAGGACCTTAATTGGTGGAGTCTCAACGCTGAACTGGGTAGTAGTTAGGAGTCAATTTCTTTAATCCTAGTTAGCAGTAAATACTGCATGGGCAATGCCTGCTGTTTTCTCTTCTGAAATTTATGAATGTCAGTGGATCAACATCTATGTGCCATAAATTGCATTTTTCCCTTTTTGCTTGTTGAGGAAACATGTTTTCCATTTACTTGTTTGTCTCATGCTGTTCTTGCAAGGATAACAAAATGGTACCATGTAGGCTCTCGATTCTTTGGTATCTGAAAACTAAATTTGTAGCAATGTAACTCAGTTTCCAATGTGTTGAAGCAGAGCACATTTGTGTTGGAGCAGAGCACATTTGTTAGCGAGCTCTGTGGGTGTGGGATCCATGTGACATGTGACATTGCATCCATGTCCACCGGGATAATGATTTTGCAGTACCCCGAGAGGCCCTTGAGTTTGCGGAATGTCGATTAACTTCCGTTCCGCAATTTGGTACTCCATATGTCCTATTTTCAGCAAAGGTCATGCTGAAATTTTCCGTGAATTTTAGCATGACTTTGCTAAAAATAGGACATATGGGGTACTTGTGACTAATGCATGGGCCGGTGTATCGTAGTAGTTAATTAAGTAGGATCAAGTGCCCCGGCATACTTGTGACTAATGCATGGCTTTTAGGGTGCCTCGTGTCGATAAAACCGAAATGATGAAAGCTTAGGCTTTTAGGGTGCCTCGGCGTTGAAAAACCCTCAATGATAAAAGCTTAGATTTTAGGATGCCTCGGTGTCGACAAACCCTAAATGATGAGACCATGATCTTGTTCCTTGACAATAACCAACTTTTGACCAAACTTTGTTTCTATTTAGAGAGAAACATGGCCCACAACAATGAGGCCGGGGGTTGGTGACAAGGCATTCGGGAGCTGTCCCGGAGATGGAGGAACAACCTCACTTGTATGAGGCCGCCCTTCCCCACCGATCCCGAGACCACCGATTCACTGCCGAGGATGACCACACCGATGCCACCATCGATGGTGCCGCCGAGGATGCCACCACTGATGATGGCGGCGCCCGCACAGATGGCAGCCAACCGAAGAGGCAACGGAAGGACCGGCGCCCGATCGTGCTCCTCACCCTCAAGGAGGAAGTTACTGAAGTAGACTCCAACGGGAATCCAACGGCGCCCGAACGAATAGTCAAGGGGTACTCGCTTCAGCTCGGGTGCATTGTCCGGAGCACCGTCTCGATCAACACCGAGAACCTGAGGCATCCTGACCAAGGGAATTTGCGCCACCTCCTCTTCACGAAGCTGCACGAACGATACAAGTTCCCCGCTGAATTTGCAAACACAAGCCTCAAAGGGAATAAAGTGAACAATGCTGCCCTCATGAAGATGAGCAAGGCCCTGTCTACTTGGAAAAGCAATGTGAAGAAAATGATCGAGAAAGGTGAGAGTTATCAGAAGATCAAGGAGAAAAATCCTTCGATCACCGAAGATGACTACAACGACTTCAAGATCAATTGCTCGAGCACCGCAAACTCGCAATCAAGTGAGTGGGGGAAACAAATGCGGGAGCTGAACATAGGGGAACACACACTCGGTCCTGGCGGTTATAGAGTGGAGGAGCCTATATGGGACAAGGAGGAGGCGGACCGTGCCGAGCAAGGCCTGCCGCCGCCTCTTCGATAAATACGGTGACAAGCGGATCAGAACTTTGTCGGGGCCGGTACTAGAAGGACCGAAAACAAAGGAGCTTACCACGGATCCAAGACCGTGCAGCTTGAGCTTGTTTCGTAAGGAATACACCCCGCGTAATTAGCTCCATATGGTTGCATTCTAATTAATGAAGCCAAATTTCTAAATGGTTCACATTCCTTCCGCAGCGATTGAAAGCGAGCGCGGGGTCGACTAAGAGCAACCCTTGGGACACCACTCTAAATAGGGCGTTGAATGTAATGAAGAACAAGGATAAGCTCAGTAAGCCGACGTCAGCTGGTCGTGTGGCCGGCAAAAGCTTGTCGACAAAATTGGGGTCATGCTATACCGCTGGTGTGCGGAAGGAGAAAAAGACCAGCTCGGAAAGCCAGGCGCGAGAGGTTCAAGAACTCAAGGCACAGGTGGCGCGGATTCCGGAGGTTGTCCAAGGGCAAGTGGAACAACGACTCGGAGCGACGATCACCGCCATTGTGCCTACCTTGATCTCGGGGTTGAGTGCGTGGATTGTGGGCGGCCAACAAGGGCCGCCCCCGATTCCTAGCTTCACGGCCAGCAACTCGCATTGGTGCCTCCGACGTCGGCACGGGAGCTTAATGCACCCGGGTGTACGCCGGCCGGCACCTTTGCAGCAAGCGGCCCCTCCGTCAACTGCACGCCCGCCGTTGGTGGTGCGTTGACATTAGCCGAGCTCGACACCATCATCTCGGCCGAGGACTTCATCTCCTTGCCTTTGACTGGGCATCCCTCACGCCCTACATGTTTTCGCAGGGCGCCGCCGACGTTCCGTGCACTCTCCTCCACTTCGTGAACAACGAGTTGGTCGATGTCGCCAAGGGCAAAATCGTTCAACTCGGCAACCCCTTGTTCCACGGTACCCAGATGCCACCCAACTTGTTTAAGGTTCAACTGGTTCGGGTGCTGCCAGGCTGCAACGACTTGTTACCTCCGATTCGACCCGTCGGGGCCGACGATGATGACGTGATGACCCTCAGCACCTGCCTGAGCTGGCCCCTACTTTGGACGAAGAGCCAGATTCGTTTGGGGGCGGGGGACACCACCCCAAAGACAACACCGCCAGTCGTGCCGGCGCCAAGTCGGCCCCATGGCAAGACCGTTGCAACGGTGCCGGACATCCCTATGCCACTGGATCCAAACATGCATATGGCACAGGATCAGAACGACGACGACAACGACGATGATACATTTGGCAACGCCGATCAAGATTTTGCCGATCATGGGTACGATGGCGACTTCATGGGGCCTCCTTCTCAAGAACCAAACCCAACAAAAGACGTGTGCGATCTAGCTGGTACCGCGGAGAAGCTGTTGCAACAGCGCCATCTGGCGTTCAGCTCTCAGAGACGCCTCCATTGCCGACTTCACCGAGCCTCGGATAGGCGAGGTGCGAATATTATCAGCCCCAACACACTCAAGAAGGCGGTCTGAGCGAACTCGGTCCCATTACAGGAGAAGAAGAAGGCACGCAAAAGAAAGACTAAGAAGTGTGCGAGCCAGCAGGCACCGAGTATGATCCGTGCTTAGGACGGGCCACCTTCACCGCAGGATATCTCGAGGAGGGTGCATGTGGCGGTAGGGCGATGCTACCGACAAATATGCTCAATGCTGCAACCGTGCTATGCAGAGTCGCATGATGTTGTTCTTTCTTTGGAGAAGCGGCGTCTCGTGAGAGAAGGATGTGGCATACCGGTTTTCGCGCCAAGGTGCCAGAGGGCAAGGGCTTTGTGGATAACTCCATCGGGCGACGATCGCCCTGCTTTTGATGACATCCACGCTTATGTTGAACCTTCACCGCTGCACTACACCTTCGCTCGCTATTTTCGCCGAGTATGGAGATGCGGATCATTCGCGACAAGACCCCAGACATCGTGATAGTCGACCCCTTCTACATGCGTGCCAAGATCTTGGCGGCGCTGGGACCGCAAGTCGTGAGTTCTACCTCAAGGCGTCATTCGCAAACCAAGATAAGGATAACTTCCTCGTGCCTTACTTTCCGAGTAAGTCCTCCCTCAACCGCCCGTAACATATGAATTCTTACATTTCGATCATTTTTCTTTTAACATTCCGTGTTTTCTGCAGGACACACGTTGCACGCCATCCTCCTAAGCCCCAAATATTCCATGGCCACGATTTCGACCCGGACCGTCGACGAACGTAGACTACACAAATGTCAAGAAGGTTCTTGATGATGTTCTCCCGCCACGCCAAATCTGGAGGCACCTTCACCAAGCCTATTCGTAGCACGGCAAGCATGTGTTCTCCCCCCACACGGCGTTACGCTGCGTCAAGTCACCGGGCGGTCGAAGGGTGCCTACTATGCCATCCATCACATGCGAGGCGATCGTGACGACCATCATCAACTTCGCTACCGAGTAAACTCAAAGATTGGGCAAAGAGCGTGTCGGCAATCCAGACGCGGACCTCCGACAAGAATTCTTTCGCATCCGAATGAGTTTGCGTAAATCATCCATCAAGATGTCCTTCGTACTCGGGCAGTTCTACCTCAACAATCAACCGTCCAACAAAGGACATCGACACAATGCTACAAATGCGGTGACAACGACCGTTATTTCATGACTCCCACGATAGACGGCGGCTTCATCCACGCCCGGTCCCTTGAGTCGAGTCGAAAGCGGTGATGCTGTGTCTAGATTCAAACATCGATTCGCTCATGTTGTAATTAAACTTTAATGAACTTGTAGTATGTCTCTTTGGTTTCGAGAGTCGCTCAACTTAGATGTAATCGATGCTATTAATGTCTTGCTTTTTCTTCCGATCGCTCGCTGCATACTAATATATTGCTTATGTATTGTCTGTGAATTGGTACTAACGCTTACGTTTGGCTAGTGCATAGCGATGCCGACTTATGTCGTGGTACAAGGGTAAGGTTCCTGAGTCACGATGACGGGAGGAGGTCGGAGACAGGTTCACGGATTCAGCGGTAACAGTTATAAAGGGTACACCACTAGGGCCGAGGCGAATCTAGATACGCCCGCTATCTAGCGGGAGAGGGAGGGGCGTTGAGGAACCGGATGAAGACGAGTTTCATCGTGATGATGCTCATTGTGATGACCGCAACTCTCTTCTATGTGATGGTAGTTTAGATGATCGACATCGACTTGTAATGTGAAGACAAACTCGCTACTCGCGGTCTCGAGACTTGTAATATAATGTTCTATCTTTGTTCGGTCTTTTCAATTCGAGACTAATATGATGAATTGTATTAGGAGACTAATATGATGAATTGTATTCAAAGACTAATCTTCTATTGTACTTGATGAATCTGTTGTTGATGTGTGCTGTCTATATTTTGTCAAATTATACATTTTGTAACCTGTGCAAAAACAGAAAATAAAAAAAAAAAACTAATATTCATACTAATGGCGATCACATGACAAGGCGCCATTAGTATGACAAAGCATACTAATGGCGCATCATCGACAAAGGCGCCATTAGTATGTCATGTTACTAATGCCGCATCCCGTTGTAGTGCGCCATTAGTATGCCAAAGCACTGAAATACATGGCCCAGGAGGCATACTAATGGCGACTGGCCTATACTAATGGCGCACCAGTGGTGCGCCATTAGTAAAAATTACTAATGGCGTGCTAGTAATGGCGCACCACTGATGCGCCATTAATGGCCAAATTAGGTGCGCCATTAGTAGGGGTTTTTCTAGTAGTGGGTGAACCGGGCTGTAGTGGGCTAACAGGACTCCGGTATTCATCGCGTGACATTTCCCCGAAGGGACAGACACAGCAACGAAGAAGGACACATGCCGGCCAGCCTAAGTGTTTCGGAGCAGTAGCAAGCTACCATGGCTCAGTGGAAGCACTAGGAGACATTTCCGGGTAAGAGAGGCTACTAAGGATAAACAACTAGATAGTCAGATCCCACACATACCAAGCATTTCAATAACATACACACAATATGCTCGATATGTGCAAATACAACATGGCATCACAACATGACTCTACAACTCAAGTATTTATTCAATAGGCTCCGAGGAGCGAGATATTACAAACATGGGTCTCATCACCCAACATTCAGAGCATACAAGTCAAAGCACAAGCGGAAGCTTAACATGTCTGAGTACATACATCTACAAATGAAAAAGGCTGAGAAGCCTGACTATCTACCAGATCCTGCCGAGGACACAAGATCGTAGCTGAGGTAACAAGCTAAACGTCGAAGTCCACACGGAACTACTAGTGAGAATGAAGTCTCTCTGCAAAAACATAAAATAGGCAAACGTGAGTACAAATGTACCCAGTAAGACATACATCAAAACTAACTACATATGCATCGGTATCAATAAAGGGGTGGTGGAGTTTAACTGCAGCAAGCCAGCTTTGACTCTGTGGCTAACCTGAACTACGACTGCAAGCAACTCTTTTGAGGTGGCGCACACGAGTCCACATATTCACCATATCAATACACCACTATGGATCCGCTCCTGTCTCCCTACGAGAACGCCATCCGTAGCACTCATGCTTATCTTGCGAGTTTTCGAGTATCCACTTTCACTTATCTATGAACTATGCAAGGGGTCCAAGTTTCCATATCCGAGGAATCCGGTTATTCGAATAGATAATGATAACCCTGCAGGGGTGTACTTCTTCACATACGCTCTCGCCACTTATCGCCCTGTACACGTCATGTACCTCGGCAACCTTCAAGCGGAAGCCGGGTGAGGGAGTCGGCCATGACCTGACTAACCACACAAGTCTCTCGTCCAGGTTTATCGCCTATTCGGGTTCCATCTGCAAGGAGATCCGGCCGGGGTGTCACTCATGGTCCCAAACGATGTGAGCAGGGTTCCCAAGCCCACCATCCGGGTGCCACTTGGTAAACCGTGCCACTGTGCCTAGTCTGTCCCAAGCCCACCTGTACCGTGTGCCACTTGGTAGACTACTAACACTACCTACAAACACCAGAAACTAGTTGCAACTCCTGGACAGAGATCAAGTTGATTAATAAGTCGAGAGGGGCACTTAAACATTCCAATGCGTGGTAGTAACTGTTCATGGATCACAAACATAGAACTTAGTTCCTGAGGACGGCTGCAATGAGACAACCCACCATGTACTCCTACATGGCCTCTCACCGCTACCTTTACCAAATCGTGTTCACACACTTAGCTCTCAACAGTATGACATGTTCACACACCTCTAATTCATCCCCAACGAATCAGACCTGACTCGACTCTAAGCAGTAGCAGGCATGACAAACAATCATGAATGAGTAGGCACATCAGGGCTCAAACCACTCCTACTCATGCTAGTGGGTTTCATCTATTTACTGTGGCAATGACAGGTCATGCAGAGGAAAGGGGTTCAGCTACCGCAGCATGTAACAGTTGAAACATTGTTGTCCTAATGCAGTAAAAGAGAGCAGGAGCGAGAGAGTGGGATTGTATCGAAATGAACAAGGGGGTTTTGCTTGCCCGGCACTTCTGAAGATAATATAGTTCTTCCTCGGTGTCATCGATCACATCGTCGGTACACGTCTACTGAGAGGGGGACAAGCACCGACAAACAAAGAAGAAACACAATCAATGCAAAGCAACAATATGATGCATGAATGTGACATGGCAATATGCTGTTGATTGAGATAATGCAGGTAGCAGCAAGTTAAATGGGGTTGGTTTGAACACTAGGTTCAAATTCAAACTCCATATGTGCTTTCTTAAATGCCATTTAATTGAATTGTCCTAAACAGTAGTCATAACTTGATCTAACATGCATGAAAATGGTACAGATGGAAAGATTGCATTTTTCTAATCATTTTTCATATATAATTTATTTCATTCTAAGTTACGGTTGAATTTATATGAATTTTACAAGTTTTAAACATTTTCTGGAATTTCCTGAATTAGATTTAACCTAGAAATTCCATTACTGCGTCAGCAATGTGTAAGCATGACGTTAGCAGGTCAAAGGGGCTGGTCCGGGTCAAACCTGACCAGTGGGGCCCATTAGTCAGTGACACAACTAACTAACCAAGTTAGTTAGTGTTAGGTTAAGTACTAATCTAGGTTAATCAGCACTAACTAAACCTAACTAATAACTAACAGGGGCGGGTCCACACGTCAGTGACTTAGTGGGTTAACTAGAAGTTAATTAGCACTAAGCTAAAATTAGCAGGGCTCTGGGCCCATGTGTCATTGACCCAGGGGAGGTCAAACCCCTGGTCAAACGAGTCAATCCCGGGTCAACTAGGTCAAACTCGCCGGCGGCTTGTCGCCGGCGATGACAGAAACGGCGGGACGGCTCGGGAATGTGCTACAGGGGACCATTCAAGGCGCCATTGGGCTCTACGGAAAGCTGGCGCAACGGCGCCTCCGTTGGCAGCCGTGGTTGGGCCTGGGGTGGCTGGAGTCGAGGGCGGCGAGCTCAGTTGCGGCCGCCGGAGTTCGGGCGTGGGTGCGGGCAGTGTTGCGGTGTGGAGTTGTTGTCTATCTAGCAAGCCCTCGTCATCTATTTCACTCCATCCCTTTGGATAGATGCTTCATGCCTCTGCTTGAGAGATGTTTCAATGTCTCATTTCGTGAATTGATCCTAAGTTGTTCGACCTTCGATAAGATCGGTCCTTCTAGAGTCTTTCCTTTCCTCTCGTTGTCATGTGGGTTGGAGTTCTCAGAGCAACACATCAAGACAAAGATGGTGATCGACTCGACGTTCTTATGAAGTGCCACCTGGATCGTGAAGATTATGTTAGTTTGCGTTCCCCCTTCATCCTACCCTAGGCTTGAATCTCGGGACGAGATTCTTGTTTAGTGGGGGCAAGTTGTCACATCCCTAACTTCTAGTGTTGCCTAGTGTTTGCATCTTGCTTGCATCATGTTAAATTTCCGAAAGTTGAACTGAGGAATTTTGGAAGCCTCAAAAATTAAATAAAAGAAGGGCAAAACCCCTAAAATCTCATTCATTGTTTGCAAAATGCCCTTATTAAATGTTTGATATTTTGGCAAGGGTTCTGGTCCCAACCAAAAATATTGAACATTTTTATGGACTTAATTTTGGGAATTTGAATTTAAATCATTAGCTATTTGAATTTGAATTATATTCATATAATTAGAATATAACTTCAAATACCCCTGAAATATTTTATGAGCTTTTGGAAAAGTCCATCTAGCAAAACAAATATATTCAGAGGAGTTTTTGGCATTGTTTGAATTGTTCTCAATTCAAAACAGTGGCAAAACATTAAATAAAAAAGGAAACAGAAAACTATAAAAGAACAGAAACTCACCTGGTCCACTTACCTGGTGGCCCAACAGGACCGGCCCAGCTAGGCCCAGCCCACCTCCTCCTCTCTCTCTATCTTCAACCTCCTGCCAAGGGGGCGGGAGGTGTGCCCAGGCCGCCAGCCAGTGCTGCCACCGACAGCCACCTCCTGCTTGCCACTTCGCCCTGACCTTTTCTGGCATCGCCACGCACCCCCCGGGCCCCTCTCGCTCTCCCTCGCCCTCATCATCTCCCCTGGACCCCTCTCTATCACCACCGAACGAAGCCGCCGCCACCGTCGCCGTTCGCCGCTGCCATCGACCTCCCCACGCCCTTCCAAATATTCCACGAGCTCCGCCTCGACCCCCGCGTCCTCTGCACCAAGCCAGGCGCCGCTAGGAGCTCTGTGACGACGTCCCCGACCCCTTCTTCCTCCTCGGGTTGCCGGAGATCCCCCTTGCCGCCCCGACTACTCCAGCCGCCCTCGAGCCCACTGACCCTCCAAACGGACTCACGGTGAGCCCCCGAGTCATCTCCCCCTTCTCCCCTGGTCGCTTTCGACCTCTAGGCCATAGCCCTGTCTTGGCCGAGAACTCCACGCCGCCGGTGATGTCGCCGCCGTCACTGCAGCCATCGAGGCTCGAAACCGAGCACGACACTGTGCTCCTAGCATCTTTAGGATCTCGATGAGCCCCTTAGTCAGCCCTCCTGTCCTCGTGGCCTCGCCCGCCGAACCCGTAGCTCCGCCGCCGCCGAAGCTTCGTTCCGCGACTCCGGCCACCCAGCCGCCGCTTCGCCAGCTTGGATCTGGCGCACCTTCACTACCCTAGATGCAAACCACGGCAAAATCGAGCCTCAGCAGTTTTCCGGCGAAGTTCCGCCGTGCTTTGAGGTCGCCACCGCCAAACTCGGCGAAATGGCTGACGTGGTCGCTTGGTTAGGCGCCAATCACCACTAATTCCCCTATTAGCCACTGACAGTGGTCCCCAGCCACGGTCAAACCTCAGTCAACACTAGTTTTGACCGAGATTAGTTCCTGAGTCACTGAGATGTGGACCCCACACGTTAGGTTTGACCTGGTCTGCCACAGTTGACCTGCTGACGCAATGTTGTTGTCATGCTGACGCAGTAAACAATTTCTGGATTTAAAATAATTCAGAAATTCCAGAAAATAGTACAAACTTCTAAAATTCATAGAAATTCAACCGTAACTCCAAATGAAATAAATTATATATGAAAAATGATCAGAAAAATCCAATCTATCCATCTGTACCATTTTCATGCATGTTAGAACAACTTTTGCTCAGTGTTTAGGTCAAATCAATTAAATGGCATTTGAATAATCACATATGGAGTTTGAATTTGGATCTTGTATTCAAACCAACTTCATTTAATCTGTTGCTAGTTACATTAGCTCAAATCACAGCATATTGCCATGTCATGTTCATGCATCATATTGTGCATTGCATTGATTGTGTTCTTCCTTGTTTTCCGGTGTTTGTCCCCTCTCAATAGACGTGGTACCGACGATGAGTTCGATGACACCGATGAAGAACTATACTATCTTCAGAAGTGCCAGGCAAGCAAAACCCCCTTGTTCATTCTGATACAAACCCACTCTCTCGCTCTGCTCTCTTTTACTGCATTAGGACAACAACGATTCAACTGTTACATGCTGTGGTAGTCAAACCCCTTATCCTCTGCATGACCTGTCATTGGCACAGTAAATAGATGAAACCCACTAGCATGAGTAGGAGTTGTTTGAGCCCTGATGTGCCTACTCATTCATGCTTGTTTGTCATGCCTGCTACTGCTTAGAGTTGAGTCAGTCGATTCGCCGGAGATGAATCGGAGGTGTGTGAACATGTCCTCTGTTGAGAGCTAAGTGTGTGAACACGATTTGGTAAAGGTAGCGGTGAGAGGCCATGTAGGAGTACATGGTGGGTTGTCTCATTGCGGCCGTCCTCGAGAACTGAAGTTCGTGTTTGTGATCCATGAACAGCTACTACCACACATTGGGATCCTAAATTGACTCTCTCGACTTATTAACCGACTTGATCTCTGTCCAGAGTCGCAACTAGTTTCGGTGTTTGTAGGTAGTGCTATTTTTCTACCAAGTGGCACCCAGCAGGTGGGCTTGGGATGACTAGGCACACGTGGCACGGTGTACCGAGTGGCACCCGGATGGTGGGCTCGGGAACCCTGCACACATCGTTTGGGGCCGTGAGTGACACCCCGGCCGGATCTCCTTGCGGATGGAACCCAGATAGGCGATAAACCTGGGCTAGAGTCTTGTTTGGTTAGTCAGGTCATGGCCGACACCCTCGCCAGGCTTCCGCTTGAAGGTTGCCGAGATACATGACGTGTACATGGCGGTAAGTGGCGAGAGCGTGTGTGAAGAAGTACACCCCTGCAGGGTTAACATCATCTATTTGAATAGCCGTGTCCGCGGTAATGGACTTCTGGGTTGCCTATACAGTTCATAGACAAGTGAAAGTGGATACTCTAAAATGCGCAAGATAAGCGTGAGTGCTATGGGTGGCGATCTCGTAGGGAGACGGGAGCGGATCCATAGTGGTGTATTGATATGGTGAATATGTGGACTCGTGTGCGCCACCTCAAAAGAGTTACTTGCAGTCGTAGTTTAGGATAGCCACGAGTCAAAGCTGGCTTGTTGCAGTCAAACTCCACCATCCCCTTTGTTGATAATGATGCATATGTAGATAGTTCTGATGTAAGTCTTGCTGGGTACATTTGTACTCACGTTTGCCTATTTTATGTTTTTACAGAGAGAATTCAGTCTCGCTAGTAGTTCCGCTTGGACTTCGACGTTTAGCTTGTTACCTCAGCTACGATCTTTTGCCCTCGGCAGGATCTGTTAGATAGACAGGCTTCTCGGCCTTTTTCATTTGTAGATATCTGTACTCAGACATATTAAGCTTCCGCTTGTGCTTTGACTTGTATGCTCTGAATGTTGGGTCATGAGACCCATGTTTGTAATATCTCGCTCCTCGGAGCCTATTGAATAAGATACTTGAGTTGTAGAGTCATGTTGTGATGCCATGTTGTATTTGCACATATCGAGCATATTGTGTGTATGTTATTGAAATGCTTGGTATGTGTGGGATCTGACTATCTAGTTGTTTATCCTTAGTAGCCTCTCTTACGGAAATGTCTCCTAGTGCTTCCATCGAGCCATGGTAGCTTTGCTCTTGCTCCAAACACTTAGGCTGGCCGGCATGTGTCCTTCTTCGTTCTGTCGTCCTTCGGGAAATGTCACGCGATGAATACTAGAGTCCTGTTAGCCGCCACAGCCCTGTTCACCGGAGTCTCGCTAGCCTGCTACAGCTGGATCCACTCGGCCGATGACCGACACGTTCGATCTTTGGGTCATGGATGCTGTCCTGTAAGGTTGTGCCACTTTGGGTTTACGACTAGCCATGTCGCACTGGGCTCCTTATCATATGGATGCTAGCGACACTATCATATCGTGTGCCAAAAGGCTAAACGGTCCCGGCAAAGGTAAGGCGACACCCGTGGGAATACCGTCCGTGAGGCCGCAAAGTGATATGAGGTGTTACATGCTAGATCGATGTGGCATTGAGTCGGGTCCCGACATGAACAGTATCCCGTGGAGTCCGTTTTTGCAAGACACCACACCCTGCCCCCGCTTTCGACCGTAGCGCCCAACACAAGTCCGCTTTCCTGCTTTTCGCACGCCACACCTCCCAATCAACAGGACCCCCGTTTTGACCGTAGGAGGTCTGTTTCCTCCGTTTTGCGGTAAGCCACACCCCTCCCGATCGACAGGACCCCCGTTTCGACCGTAGGAGGTCCGTTTCCTCCGTTCTGCGGTACGCCAGGCCTCGTTTTCATCGCCGGTTCCGTCCAAGCCGGTTGGCTCCCAAGCGTTCCATTGCCTCCCGATGAACACGACGCATTCTGTTGCCTCCCCATGAACACGACGCATTCTGTTGCCTCCCCATGAACACGACGCATTCCGTTGCCTCCCCATGAACACGAGCCCTCGCCGTACGGATGCGCGACTAGGCGTTCGAGACCCCGCCTGTATATACACATACGTGACCGTATTTTCTTTCTTGTACCCTGGCCGTTGTACGTACGTGTACATGCTACGTGCGCGCCTCTACTACGACACGTACGCGCCTCTACTACGACACATGTGCGCCTCTACATCGACCAGTATATACGTACGTACAAGTTCGTGACCAGAATGCAAACGCTACGTACGCTTTGACCAGGTGGGTCCCAACTGTCAGGCAGTTCCTTGCATGCGAAAATGTAGCTGGTGGGTCCCAACAGTCAGAGGGGCGAATCATTTTTTTTGCCCGGATGCACTTCCTTTGCATGCGAAGATGTAGTGTGGGTCCCAGCAGTCTGGGGGGCGAATCGGTTTTTTTGCCCGGACGCACTTCCTTGTGTGCGAAGATGTAGCTGGTGGTTCCCAGCAGTCAGGGGGGCGAATCATTTTTTTTGTGCGGACGCACTTCCTTGCGTGCGAAGATGTAGCTGGTGGGTCCCAGCAGTTAGGGGAAACTTTTTTCACGAACTACGGTGGCCCGTCCGGTGGGTCCCTGCTGTCAGATGGAGGAATCATTATTTTCCACGTAATAAGGAGGCACTTCCTTGCTGCGGCCATGGACCCAGCTGTCAGCATCTCCACATATAGTTCACGTCCAATGGAAGTCGTTCCTTGACCACATTGACCACGCCGCGCAGAGAGCACCACGGCGGTGGGCGACGGCGAGGCCTAGGAAGGGGATGACTCGGAACCGAGGAAGACACAGCAGTGGATGCCCATGTGAAGAGGAGTACGAGGGTTCACTGGTTCGTCTGCGGTGTGAGGCTGCTGTCGCCGTAGATTAACATGGGGTGTGGGTGAGTAGAGGGATGGCCTGGCCAGCGGTGGGAGTAGTAGGGGGCGGTGAGGCCTCCGTGGCAGAGGCTAGCCTATGATTATGATTGTCGTTGTCCTACGGACTAAACCCTTCGGTATATATAGACACCGGAGGTGGCTAGGGTTAAACATAGTCGGGTATAGAGAAGGAAATCTACATATCCGAATTGCCAAGCTTGCCTTCCACGCAAAGGAGAGTCCCACCTGGACACGAGACGAAGTCTTAAATCTTGTATCTGCATAGTCCAACAGTCCGGCCAAAGTATATAGTCCAGATGCCGAGGACCCCTTAATGCAGGACTCCCTCAGCGACCAGGATACGGGCTGCTGGCAACCCTTGGATCTGAGATCAAACGGTCGCATGCTAAGTTGCTAAAAATTTGCAGAATAACCCTCCAGGATAGGATATTCACCCATAGGTCTAGAATCACAGCATGCAACCGTTCGATCTCAGATCCAAGGGCTCTCGGAAGCCCGTATCATGGGAGAATGGAAAGCCACTACCCTGCCGTTCGCACACTGGCAGTTCGCTCCTACTTGTCCCCGCACGTCCTTTAATACTACAGCGGTTCGCTCCTAGTGTCCCGTCTGTTCACATTACGGCAGTTCCACTAATCCTAACCCTCCTCCCAAATCCGTGGCGTCCCAAATATCCATGATCAGCGGTGAGTACAAGGTTAGAACCATCACCGGTGATGAGTTCGACGTCATCTACACCCGTTCTTCCGCGACGGTGAAAGGATGCCTTTCTCGCTTCAGACGCATGTTCGAAAACTCAGATGATGAGTGGGTCGCTGGGCTAGATGTTGAGTACACCACATTACTGGGACGAGAGAAGGATCTAAAGGACAAAGAGAAGAAGAAGCCCGCCAAGATCCAGGTTTGTGTGCATGACTTATGCTTGGTCGACCACATATGCCATGCCGACGTTGAATGCCTGGATTTTAAGGACTTCCTCGAGAGCAACCTAGTCAAATTCGTTATTTTAGACTTTAGTAAGGACAAAGAAGTCCTTGGTCGGATAGGCCTCGTTGTAGGCAACCCCTTCGACCTCCAGAAGAATCGACTGGTGTCCTCTAGTCAGCCTTCAATGCTGACCCTGGCAGGAGCCATGGTTCATCCTTCGTACGGTAAACTTGAGAAACCTCCATACACATTTAATCGTTATGCATCGCAGCGGAATGTACTAGATATAGACCACATCCACTATGCTGCAATGGATGGCTACCTTTGTTTCAATATCTACAAGGGTTGGATGAAGAGCAAGAGCCACGTGTGCGGTTCAAGCAAAGAAGTATTGGCCAAGAGGCACTACAAAAAAAAGACACATCCGTAACATTTTTGGCCGAACAAATTTTTTTCTGTCATACATATGACACTTCTATGACGATAATTGTGACAAAACCTGGTATCATCATACATGTGGTGGGCTCCTACTTCTATGACAAAAAATCATGACAGAAAATGGGCTTTTCGTCCTGGGCGGGCCGGAGACGCAGCTGCATGACATTCTTTGGGCCGTCCATGACAGAAAAAAATCGTGGTAGAAGCGAGGGGGAGGAAAATTTCGGGGAGTTGTCGATTACGGTGGGAGAGCGATGCGCGTTTTTCTCGTACAGGTACACGCGTGTGTGCGAGGCGTTGGCTCTACCTGAGGCCGAGCGAGGCGTTGGGCTCTAACTGAACCCGAGCGATTGCACTGCAGGCTACTCATTACTGAACCCGAGCGATCGATCGATGGCTGTTAACTGAACCCGATGGAGCGATTCCTCGCTACTGCTGCTAACTGAAGCCGATCGATGCTACCTCTGGGACGAATAGTGTGCATTATGGGGGGGGGGGTTTCGATGAACAGTGAGTGGTGGCGTTGCCTCTGGATGAACAGGAACCCGTGGTATGGAGGGCTGGATGAGCAGTAGACGGTGGAGGGGTGGCCGTGGAGGGGTGGTTGAACAGGACCCCGTGGTGTGGAGGGCTGGATGAACAATAGACGGTGGAGGGGTGCCCGTGAAGGGGTGGTTGAACAGTAGCCGGTGGAGTAGCGTGTCGTGGAGGCTGGATGAACAGGAGCCCATGGAGGCTGGAGGAGGTCGACGGTAGCCCGTGGAGGCTGGAGGAGGTCGACTGTGGAGATGAACAGTATCCTGTGGAGTCTCGTTTTGCGGTAAGCCACACCCCTCCTGATGAATAGGACCCCCGTTTTGACCGTAGCGCTCCAACACAAGTCCGTTTCGTCCGTTTTGCGGTACGCCACACCCCTCCCGATCAACAGGACCCCCGTTACGACCGTAGGTCGTCCGTTTCCTCCGTTTTGCGGTACGCCACACCCCTCCCGATCAACAGGACCCCAGTTTTGACCGTAGGAGGTCCGTTTCCTCTGTTCTGCGGTACGCCCGGCCTCGTTTCCATCGCCTGCTCCGTCCAAGCCGGTTGGCTACCAAGCGTTCCATTGCCTCCTGATGAACACGACGCATTCTGTTGCCTCCCCATGAACACGACGCATTCCATTGCCTCCCCATGAACACGACGCATTCCGTTGCCTCCCCATGAACACGAGCCCTCATTTGTGACGAGGCGCGACTAGGCGTTCGAGACCCGCCAGACGTACACATCGTGGCGTATTTTCTTTCTTGCACCTCGCCGCTTATGCGTGCGTGTACATGCTACGTGGCGCGCCTCTACTACGACACGTCGGGCGCCTCTACTACGACACATGCGCGCCTCTACATCGACCAGTATATACGTACGTACAAGTTCGCGACCAGAATGACAACGCTACGTACACTTTGACCAGGTGGGTCCCAACTGTCAGGCAGTTACTTGCATGCGAAAATGTAGCTGGTGGGTCCCAGCGGTCAGAGGGGCGAATCGTTTTTTTTGCCCGGATGCACTTCCTTTGCATGCGAAGATGTAGCTGGTGGGTCCCAGCAGTCTGGGGGGCGAATCGGTTTTTTTTGCCAAGACGCACTTCCTTGCGTGCGAAGATGTAGCTGGTGGGTCCCAGCAGTCAGGGGGGCGAACCGTTTTTTTTTCCCGGACGCACTTCCTTGCGTGCTAAGATGTAGCTGGTGGGTCCGGCAGTGAGGGGGAAACTTTTTTTCGCGAAATATGGTGGCCCGTCCGGTGGGTCCCTTGTCGGTGGAGGAATCATTATTTTCCACGTAATAAGGAGGCACTTCCTTCTGCGGCGCCGTGGACCCGGTATCGGCGTCTCCACGTCGATCCACGTCCGATGGAAGTCGTTCCTTGACCACATTGACCACGCCGCGCTAAGAGCACCATGGCGGTGGACGACGGCGAGGCCTAAGAAGGGGATGACTCGGAGCCGGGGAAGACACAACAGTGGATGCCCACGTGAAGAGGAGTACGAGGGTTCACTGGTTCGTCTGCGGTGTGAGGCTGCAGTCGCCGTAGATTAACATGGGGTGTGGGTGAGTAGAGGGATGGCATGGCCAGCGATGGGAGTAGTAGGGGGCGGTGAGGCCTCCGCGGCATCACAGCCAGCCACGGGAGGCAGGAGCACACGACAACACCAATGCTGGTTTGGGCGGCTGGAGCAAGAAGACCAGAGGTTGAAGAAGCACTACAACCGTTGGATGAACATCGTATAGTAACAGGAGCTAGAATCATTCATATTGACTAAGTTGACAAAGGCCTCCATCCCCGTCAACTTGGTAGGCCCACAAGTCAGCCTCCCAGTATGTTGGGTTCAGCTGGCAGGGGGAGTATTCATTTTTTTGTGCGTAATAAGGAGGCACTTCCTTGCGTGCGAAGATAGCTGATGGGTCCGACAAGTCAGCGGGGGGCACACTTATTTCGCGAAATACAGAGGCCCTTCCGGTGGGTCCCAGATGTCAGGTGGAGGAATCATTATTTTGCGGCGTAATAAGGAGGCATTTCCTTGTGTGCGGCCGTGGACCCGGTATCGACCTCTCCATGCACAGCCTACTTCGATGGTGTTGTTCGTTGACCACGTTGACCACGCCGCGCGGCGCATCCAAGGTGGTGGACGACGGCGAGGCCTCGGACGAGAACGAGCGGAGATGGGAAGACGCAGGAGTAGAGTCGCAGATTTAAGAGGTGTCTGAGGATTAACTGGTTCTAGTGCGGTGTGGTTCGGCAATCGGTGGAGAAGAACAGGAGGTGTGGAGGGTTGGAGGATGGCACGCCAGCGGTGGAGTAGCGCTTCATAGCGAAGCGTGCATAAGGAGCTGCTAGCAGCAGGAGGCGGAGGTGGTCGGCGGCTGGAGGAAGAAGACAAGAGATTGAAGATGGATGCCGGCCGTTGGATGTAAATCCAATGGCTAATATGTCAGAATCATTTGTTGACTAAATTTACAACGACTTGCGTTGGCTTTGACCTATTGGCCCACATTTCAGCCTCCAAAAATGTGCCACGTATTCAACCCATTTTTTTCAGAATTTACAGTCTTTTTTTGCGCGGTAGAATTTACAGTCAATTTGATCTTTTTTTAATTACAGCCATTAGCTAGGCTGGGTGAACAATTAATGTAGCTTTCATGCGGCCCATTTATTTTATTTCCTAAAAAATTACAGGCCATCTGCACCTTATCTAGATACATGATTTTGCTGGGCTGATTCTAATTATAATGTTGGGTTGGGCCAGCAATGTTATCAAATAATGAAAAAGGGCTGAGCATTTTGTTATAAATATATTTAAATAATAAGTGATATTATTACATTCGTCCTTAAATCTTACCAAGCTTTTTTACACAATCACTAGGATTTTCATGCTAAAACAATCCAGGATTTTATTTGTTTAGAAATTATTTTTATAAGTTAATAAGATGTGGGATATTGTTTTCTTACATATGTAAGTATCTATTAAATATATGATGACAATAAAAATAATATATAATAACATATAAAATAATTTAAATATATATAATATAGTTAAAAGGGAAACATAAGTTGTATCTAGCGTTCCTATTCTTATATAGAAAAATCGAACAAACCACTGCGTTTTCTTCAAAAAAATACATAAATTGGGTTGCCAAAAAAACCCTCGGATGGGAGGTCCATAGGCCGGTCGATACATGACAACCCGAAGAAAATACAAACAGGCCCTCCCATCCGACATCGTGGGCTGCGCATGTTAAAAATGAAAGCCTAGACGGGGCAGCCCAAAACCACGTGCAACACTTGCCAAAACTCCGTCCCTCGTTTTCTCCATGTTTCGCACACTCAACATTGTGTGGGCATTTTGACTGTGCATCATATGAAGATGTCCTATGCATGAATGTTGATCAGCATGATGTTAACTAGCTGGTAGTTCCATTTTCAACCACGAATAAAACTTCCAACATGATGTTAACCCTGTTTGAAAAGGCCGTGTTAATATAAATGCTCTCCCTCTGAAAGTTGCAGTTTCTTATCTGAAACTGAACTTGCAGTTTCTTATCTGAAACTGAAACTTGCAGTTTCTTCTCGTCTGCACATTTATACTCCTATGAAACTACATTTTTTTAAGTGCTAAAAATAGATCTCCAGAATTCATAAAATTCTTCATATGCTCAATACTGCAAATCTGAAATTCAAAAGACAGTCATATCTGAAAGTACTCTCAAAATACACGACACAAAACACAATTCACAACCTGCAAATACTGACAACCCTAAGCTCCTCCTGACAATTCACAACCTGCCCGACTATTGGGCTGGGGGGCACTCCCCTCCTATTCCTCGGCGGCAGACAGCCGCCCCGTGAGACGATGTGAACGGCGAGGGAGACGATGGCGGGGAAGCGTAGTCGGGCCAACTGCTTTTCTCCTCTTGCAGTTGGGTTTGGTCGACAAAGACTCCACCGGCTCGCTCTGGCAGGACACCCTCACAAACGGCACCTTGTAGATGCTCGATCCTTCAATCTCTGGTGCATGCTCCATCTGGGATCAATACTCCCACCACCGCTCCCTAATTCGGTGAATCTGTTTGCTCCATGGCCCAGAGGAGTAGCTCTATGTACTCCGGCGTGACTCCCTCCGGGAGTATCGCTGCCTTTTCACTCTGTTGCAGATATTTGGCCATGGATGTCGCCGTCACCGCTAGTTGGTCCTTGTTGTCAAACCAAGACTATATCTCCAACATCCTAGCTAGCTTCACATGGTTGCCGTCTGCGATCCTCACGTATCGGTTGTACTCCTCCATCGATCTACTTCTCCACAGCACCTTACTCGCCGGCGGTGGTTTTTGAATGGAAGAGGAGAGGAGCGGCACTAGTTTTGGATTAGAACGGGAGAGGAGCGACGCTGGTTTTGGACTGGCACAGGAGAGGAGGGGCGATGGTTTTGAAATGGAAGAGGAGAGGAGCAGCGCTGGATTTAGATTGGAACAGGAGAGGGGCGGCGGTGGATTTAGATTGGAACAGGAGAAGAGCGGAAGAGCGGCACTGGTCTTGGAAGTATTTTTTTTGTTTTGCGTATTTTGGGTCAAAGTTTGACCACGTACTGTATGTGACAAGCAAAATGTGAATGCATGTCACCAAAAATTGTATCTTTTGGTTCGTATCTGAATGTACTTTCAAATTATATTATTTTTGCAACATATAACATATGTTTTTTGTGCGAAAATCATGGTCAATTATGACCCAGAATAAAAGGGAGACTAGTTAATGTGGGGTCGCTTTCTTAATTAAAGGGTAAACTGATTTTGATTTTGATCCAGTCACAGTGCGCTGGCCGTCTCGCC
The DNA here is from genome assembly GCA_021437245.1 of Aegilops speltoides. Classification (NCBI taxonomy): domain Eukaryota; kingdom Viridiplantae; phylum Streptophyta; class Magnoliopsida; order Poales; family Poaceae; genus Aegilops; species Aegilops speltoides. The sequence goes on from CM038144.1 coordinate 254,888,699, forward strand.
CAATCCTAAATCACTGCCGCACGCTCCTCTCCCTCTTCTCCATTGCAAAACCACCTCCTCTCCTCTCCATAATCTCCATTCCAAAACCACCGTCTCGCCTCTCCCTCTTCTGATCTTCTCCATTGCAAAACCACCTCCTCTCCTCTCCATCATCTCCATTCCAAAACCACCGTCTCGCCTCTCCCTCTTCTGATCTTCTCCATTGCAAAACCACCTCCTCTCCTCTCCATCATCTCCATTCCAAAACCACCTGCTCTCCTCTCCCTCTTCTGATCTTCTCTCCATTGCAAAACCACCTCCTCTCCTCTCCATCACCTCCATTCCAAAACCACCTCCTCTCCTCTCCCTCTTCTCTATTGCAAGACAACCGTCTCTCCTCCCATCTTCCAAAGCTAGCACCGGACCACACAGAACGACATCTATGGAGAGGATGCAGCAGCGAATCAAGAAGATCGCCGGCAGCGACCAGGCAAAGTTAGCCAGGTTGAAGGAGATCCTTAGTTGGTTTGACAATGAGTGGGAGATTTTGAGGACGGTGCGGGCCATGTGGCAATGTATGCGAAAGAGCGAGACGGTGGCGATGAGGGCAGCGATGTACATGTACTCCTCGGCGGCAGTCACGCCACAGTCCTCCGAGTTCATCGAGTATCTCCTATGGGCAATGGAGCAGATAGATTCGCCCGAGGCGACAGTCAGGCGGAGGTGGTGGGCGTACAGGTCGAAGGTCGAGCACCCAGAGGATAACGAATCGATCGAGTATGGTGTGCCGTTTGTGATGGTGCAGAGCAAGCCGGAGCCACAGGAGTATTCGTTCTCCCACCGCAAGAGGAGGCCGGATGGCACGACGTCGCTTCCCCGACGTTCTCCACGGTTCCCTCAACGATCGCCTCGTTTCAACGGCGGCGGTAGGGTTTAAGGTAAGCTTCGCACTAACCTAATCTTTCACCTGCTCATGCTTACAATGAGTGTGATAGCTAAAGAAAATCATGCTTACAATCAGTCTCCAAGTACTACGCTAATTACCCTAAAATAGCTCTGGACCTTTGGGTCAAAGTTGTGACACAGTGTACAAATAAAGAAAAATAGATTGGTGCTTCTTTCTGAAAAGAGTACTCCCTAGAAAACTGCCAATATAAGCTACTAGTATTTGGTTAGAGGATTTCTTTGCCGAGAAAGATTCGTCCACGATGGCGCCACACATCCCTTGGTTGTGGCGGATGCCAATCGTGCATGCAGCATGGTTGGTGTCGGTTATTTTACTTGGCACACCTCGCTTTTCTGCATATATGCGGTTCCATACGTACATTTGTGCAGTTCCACCAAAATGCAACTGAATAACCCTGTTTGCCGAGATAATGAAAAAGCGTGATTACATTATAGTGGCACTAGTTGATGAAACACACAAAATAAATAGAAGGAAATATTGCGATAGTATCATAGTATGCCATCTTGCGAGGAGAGATGGGCCTGCGACGCCTCATATCAGATGCGCGATCTTGGACATCGTCCCAAGTCTCCCAGATACACCTTACGCGATGATGAACATCGGTGTACAGCAGATAGTACAAGGAGGCGCCTTGAGACATTCAAATCTCTATTTTTGTACATATCAACTAAAATTAAGCACCCCCGTTTGCAGAAACACTTAAACATTAACAATGGGACTAGTTGATGAAACATACTTTAACAAAGAGAAGCACTTTCTTTATCTACATTGGAAATGAAATGATAGAGATGACACTCGCTCTATTTTAACTGTATTATTACTTCATTTTATCAGTGACACTAGGGTCGAGCAGGTGGCAAACGAGGTGTACCATGCGTCGCAAGGATGGAGGCCGGGGTGCTTAGACTGGGATGCTGAAGCTGGCTCTTTCAGTCACCAACATGGATGATTCAATTCATGGGACCTTTTGGTGTAGTTCACCTAAAATGAAGCAATGTCCCGTGAGCTAGCAGCTTCTTCTTCAAAAAATTTTAAGAAAAGGGCTCTAGCCCCAGTTCCATTTCCATCAGAAAACGAAACCCACAGAGCTTCTTCTTCATTTGTTGCAATAAAATTGAGCAACATCAAGGTTGCTTGTGAAGCTCTTGGAATGCTCAACTATAATTTGGATATAATTTGTGCAGTTCAACTAAGATTGAGCGTGAAATGTATATCTCTGTTTGCACAAAAAAGGTGGAAAGGAGGGTGACTAACAAGTAACAAGTGATGAAACATGCATCAAATGAAAATAAGCATGTTCCTTATCTGAATGGCAATCCTACAAGGACAGTAGCAATTTCTAAAGCAGTGCCATTGCTAGATATTAGTGTGGGCATCAGGATTAACTATGACAATCATTAAATATGACATTACTTTGGGCACGGGAGAGTAGGCGGACCAGCACGGTTGCATTTCTAACGAAAAGAACCAACTTATCTTAATGGGAAATTTTAGCAGGACATGTAAAGAAGTGCCATTGATTCATATTACTGGAGGCATTACATTGAAAACAACATTGGTTTAACGTGTCCTTACTTTTAATAGTGCGACTACTACATTTTACCATTGGCATTACATAAGAGTGGCTCGGGGCAACAAACATCAGAACAGGATATCTGGGTTGGTCCCATTTTTGTTCGGTATAGCCACCTTATACTGTGTGAGGCTAGCAAATCTAGTGTTGGACTTACTTTGTTGACTTGTCCCCCAGTCCCCACTTTCTTTCCTTTTTCAACCAATAGATAGGGTTTATATTGAGTTTGTACTGTGTTTCCCTTTATTTCCCTATTAGACCTAGAGACCAGTTGGATAGCCAGTCTCTACTACTTTTTGCCCCCATTGTTTGCTCTTTTGACAAAGTCCTAGATTCAGGTAACAAATCCTCCCCCATCCCCACCCCCTTTCTTCCTTGCTTGAACCAAGTAGTACTAGATTCGAGTGCATGAACTAGTTTTACCTCTTAAACGTAAGAAAATAGGTGGTTTTCGAACAGCCGATTGATCCTATCTACGAGTGGGCCTGAGAAATAGTAAAAGTTACAAATGCAGCGACGTCAGGAGCTCGGGAAGTAGAGCAAGGCCGGTTTCAAAGAAAGTTATACCTGATGGTCACCAGGATGTCGCTAGGTAGGCTGCGGGAGGCCGGATCTGCCCACACTACGGCAGCGAGGAAGAAGGGATCGGAGGCCCTCCCTCGCCAGCAGTGCTTGGGAGAGAACGGCAAGGCAGGCTAATCGGGACGCGCCCAGCAGTGGGTAAGAGCCGTCGCCGAGGACGACCGCGTGAACGTTGCACCTTCTCACCTTCCCCGGCGGAGAGGATCCGGCTGGATCTATGACCAGCGGTGAGTAGAGAGAGAGAGAGAGAGAGTGGCCACCGCTGTGGTGTTTAGATCTGGAGAGGCCGAGACTGTGTGAAGAGAGCAACACTAGCAAGCAAGCGCGGAGGCTCCTGCCTATATCGTGGAGTAGTACTTAGTTTTCTTTTGTCTACCGGAGCCGGCTTGACCTCGTCAATGACTGTTCAGAAGTCCTCATGCACGTGCCCCGGAGGCGCAGTTGTCGTCATTTTGATCTGAAGCGCCGGATTATAACATATAACACGAAAAAATGCCACATGATAAGAAATCATAACCTCACTGCCCAAAGGAGACAACATGAATCCCGACGGACAAACTAGACGAGGAACAAATCCCAAATTAAAGATAAACTCGTAGAAAAGGGGTTCGTCGATAGATGTCCTAATTAACATAGCCGGCTTGACCTAGATGGCAGCCGAGTAGTCACTGTTCGTGCATGTGCCCCCAATGACTAGCCCAACTCAGTTGTCGCTGTTTAACTCTCGCAGTGATCCGAAGCACATGACACATAATTTTGTAAGATGACAAGAAACCTTTTGTTAGATTTCTCACCACAACTACAGCCATGTACAACACAGCCTGCATGATATGTAGACGATAGCCAATCCAGGCGTGTCTGCTAGAGACTGGTCACATGCATGGACAAACTGATCTTCCGTGTCTTGCAGGGATCGTCCAGGCACCAACGTAGTACAACACTTCTCTAGTACTATCGCTCGTCTCCCTCTTCTATTAAGTCACCCGACTTGCGGGGTCGGGGAGTGTGCCTATGGTCGGTTCTCAATTGCCGTGCCACATGTGTGTGCGAACGCAATATGACACGCGTTCCATTCAAAGAGCAGCGTGCCAGACCGACCGACCGTCTGGGGTGCGACGCGAACGCGACGTGCGTGCTGTATACTCCGTACATGTGTACCGCCGTTTTCTAGACGCTTTGCTCCATGGCGCGGGCGCAATCCATGGATACAAAATTAGTATACTGTATACTACTATTTAAAAGTCGAGGGTGGGGCTTTTCCTGCCCGGTAGGCGGCGGGACAGTTCCGCCTAGTCGGTTCGACAGAGACACGAGAAGACGAGGGAGTAGGTTGCTGCAAACGTAGGGCTGTGTCATTTGACAGCGAGTTACTGCTGCACAGGTGGGGCCCCGTGATTTGACTTGCCATTATCATTTTAACTGCAGCGCTACAACAGGCGCAAGTCTCCCAATTCCTGACCACCTCCATACAGGTGCCTCTCCCAATGCTCCACCATGTAGTAGTAGAGGTTGGCTCTTGCATGAGATCCCACTTCTCCACTTTTTCCTTGCCTCTCTTTCCTCCACATATGCAAAAATGCCATGTAAAGCGCCTTATTGTACTTACTTGCTCCTACAGGTGCTTAAGCTTGCCACATAGGCATAAAGTCTGACGTGGCAAGTTAATCAAGAAGAGAGAGACTAGTTTGGTGACCCAAGAAAGAAACGGTGCTAAGCGCGTGTACCTAGGTGAAAAGATAATTTTGAGTCTATAGCTAATTAAATGAAGCAAACTTAGCAACACCATTTCATTGGAAGAGGTCACTCCTTGGCAAATGCAATAAATACTAGTACTCCCTGTGTCCCATTATATAAGAATGTTTTTGACACTACACTACCTAGTGTCAAAACGTTCTTATATTATGAGACGAGGGAGTATCTGAAGAAAGAGATAGAGACGAGTAAAAAAATACACTTATAGCCAACCTTATAGCCAACCTTGTTGTAGTATGAGTGACTAAGTGATGACTATGTATGACATGCCAACATCAGATAGCCTAACGCACCATATTAAATCTCCAAGGGCGCGACCACGCGAGCGACGTGTCGGTCGTCGTAGGCGCGACCATGATACGGGCTGCTGATAGCCCTTGGATCTGAGATCAAACAGTCGCATGCTAAGTTGCTACAAATTTTAAGAATAACCCTCCACGATAGGATATTCACCCATAGGTCTAGAATCACGCCATGCAACCGTTCGATCTAAGATCCAAGGGCTCTCGGAAGCCCGTATCATGGGAGAATGGAAAGCCACTACCCTGCCGTTCGCACGCTGGCAGATCGCTCCTACTCCTTCCCGCACGTCCTCTAATACTACGACGGTTCGCTCCTAGTCGTCCCTTCCATTCACATTACGGCAGTTCCACTGATCCTAACCCTCCTCCCAAATCCATGGCGTCCCAAATCTCCCCGATCGGCGGTGAGTACAAGGTTATAACCATCACCGGCGATGAGTTTGACGTCATCTACACTCGTACTTCCGCGACGGTGAAAGGATGCCTTTCTCGCTTCAGACGCACGTTCGAAAACTCACATGATGAGTGGGTCGCTGGGCTAGATGTTGAGTACACCACAGTCATGGGACGAGAGAAGGATCTAAAGGACGAAGAGAGGAAGAAGCCCGCTGTGATCCAGGTTTGCGTACATAACGTTTGCTTGGTCTACCACATATGCCATGCCGACGTTGAGTGCCAGGATTTTAAGAACTTCCTCGAGGACAAAACAGTCAAATTCGTTACTGTAGACTTTAAGAATGAAAAAGAACTCCTGCATCGGATAGGCCTCGTTGTACGCAACCCCTTCAACCTCCAGAAGAATCGGCTGGTGCCCTCTCGTCAGCCCTCAATGCTGACCCTGGCAGGAGCCATGGTTCATCCTTCGTACCACAAACTGGAGAAACCTCATTACACGTTTCATCATCATGCATGGCAGCGGAATATACTAGATATAGACCACATCCACTATGCTGCAATGGATGGCTACCTTTGTTTCAATATCTACAAGGGTTGGATGAAGAGCAACAACCAAGTTGGCGGTTGAAGCAAAGAAGTATCGGCCAAGAGGAAGAGGGACAAGGACGAAGTCGAGAACGTGGACGAGGACTCTGAGTAAGGTGGCAGTGTCATTGCTCATGGCGGTTCTAAACTTCTAATGCAGTGTCTACCAGATTAGTTGCATAGTTTAATTTTAGGTGTGCTTAGTTTAATTTGAGGGGTGTGTTGTGCTGAGCCCCCTGCAGAACTATGTTATGTTTCTTCTCGTTACTTTAACTCTTCAGTACGTACATACTCGTACTAGTATTTCTTTAATAGAATTTAGCACCCCAATTAAGCACGTACTAGCTTTTTTAATAGTACTATATTCATAATTTGGCGACGAGCGCTCTCTATATGTACCACCTTTTTTTAAAATTTCGATTTTTGCTCCATGGCGCAATCCATCGATAGTGCAGTACTACTGTACAAAAGTATACATTTTTTAAAAGGCTAGCGTACTGTTCATCATATATATATATATATATATATAGCCAGTTAAATTCTCAACCTTGAACGACGTGCATGCCATGTAGTAAACCGATCCAGAGGAAGTATAGTAAAAATGAGGTGATTTTACCCAGCGATCGGCGGGGGAGCATGGCCTGTCATGCGGTCCCACGTGTCATGATGTACAAAGGCAATGCGTTTGTCCCTCTTGAGGCAGAAGCAATACTAGTACGTGGTTTGAGATGATGTCGAACCGAAGTGTGTAATAATGGTTGCTTCGTCCGTCTGGGAAGCTGCGGCATTGTGATTTGATGTCTCATTGCTCATTACTAACATTGGGCGATGACGAGTGGGGTCGCCCCTCGCTATTCAAGCCTGTTATTTGGTGCCTGACACGTCCACCCGGTTGCACATGAGATGACCCCCACATCCTTTGTCAAAATAAACAACACCCCGATCAATGCATTTCACTCTTCCGTGCAACGGACGGGCACCTTACTTGCTCCTACAGGTTCTTAAGCTTGCCACATAGGCATAAAGTCTGATGTGGCAAGTTAATCAAGAAGAGAGAGACTAGTTTGGTGACCAAAGGAAGAAACGGTGCTAAGCGCGTGTACCTAGGTGAAAAGACAATTTTGAGTCTATAGCTAATTAAATGAAGCAAACTTAGCAACACCATTTCATTGGAAGAGGTCACTCCTTGGCAAATGCAATAAATAATAGTACTCCCTGTGTCCCATAATAAAAGAACGTTTTTGGCACTACACTAGTTTCGAAAACGTTCTTATATTATGGGACGGAGGGAGTACGAAGAAAGAGAGAGAGAGAAGTAAAAAAATACACTTATAGCCAACCTTATAGCCAACCTTGTTGTAGTATGAGTGACTAAGTGATGACTATGTATGACATGCCAACATCAGATAGCCTAACACACCGTGTTAAATCTCCAAGGGCGCGACTGCGCGAGCAACGCGACGGTCGTGGTAGGCGCGACCATGATACGGGCTGTTGGCAGCCCTTGGATCTGAGATCAAACGGTCACATGCTAAGTTGCTGAAAATTTGCAGAATAACCCTCCAGGATAGGATATTCACCCATTGGTCTAGAATCACGCCATGCAACCATTCGATCTCCGATCCAAGGGCTCTCGGAAGCCCGTATCATGGGAGAATGGAAAGCCACTACCCTGCCGTTCGCACCCTGGCAGTTCGCTCCTAATCGTCCCCGCACGTCCTTTAATACTACGGCGGTTTGCTGCTAGTCCCCCCGTCCATTCACATTACGGTAGTTCCACTAATCCTAACCCTCATGCCAAGTCCATGGCATCCCAAATCTCCTCGATCGGCGGTGAGTACAAGGTTAGAACCATCACTGGTGATGAGTTCGACGTCATCTACACCCGTTCTTCTGCGACGGTGAAAGGATGCCTTTCTCGCTTCAGACACATGTTTGAAAACTCACATGATGAGTGGGTCGCTGGGCTAGATGTTGGGTACACCACAGTCGTGGGACGAGAGAAGGATCTAAAGGACGAAGAGAGGAAGAAGCCCGTCGTGATCCAGGTTTGCGTACATAATGTTTTCTTGGTCTACCACATATGCCATGGCGACGTTGAGTGCCAGGATTTGAAGGACTTCCTCGAGGACAAAACAGTCAAATTCGTTACTGTAGACTTTGGTAACGACAAAGAAGTCCTGCGTCGGATAGGCCTCGTTGTAGGCAACACCTTCGACCTCCAAAAGAATCGGCTGGTGTCCTCTCGTCAGCCTTCAATGCTGACCCTGGCAGGAGCCATGGTTCATCCTTCGTACGGTAAACTCGAGAAACCTCCATACACGTTTCATCGTCATGCATGGCGCGGAATGTACTAGATATAGACCACATCTAGTATGCTGCAATGGATGGCTACCTTTGTTTCAATATCTACAAGGGTTGGATGAAGAGCAACAGCCAAGTTGGCGGTTCAAGCAAAGAAGTATCGACCAAGAGGAAGAGGGACACGGACGAAGTCGAGGACGTGGACGAGGACTCCGAGTAAAGTGGCAGTGTCGTTGCTCTTGGTGGTTCTAATGCAGTGTCTACCAAAATAGTTGCAAAGCTTAATTTCAGGTGTGCTTAATTTAATTTGAGGGGTGTGTTATGCTGAGCCCCTAGCAGAACTATGTTATGTTTCTTCTTGTTACTTTAACTCTTCAGTAAGTACATACTAGTATTACTTACATTTCATCTTTTAGTTGGTATAGTGCTACCACTCGTTTAATCACATTATATACGTACAATATATATGGCCAACATCATATAGCCAGCAGTTTGGTTGTCAAAGAATTTCAGCGTGCTTAGTTTTGTCAAAGAATTCTGTGGTGCTTAGTTTTATTTGAGGGTGGGTTGTCTTTGGACACCATTATTGTGACTAGCCTTTTAATAGTACTATATGCATAATTTGGCGATTTAACGCTCTCTATATGTAACACCTTTTTTAATTTCAAATTTTGCTCCATGGCGCAATCCATCGATACTACTTGATACAAAAGTATACCTTTTTAAAAGGCTAGAGGCGGGCAGTCTAGCTTGGTCGGTTTCACGAGGCGAGGGCCTTTGTGATTTGTGACTCATTCTTGTTGGAAGGCGGGGCCTTGTGATTTGACTGCTTGTATAAATGCGCCGACGACCTGATCGAGGAGGAGCAAAGAACTGTGTGGTATACTCAAATTTTCCACTGGAGTAGTACTGCGACGGAGGAGCACGAAACACGGCAGCCCAGTGCCATATGGCGATAAAAAATGATCTAATTTGCTAGTCATCTCATTGTTAGCATTGTTCTATTCATTCCCTCAAAAAACAAAAACCATTGTTCTATTCATGCCTCGCAGAGAACGTGACACGTGCGGCGAAACACCCGATGCAAAAGATGAAACACAATAGCAAAAGAAGGAGGAAGATTATCACCCCAAATGATCTAATTCTCTGCGGAGTCGTAACTGCTTCTTCATCACCTCCATGACCTCCATCTCCTTGCGCGTCTCCTCCGCCATCTTCTTCATTACATCCATGGACGGGATTTCTCGCGAGCCTTCATCATCTGTTCCACGGCCGCATTACGTACCTTGACAGCAGCCGGGTGCTTGATACAGAGTTTTTCCAACTCCTCCTTCTGTTCCATGACGAGGGCCTGCAGCATCTTCATCGAGGAACTACTATTCTCATGCAGCTTCTTCCAGCCGGCGTTCTTCTCCTTCAATAGGTCGATCTCGTGGCAGAGCTTCGCCTTGTCCTCCTGAAGTCACAGGATTTCGCTGGTCCCTTTCTTCTCAGAGGCAATGCTCTTCTTCAGCAGCATCACTAAGCCGACGGTCAACTCCCCCTGCTGATTGAGCTCAGCGGGCATGTTGTCGAGGCTCTCCTTCAGCAACTCCGTCAAGCCTTGGATGAACTCCTTCTTCTTATTCAGGTGCTTATTGAGCTGATCGGGCATGCCGTCGAGGGATAACGACTCTAGCTCCGCCGGCTCGGCATGTTCGCCTCCGCGGCTAGGGCGCTCCTGGGAGCCATCGCCTGCCCGTGAGAGATATTTCGAGGTCTCTACGTGGCGGCGAGCCCTCTCTTTTTTTCCGCAGCCTTGGTTGCCGCTCCCTTGTTATGAGTAGTTCTCGACCTAGAGCTCTGCTCACCGGCCATGGCAACGACGGACGAATAAGAAGCACTTATGAGGAGGAAAGGTAGAGTAATTTTCGGTTAGGTAGTTCCCCTTTTTATAACCTAAGTACTAGCACTAGTACTACTAATACCTGCATAGTGGGAACATGTTCAGGTTTGGTACGTAGTACTAGTAGGTGTGAGCAGGCTTTCGAATGTGATGGGAACAAGGTAAAGATTAATTGATGGTTTTGGTTTCGAAGCCCGAAACTGCTCCCGGTGAGTTTAGTGGAACATAAATTTCAAGTAGACTACACTGCTCAAATGCGTAAATATTATGTTACTGTCAAAAATTGGCACAAAAAACGAAGGAGACCAATGGAAGTACTACTAGCAACCCACGATTTAACTACTCGCATGCGCGCAGTGGAGTAATAATGTCTTTCTTCCGCCCTAACGTCCACTCAATTTGCATGTTCTGTATTAATTGACCATCAATGAAGTGAACGACTTTACACGCGTCAAATTATCACATGGTGTGGATCTTGGTAAAAAATTGCGTCCGCCCGTGTACCCGCGTGTGCGTGCGTGGCGTGCGTGCACATCTTCGCTTCGTGCATGAACCGCTAGTATGCCTCAGGGAGGACGAGTACATTCTTCCGGAACCAGCAGCATGTCACTGTGATAAATCCACGCAAGGAGGTCGCGACAATGCCTCCACATGTGCCACGAGGCTTCATGAACTGTAAGAGAGACACTGTGTAGCGTGCCATTGGTATTCTAATTTACGTGTTTTGCACATACTCGAAGTACTAGTAATTTACACGTGCATTGCACGCAATTAGATTTTGCAACCAAATTATGAATAAATACCACACTATAGCATGTAAGCTCTTAGTCATATATGCATGATGTAGCCCTTCGTTTAATTCTTATAGTTCATCTCATTCAAAATCTAATTAGTTTTTATAAAAAAGCTAAGAACACGTGAATAGGAAAAACATGGGATTATAGTGGAATGTCGTATTGAATCCTACAGGATTGTACGAATGTTTGATTGTGCATAGAAAAAATGCAGAATTCTTTCAAATAGGTTTGAGTGGATGGGATGTTTCCTATGAAATCTAGTGCAAATGAATCATATGGAAAAATTCCTATGGTTTATAATCCTACGAATCAAACAACCAAGATAGGAAAAATTCCTAATGATTAGAATCCTCCAAAATTCCTTTGAGAATCCTTTGAATCAAAGAAGCCCTTAATCTATTTTATGATTCATGGAATTGTGCATTGTAAAGCATAAAGTAAAAACAAATAATGGCAATTCAACTAGAAAAAAAGTTTGGGCAGTTATGATACGGAAGATTCTAGAACAAAAGAGAACCACTGTTGTTTTGAGGTTTGTGCATTATGCTTAAGTTCAACCATGGAGTCTGCTAGATTGTACATGTGGCAAAATCCGGTTGGGGGCTAGAAGATGGTGCGAGGGGCCGAGTGGAGGGAGACTATGAAGGAATGCACAAGTGCGAGATCGATATTTAGAGAGAGGGGGCGAACACATGCGTTGTTGCATGCTGTGGCGGAGCCATGAAAACTAAATGAGCTAGGGGGCCAAGCATTGCTAATCCTTTATGAGGAGGGTCAATTCATGAAATTAAACCTTTTTTAGAAGCAATTGTCTAATGATCACATTCATATTTGCCTCGATATATAGAGATGTTAGGGGGGGTAGGGCCCTTACTGCCCCCTGTCTTCGCCATTGTGCACGCATCTGAGAGATGAAGCGGAAGGCATGGATGATGAGAGGGGAAAGTTGGATATATATTAATGTGGGTGTATTAGCTATTTATGTTAATCGTATATAGAGAGGTATAGATTGATCAATGTGGATGTGGGAGAGGTATAGATTGATCGATGTGGACGTGGGAAAGAGGGTGAGACCTCACTGGATATATCGATTGATCGGTTCGTGTGGAAAACTATGAAAGACCTAGATATATACACACATACATAGAGGAACATCGATCGTTGCGCATGCACGCGTGAGTGATAAAGAATGCCCGGTATGAGGGAGAGGGGGATGTGTGTGGGTGTGTGCCTTCATGGGAGACCGACCGGAAGAAAAAGATTGCATGCGTGCTATAGATAATGCCGACTGGTAGTGTGTTTGCATGCATGCACGAGAGAAAGTTAGTGGTACAATTATAAAGGGAAGACTACTGTGTGGGTGTAAAAGAATAAGTGAGGTCATAATCAATGTAAAGTTGAATTCAAATATTTGAATAAGGGATCCTGATGTTTGAAACCCATGCATGCATGAATATAATGGAGATCTGTGCGGTGTGCTTTGGAAATGAGCATGTTGTAATGTATACACATTGAACAAGGTCAGACTGATTAGAATTTGAGATACCGATGGCAGACATCATTTGCCCATGTCGCATCCGTGCATGTAATTGGAGATGATGGGCGGCTTTCGCATCACATAGATATATCTATACCCCTATATATATTATATTATATATTTTTTTTTATTGTGAGCGGGTAACTTTAACTTTGAAAGATGGTCGTTGGATGAGGCGAATCCGAAGGTCCAAAGATGGAAAATTTGAGCACTATTGGCCGTTGGATATCATCTAGATTCCACCAGATTTCGCCACATGTATAATCTAGAAGACTCCATGGTTGAACTTAAGCATAATGCACAAACATCAAAACACAAGCACTTCTTATTTGTTCTAGAATCTTCCGTATCAGAATTGCCCAAATGTTTTTCTACATGATTTGCCATTATTTGTTTTTACTTTATGTCTTACAACGCACAATTCCATGAATCTTAAAATAGATTAGCTTTCTTATGAAAACTAGATGATTTTGAATGAAATGAACTATAAGAATTAAACGAACATCTACATCATGCATATATGACTCAAAGCTTGCATGCTATAATGTGGTATTTATTCATAATTTGGTTGCCAAATCTCTTGCGTGCAATGCACGTGTACCTTACTCTAGTCTAAATGGTGTTGTGTGTGTGTTGTGTGTGTTGAGGTGCAAATTGTCTTTTTTTTGGTACACGTTAAGCTTGTTCTTCCAAAATTTCAAGCCGCGCCTTGTTATGCCGAAAATTGAAGCTAGCGTCTTTGTCTATCGTGCTCGAAACTCCCGCCTCTTCAACCCGCGCCTTGTTAGCCCGAAATATTTAAGATATATCTTTGTCTCGTTGTGCTCCGACAACTCCCTCCATCTCAACCTGCGCCTTGCTATTCCGAAATTACAACGCGCGCGAAAACTCCCACCTCCTGTGATATCCCGACACGCGAAATGCCCGTTGTACCCCTGAACCAAAAGAACCGCCTCAAATCGGTGGGGGGTACTTTCGTAACTTACCCCACATTTTGGACAAGTGCGTCTCTAAGCCCTGGTTCCCCACTGCCATCCCATCCGCCCACCCATTCGTACACCGAGGCCGCGAAAACCCGCGACGAAACCCCACACCCTGCTCCGTCTGCCACCTAGCCGGAGCTTCTTCCTCGACGACGTCGTCGATAGCAACACCACGACGTCCCTCATCCACCGTACCGGATGAGGATCCGTCGTCGATCTCATCGTCCCGCCGGTTCAGCCACCACGTCCTCCATCTCCAAGGAGCTGCCCCGACGTTGCCCTCGTCTTTCGCGACACCTCCATTCCCACACCGCCGTCTTCACCTGCACTACCGGAAGAGCATCATCATCACCATTTCCTCGGATGAAGCTGCGGCCTAATCGGCACCACCAAAGAGGTTGTACACTAATTGCCGCATTTTCTTCTTGATTCGATCACACGGTGCTGCCGGCGCTCAGTCCCGAGCCGACACGGCGCCGCTCCATCCATGGCGGCGTCGCCGGCCACTTCCTCCATGGCGTCGCTCCCTCGGCGGCGACGTCCACATTAGTAGGAGCTGCTGCTGCTTTAGCTCTCGCTCGCGCTGCTACTCTGCTCTTGCTCTCGTTCCCCTGCCTGGTCTTCTCTTGCTATTGCTCTTGCTCGCGCTTCTGCTCTCGCTCTTGCTCTTACTTGCGATGCTGCTCCGATTTGGCTACAGTTCAGTCGACTGAATCGACTTTTGGGTCAGTCGATTTCCAAGGGGTGGGCTCGCCGGGGTGAAGGAATAACCAGCCGCGGCGGGGAGGGAGGCTCGTCGGAGAGGTACCCCACTATCTATCTTAGGGTTCAGGATGGGGGCGGTGGTCGCCGGCGGTGGCGGGGCGGTGGCGTGGGGATCGCCGGAGAAAAAGCTCGGCACGGGGGGGGGCTAGAGGGATGGCTGGGGCGGCGGAGGACCAGCGGTGGGGAGTGTTTTTGGGGCGGGCGGGGCGGCGCACCGCTGCCCGCGGGCGGCGGGGGGCTGCTGTTTGGCCGGTGGTGGCTGGCGGCTCAGGGGGGGTGGAGGTTGAAGATGAACCGCATGCCCTTGATTTAGTATCCAACGGCTGCAAAATCGACTGACCAGAGATGAAAAAGTAAGTCGACCGATGTGTAGCCTCACCTTGCTAGTGCGTTCAGTTTCGACGGCAAAATTCAGTTTCGACAGTTAGGTTCAGTTTCGACAGTTAAGTTCAGTTTCGACAGTTAAGTTCAGAGATGAGCGGCTGATGTATTTTACATCTAGCACTTTGTGGTTATGTATTTTCGTCATGTATTGGAGATGCTATTAGAATTCCACTCAGTTAACGTTATGCGTTATCTCTCTTGTCTGCTTCAGCCTCGGCGTCGAACAACTCACGGAGCTGCTCCAACGAGCGAAACCCTCCATCACAATGAGCGATACCTTGGGCTCCATCTCCAGACGCCTAAGATCTTCTTCCCTCCTCCGACAGCCAAGTCAGTTGGAGCATCCTCACCGGCCAACCCAATCACGCTGAGATCGGCATGGCTTCGCCAAATAGGTTGTTCACTTGTTGCATCTCTTTTTTACTCTACATGTTATATATATTGTCCACTGAGCACTCGTAGTAACGGAAAATACGATTATTTTATCCTACTATATGACAAGCAGTGAGGTACCAGGCAACTTAGCTATCCGTGATGGATTCTCCTGAACGCCATCATTATTTATCTCTGCGTGTTTGAGCTGTGCATTTGTCGATGGGCACAGGAGTTGAGCTAGTATGGCAAATGGCACTGGGTCCAAAGTAATAGAGTAGCACAAAAACATTTTTTTAGTGTAGGATTTTCCTTGCTCAAGCCTGCCTACTAGAATCGCCTATGCTTGAAAGGAAAAGTGAATGAAAAACATAGGAATTGGAAAGTTTCCAATGGTACTACTTTTCATGAATTTGGTGCAAAGGAATGGAGCAAAGGAAAACTGTAGTATTTGTTCCTTTAGTGTCTCCTTTAAAGAAAAACCGTAGGAATTCTAATATCGACTTCTCCTCCTTTTCATATTCCTATTCATCAAGCACAAGACTAAGAGATAGTAGCATAATAGCACTATAACCGTACATTTTCTTGTGGTTTCACTTAATCTCACCATGCTTTTTTGCATCATGTGATCTTCCAATTGTTGTGAATCAAACACCCAAATTGGCAAAAATCCTATGTTTTAAATTCTCTATTTTGCACGTGCATTTCTATCCTATTCCTGTCTATTTTCTATCCCTGCATTGTTAGAATCCTCAAATTCAAACAAGCCCTTACTCAATTACTTCTGCTACGGATATGTGTCAAAGAAAACCTTGTGTGGTTTGTCCTGCTCCTGCGGCGCTGTGTTCCACCCCAGCTCAGCTACTCCAATGACGGAAGGGTTCGCCACAGCAGGGACCGGTCTCCAGACTGTCTTTCGCCGCCTCAGATCTTCTTCCTCGCCGCCGGCAGCCACAACAACTACATTACCATCATCAACTGAGCAGATGACCTTGAGGACTACACGGGTCCGCAAGAGAGGTCGCACTCTTCCGTGTCTCCTTACATTATGCGTTGCTTAATATGATGACATGCTACATTATCGTCGTGTTCACCTATTAGACTCTGAGTCAGGTCCAAACTAATGATGCAACTTGAGTTTTTAAATGGTTGTGGGGTACATATTGGGGCAGCAATCAGTATTATCTGTCTACTATCTAGTTAATCTACGGTGTCCACTATGAGTTTCATGTTGGGTGCAAACAAACATTAAAGGAGCCATTATATATATTTTTGAACTAAAGCTATTATCTGCCTGCTATCATTTGTTTTGGGTCTATCCACAATTTGCTACCATCACTCTAGATTTGTGCATGCACTCCTTACATAATCTCACTATGTTTTATTCCTATGCATGCCAGTTATTGTACCCAATGGAACTGATCACATAGAGCAATAGAGACGAGCCTTGCGTGGCAATAAAATTTGATGCAGACGTTGTTCCATGGTGGGCGCAATGGCAGCCCCCGCCCACCCATTTCGGATCGTAATCCAGAGGAAGATAACTGTTCTGAGGGGGATTCAGAAGGAGAAGACCACTCCAATTTACCCCATGAGGTCTTCGATCTATCTTGGCATGCTGATGTTGGTAATATCATGCATATGGTGCCTTGCATTGCTTACTATATACATTAAAGATGTCATTTGCTTAGTTTAGACATGCTTTGTGTCAATCCCATCTCTTTAGTTTTTTATCGTATATGTGAATCATGCAATGCCATCTTGTTTAGCCAGGCATCATATATGTGAATTTTACAATGCCACCTTGGTTAGCCAGTCATCTTATATGTGAATTATATCATGCCATCATTTTTTATTACGTGTTGAATTTGTCAACAATTTTAGTACATTCAATTACTCTTCCTGTGCATCAGCCATTCGGCACGGTCATGGAAAAATCTGGTGTGAAAACAAGGTCTTCAGAGGAGAAAATGCTATCTGACGAAGCGCATGTCTTGCTGGTTACCGATAGCTCCTCAGAGGAGGATTCAGAGACAGATGACCAGTCATATTTCCCCCCCGAGGTGCATGCTCTAACTTGGCAGGGTTATGTTGCTCATATCGTGCGTATGGTATCTTGCATTGCTATGCAATTTGCTTAGTTTAGACATGCTTTGTGTGAATGCCACCTGTTTAGTGTCTAATTACCATATATGTGAATTATGCGATGCCATCTTGTTGCAAGACATTTTATATGTGAATTATGCAATGTTATCTTGTTGCAAGGCATTATGTATGTGAATTATGCAATGCCATGCTGTTTAGGCAAGCGTCATATATGTGAATTATATCGTGTCGTCCTTTTTTTGTATTTCTCATTGCTTTTGTCGACAATGTTTGTATATTCAACTGCTCTTCCTATGCATCAACCATTTGAATTGGTGATGGAGAAATCTGGAGTGAAAACAAGGTCTTCAGAGCAGACAATGCTACCTGCTGAAGCAAATATCTTGTTGGTTACAAATAGCTCTTTAGAGAAGGATTGAGAGGCAGATGGTGTCACACCCTGCATTTTGTAACATTTCATTTGCAATATTGAAGCATGAAAATTTGGACCAACAAAAACTTTTGCATTATTTGGCTTTTATTTAGATTTGGTTTTCTCTCTGTGCTTCTTTTCAAGTGCTCTTTAAAGTCAACTACTCCACCATCTATATTTCATCTCCTTGCCCCAAACTCCTGCCCAATGACCATGCCATGTGTATAGTGCAATATAGAATTTTCTTACAAAAATATTTTGGCCATAAAGTATTTTCTAAATTTAGTTTTCCAAAACCCACGAATTGAGGTTTGCCTTTGTAAGTACTTAATTAAGGGCAGTAAAAATCTTTCAAAAATATATTTGACTCCTATTAGGTATAGGATACCCGAAACCACGAAATATAATTTTAAAAGTTGTTTTACTATTTTATTTAAAAGCTTTTTCTTAAGGCGAAATGATCTTTAATAGGAAAATTAATTTTATTGTTTTAAAAATATTTGACAAAAATTAGGGAAACTCGGTGGACATATATTTTCCATATATAAGAGTTTCAACACATGGTCATGTTCAAAATATTGGTCAAATCCTCTAAAACCCTTTTCGGATATTTCAAGCTTTTGAAATATTTACAAAGGAAATATTCTCCAAAAATTCCCAGAAAATTCTATCATGTCACATATGACATATTAGATGATCTTGCCAAGTCTCATGACTTGGAGAACAAGATAACATCATCAAAACTCCTCAAAACCATTTCTGTCTATTTTGAAGTTTGAGCAACTTTACATTGCCAGACATGTCCAAATATTCTCAAACTTGGTGAACATGCTCCAATGGTCTAATGATGCATCTAGACCAAATGGCACAGGTTGGAGAAGAAGAAATCTTGGTCAAAGTGCCTCAAAACCCTCTTTGACCAGAATCAAAGTTGAACTACTTTGTACTACCAACTTTTTCTCCAAGACCCCAACTTTGGTGAGCCTGATCACATGACCAAATAAGGCCACCACACCAAGTGGTGCATCAAGGAGAAGTGATCTACTCCACTGGATCTACACAAATCCATTCCTGCCCATTTCTAGGGTTTGCAAAAGTTACATTGGCAACTTTGTCCAAATAAGCTCAAAATGGGTGGAAGGCCCTAATTATATGTGGCATTTCACCCTATGGTGTATCATGGCCAGTGGAAGTCTTTAACTTATCCAAAACCTCATCAAACACCTTCTGGAGGAATTTTAGAATGTTAATTCCAGCCCCTTCCACTAATCTCCTTGAGCCTATCTTTTTACCACAACCCCTCCTCGTTTCCCTCTGCAACTTGGATGCTTTTCTACCCGAGGAAGCAATGAGGAGGAAGGGGGGAACCTCATTTGTCTTCTCTGGACAGCAGTTTCTCCTCTCTCTCACAGCCCCTCTCTCTTCCCTCGGCCCTCCAGAGCATCCTAGGCGCCCTCCTAGTTTTCCCACACCCTTGTAGCTCCAGGACACTAGTGGGCCAGCGCGACGCAGGAATGCCATGGATGCCGGCCAAAGTCGCGCTCTGGGCGCTGACAGAGCGCCGACCGTTGACACGCGCCTCCCGACCACCTCGTGCCTCCCCCTCGCGCCAGTCGATGTGGCTCGACGTCCGCGACACGCCACCGTGCAGACCCCCTTGTCTCCCCCTCTCTCTCACCTTCTGCGACGCGTGCCCAGTGCCGCCCGGCTCGGCCAATGCCCGGCCTCGCACGCGCGAGCGCCAGAGCCTCTCCCCGCTCTCTCTCCTTCTCCCTGGCGCCCTACTCCACCCCCACGAACACCGTGAGCAGCTCCAACCCTCCTCCAGCGGCCACCCGAGCCGATCTCGCGTGCACCAGAGGCCACGCCACGGTGGACCTCGGCCTGCCCATATAAAGCGACCCCGAGCCCTCTTTCGCTCCTGTCGCCCTCCACACTCCAAATCGACCTCCCAAACCATCCACTCATCTCAGAACCGCCCGAGCTCGAGATCGAGCTCGAAGCCGCCGCTCGGCTCGTCGGCGTTCTGTGATCTGGCCTCCTCCGCCTCCGTTTCTTCTCGATCTGGAACCCGCAGCCACGCTGACCATTTCCCTCTCTTTCCCCCTCTTTTTGCAGCCGGAAACAGCTGGAGTCGTCGACACCCGAAGCAACTCCGCCGCGTGACCTCGTCGCCGGCGAACCAGCTGCTCGCGACCATCTCCACCCCCACCCGAACGGCGACTCCACCCGAGTCCAGCGGTAGCACCCACGCCCTTCCGTGCCTGTATCGATCGCCGGCGGGCTCGCGTCGCCTCGGCGGAGGTAGACGCGATGGCCGTGGGGCCGCCCGTCGACCTCACGCACGGCGGGTGGGATCCACCGTCAGTTTAAAGCGTCTTGCAGCACAAGACCGGTTCGCCGTCGGCTGGAGGCGTATTTTCGCCTTTACACCTTCGACGTGGCGGCCGCGTGGGCTGGTTTCCCCTCTGGGCCTGCTGCTGCCGTGGCCTCTCGCCCGATGTACAGAGCCTTTTTCCTTTTTCTTTTCTCGTCTCTTTTCCAAAAATTCCACAGGCAAAATATTTGTCCAAATGAAATGATTCAACTCCTAAAATCTCAGAATATTCCCACCTATTTATTGATGTAACTTTCATGCACATCCATTACACTTTTTTCATTCTGTTCAAATTTAAATTCAAATTTGAACAATAAAACCTCTGTTTGAAAATCCACAACTCTGTTTCCCTAGCTCCAAATTCAAAACCAAAATTTTCCCTTCCTAGTTTTCCTCCTAGTATTTTACAAAAATAAGTTGACATTTTTACGAGCACTTTGACTTTTCTATTTTTATTATTGTCTTATTTTCCTGTTATTTTCTTGCAGCGTTAGATCCGTGATTTGTGAGGTAGGCGAGGAAGAAGGAGGAGCAGGGCCTGACGACTTTGAAGATCAAGCCAACCAGGGCAAGCAGCCCTTTGACCATGTCTATGAAACCCTTATTATGCATGTCATATCCATCGTTATTATTGTTGCATCGGAATCATGATGAGACGGTAGACCACGTTGGTTGGTTGCCTTTGTTACTTCCTCGTTGATACTTGCATTGTGCATGGCCCTACCTCCTTATGAGGGTTATGCCGGTGGGAGTAGATAGGATGCTAAAGTAGATGCTACATAAAGGGATGGGTATATGCATGGTGAAGGAGGCAAAGTGATTTCAAAAGACTTTTGAAAACCCGTCGGGTTCCACTTATGCGAGGGAGATGATGAGATGGGTAACCACTTGATGACGAAGTGGTGTACCGAGGCAAGTGTGTGTGTTGTTTTCGAAAATGGATTAGATTTAAGATTTGTCGACTGACCCAACCTTACATGCGCAACCACTCTACCCTTATATGGGAAAGGGCATTATTGAGTACCTAGACCGATACTAGCTTGGGGCCCGCATTACTAGTGACGGGAGAGTTGTTGGTGCGCTCTCTCGGGACAGGGTCATGCCAGGTAGGGCGGCCATAACCATTTTTATGGGGCACCGGACACACCGTTGGTACCCCGTGCCAGTGGTATGTGATAAGAATGGGAGCAAGGCTCCGCGAAAATGTTATGTGAAATGTTGGGCACGGGGTTCTCGCTAATCAGTGGACTCCATGTTAGTGTCGTCTAGGAAAGGTAGTGATCGGTGCTTACCCGGGTACTTGAGGTACTGCGGGTCATGGATGACACGGAGTTCCCGGATCTAGTGGGTAAAGTGTGCAACCTCTGCGAGTGTAAAACTATTGAATAGCCGTGTCCACGGTCAAGGACAGATTAGGCGGTCTTTGCTTAAACTACGTCGAGTTTTCAACCGTGTGAGTGTGTTGATGAAACTACTTGGGTCAAGTCAAAGGACTTGACATGTTGGAGATGGGTTGGTGCCCACTCTATTTATGTTGGGTTGGTGCCCACTCTATTTATGTTGATATCGTAACCTGTCCTCATGGTTACTTGAATTCCCTTGATGCATGCCTTACAAGTTGTTGAACATGACATCGCACTCAAAATTAGCTTTCTGCAAAAATTTACCTGTATCATGCAATGTTGTACCTTGAACCAAAACATGGGTTGCTTGCGAGTACATTCAAAGTACTCATTGGCATGCCCTTGGTTATTTAATTGACGGGCATGGAAGAACCGGAGTTGAAGAAGAGTTCTTTGGAGCGAACATGCGAACTAGGGCGTTTCGGTCGAGAATGCTGTAGGGTTAAGGCAGATGGCATGGGTTCTACTTATCGACGACGATTTCCGCTGCTTATGTTCCATTTGATGTTCAGCCCTTAAGGCTTTATCATTGTAAGACTTGACCATAATGGTCATAATTTGTGTAAGACGGTATGTATGGATGTAAGACTCTTGTTATTCACCTTTTGTGTGTTCAGTGAGCATTGATCTCTGGGATCATTGTACACGTGCATTCGGTGATCTCGACTTATGAGTCGGGGTCCCCACAGAGCTGGTACTAGAGCCATCCTAACTGTAGGAAGCCTTAGTTAGCATGGACGTTAGTTAGAGTGAGACTATCCACAAGATTACCCGTATACCTATGTTTTATGATAGTATCCCGAACATAGGTCACATTCCTTTTATTGACCCTTCCCCTCCCACTTTTTGTAGATGGCCGTTGTACCTGAGGACTTCCTGACCACCGGATTTCCCGTGCTCCTTGAGGATAGCCTCAGGAAGTGCCAGTTCACTGGAGCCCCACCTTCTCCTACCACGTATTTGGATCAACAAAGACCGAGAAGGAGTATTACGTGGAGGTAGTCGTGAGGCGAACGACTCCCGACGAGCTGGTTCTTTGAGGGGCCCCAGATGGCGACCTTGCTCCTCGCCGTGGAGACTGCTGCCCTCAAGGCGTGACTCGCCTCCGGGATCTCCTGCCAGAGATGGCAAGTGAGCCAGCCACTCGTTACTGCCTTATCGTAAGGAAGGTGATGACAAAGCAGCGCACCAGCCCCACCCTTGGACGAAGGACTTTCTCTCCGCTTCGGACCTACTTCAGCTTGTGTGCCGACAGCACTGGCACACACACTGCCTCGAGTCGGTGGAGCTTGGAAGGAACTCCACGAGACCAAGGAACTCCTCCGCATAGTTCGGATGAAGGCGGATAGGATCAAGAAGGATGGAGCACCTGGACAGCCCGTTGTAGCCTATCGGTAGGCGACCCCATAGGTCACACATGCCAAGGATCACCTCAGCCACGCCATATGACGGCGAAGGAGTACCGCAACCTCTTCACGACGTCACCGGCAAAGCAACGCCGTGTTCAGCTCCTCCACTCCCCCACTCCCTCAAGTGACGAAGAGACTAAGATAGATGAAGATGAGGAGGAAGACCCAGAGGAGCCAGAATACCCGACCGAGCATTCCACCACTTAGACACCGTTCAGGACTAGGATAGGCTAGCCCGTAGCCTATGGTAGGATAGGTCGTGTACCCCTTTTGCGATGTCGAGTCCTTGTAATGGTTCATATGAAACCATGTCGTGTTGTATTTGCTTTCAACTTGCTTTGATGAAGTCGTACTTTCCCTTTGGGAACTTGTAAACGGCGACATCCCCATTTGGTTTTAATGCATGAGTTTGGCCCTTGGCCCTTGTTTAACAAATTTGTGTCACACCACCCCTTACTAGGCATCCCATCTATATTGCTCTCCCTCATTTTATTTTTCCCAATCATGAGACCTTGACCGCTCCAACGGGATGCTGTTGTAACACGTCTTGGTACCTCTACCCAGCCGAAGAAGCCGGAGGTTCTGGCTGAGGCGAGAGCTAGCCGAGACCAAGCCCAGGGACAGACTCCACCAGCACCACCGCCTCCAAACATGGACATGCCTCGGCTTCTCCAAGCCTTCCGAGAGGCGCCAAGCCAACACTGCAGCCCTCGGATGATTGCTCAAGCTGTCAATCGCCCGGCGGGACACGGCCATGGGCGTTCCACGCTGGTGGAGTTCAAGCATGCACCACCCACCTTCATCGAGGCTGCTGAACCCCTGGATGCAGACGACTGGGCCCGTACCATTGAGGATTTGCTGGCGCTAGTCGGATGCACTGAGGACCGCGAGAAGGTGGCGTATGCTGCCCACTGTCTCGGGGGAACTGCCAAAGCTTGGTGGGATGGATTTAAGGCCATGCATGCTAAGCAAGACATCACTTGGGAGACCTTCAAGACAAAATTCCGCAAGGCCCACATTCCTTCTGGAATCATGGCCATCAAGAAGCGTGAGTTCCGAGCCCTCCCTCCTCCTAGCGCTCCCTCCTCCTAGCGCTCCCTCCTCCTAGCGCCGGTGGCCACTCCGGCCCTGGCGGCCACCCACCTCCTACCTGTGGCCACTTCGGCCCTGGTAGCCACCCACCCTGTCCAAGATGGCGCCGTTTGACCTCAACTTCGACCGTGGGAAGAGATTCCAGATGGAGATGAGAACCAAGTTTGGCCACCCGGTAGTGTTCTCTCCTGGCTTTCACCAAAAGGAGTTCACAATGGTGGTCTCGTTCTGCCGTGCATCTTTCAAACTTGATGTGCACACGGTTAGTATATCCCTCCTTGCCAAGTTTGGTGGTTATGCACAAGGCTTTCGTGTTCGTCTTCTTCGGGATAGATCTTACAAGTTTTCAGTAGCCTCAAAGTCAGTGGGTTTTGAGATCTATAATGCGGGTAGAATCAAGGAAAAAGATTTTGAGGTTGTTTTTAACCTGTGGAATTTTGGTGGCCCAAATTGGAGCCGAGAGGAAAAGCTTTATTATCAAGAGCTAGATAAAGAATGGACTTTGGTTGGTAGAGCTGGCAGGGCCATCGTTCCTCATTCCGGTGATCACCGGAGTTACTCCGACGTGGTTAGAGCGAATAAATCAGTCTTTGCGAGATTATCGGGTCTCAATCAGGGAGACAATTCACTCAGCATTAACCAACATTCATCTCAGGTTAACCCCGCGCAGGTTAGGCCACAACGGCTACACAATGAAGTGCAACGTTACGTGGCACGCCATAATGTGGTTTGCCATGCATGCGGGGCCAACGGCCATATTGCTCGTTTTTGCACTACTCCGAATTTGACTGGGCTTTGGCCTTTTATTCCATTTAGCTCTTTCCCAAGCCCTCCAGATGCTGCTTGGGCCGAGGGCCAAGTAGAGTCCTGGTTCCACTGTATTGGGCCGGTGGCATAGATTAGGCAAGTCACATCATTTAAGGAGCTGGTAAAGGATTTATTCCAAAACTTTCACCCGAGACCCACGCTTGCCTCCTCGCATTCCACTTCATCTGCCAACTCTGTCTTCTCCACCGCTGCCAGCCCCAACACCGCTAGCACATCGACGAACTCGCCAGCGCTGCCATTACAACTTGAGAGGGCTCTGGTGGCCTCCTTGCCAGAGCCACGACCGATGGCCAACATCCCAATCGATCCTCGGCCTTTTGTGCTGCATGGTTTTCAAGTTCAGGTCATTCCAGGAAGAACAGGGGTTTCTCGAGCCATAGTACCTCACCGCCCCAGGCGCCACGAGGATTGGGCGATTGCCAGCATCCATCCCCACCCGAATGAGGTATTTTTTCCAAATGTTCGTGATGTTCTGCAAGAGTTTCTTCAAGATGAGGCCCAAGTTGGATTCAGAGAGATTCAGCCTTGCCCGTTCGGGGAGGCGTATGTGCAGTTTCGGCATGTTAGAGATCGAGACATGCTTGTTCAGCAAGGTCCACATGCATTCGGTGATGTTTTTATCTCATTTACTAAGCACGATGAAGGTAGAAATTGGCGCTGGCTGCATTTCAATAGGGTCTGTTGGTTGCTTTTCGTGGGAGTACCATTTGATTTCTGTAACACTGAGGACATTGCGTCCGCCATCTCAAAATGGGGCAGAATCATTAGTTGGGAGAAAGAGGATGCCCTCAAGGGTAAAATTCTTGTTAAGGCTAGAGTGACAGAGCTAGATGAAGTTCCTAAAAGCATAAGATGGTCTGAAGGAGAGAGATTTGAGGAAGATTCTTGGACCTGCTCTGTTGAGGTTCTCCTTGAGGAAATGCTAGGTGGTGGACCTGCAGATGAAGATCAAATCCCACCTGATGGTGTCGATCCACACCCCATCCCTCAGCATGCAAATGACTTCCCAGGCTTCCAGCCGATCCCTAATCACAATATTCATGCCCAGAATCAGGACTGGGATGCTTGGGAAGAACATGAGGAACAAGAACAGCACTGGGCTTTTCCTCAAGCGAGCCTCCACAACAGCAGTGACAAGTAGCCATTCCTATCTTTGCCGGATGAGGTGCACCAAATAGCAGACATTACAACAACCGTCTCCTCTCTGATGGTCTGATGTCTCTGACACACTCTGCCAGTGAGGAAGTTAATCAGGGTTTTCATGCCCCTCCAGTTGGGCAAGGGCTGTTAAACATTGCTCTGGCTTACAATGCAGTTGAAGAAGAGGAGGACCAGGCACTTCAGAACAATTTAGAACTTGAGCAACAACAAATTCCTGCTTTAGAGCCTGTTCTCATACCTCAAGTTCTTGCTCTGGAGGCACAAGTGGACCCACAGATGAACCAATTGAATGGAGAGGAATTTAAGGTTGCTGAAGCTTCTATTTCTGTCAGAAGCCCAGTCAATCACAATCAGAATGAGGCAGGAGATGCTCTTCCTGCCCACAACTTGCTTCCTAATGACAAGGGCAAGGAAGATGTTCCAATTCCTTATGTGGGCACATCTACAGACCAAAACAACTCAGGTACTTATGGTGACTTCTCTCTGCCTAGCTCCCCCTCTAGGATTGATTTACATGAGCTGGCTCAGAATCATGCATTGGATATTATTGATGGTTCTCATTTAATGTCTGAAGAAGGTCTGGGATTGTGGATCAAACACTTTGCACCTGCAACACAAGGAGCAGAGAACTCTTTCAAAATTGAAATACCTGTAAGTTGGTTCAACTTCATCATACATTCTTTGTTAACACCGATAAATTTAGTTGGACAATGCACTTGCTAAAGTCGATGTATGGAAAATATTGACTGCCAATTGTATACAAGAGGACACTATGCTATTTCATATACCTGATGGATGCTCTACTACCCAGGCACCAACCTGCAAAGACTTCATACTAGGACTGGGAAAAGAAAATGAAGGTGTTAGTCCAGCAGCACATTCTTCCAGTGGAGCAGGTAGCCCATTGCAACAAGTCTCTCCCAATAAATTTCGCCCTTCGGGGAGGCTGTCTCAAGGAAGAGAAGGGACAAGGAGCCTCTGGTTGAGACTGAGGTAAGAAGAAGTGACAGGATTAGAAAAGATAACATGGGTTATAGAAGGAAAACTTGTGACACTAAAGCATGTTTGCCATGTAATGCTATTCCACCTGCTATTGAGAATCTTGTGGTAAAAACCTAACTAAATCTTTACGTAAGGTTCTTTGAGGAAGAACTCCATGGAAAGCTGTCCAAGAAACCTAAAAAGAAGGGACAGGAGGAGGTGGCCAAGGTGTCCAAGGTCACTGGGCAGGATGGTACATCCAACTTAAGTTGATGATGCTAGTGTCATATAAGATGAGTTGGAATAGCAGAGTATCTTGATGTTCTCTTTTCGAATGTACTCTCTTAAAGACTCAAAATTACATATTTCTAGTGAAAGATACTATGTACCCAGGATGTAATGGATTGATGTGCAACCTATGCTGCTCTCATATGGAGATGCTGTTTGATACCCATACTACTGCTACCATCTTGTTTGTGAATTACTCCTTGTTAGGACAAGGTAGTATCAACATCTCGTGACATGTTTGTATGAGGGGTCTTTGTCCGCATAACTATTACGGTGGTGCAACACTTGAACCTAACTTGGGATAAACATCTAGGGCTGGACCTGGGTGATCAAGAACACAATAATCTGGTTATTAATGAATAACAACAGAACATGGAATATTCTGAATTGGAATGTCAGGGGTATTAATTCTCCAGAAAAGTGGTTAGCTATTAAGCAAAAAGTGGAAGAAAGTGCAGCTGGTATAGTTTGTCTTCAAGAAACAAAAAGAGAGATATTTGATTTAACATACATTCATAAAATTTGCCCACAGAGATTCAATAAATTTGAATACCTTCCCTCCATTGGGGCTTCAGGAGGTATCCTTACTGCTTGGAATGGTGCATTATTTACTGGGGAGTTGATGTTTCAAAATAAATATTCACTATCTTTGCAGTTCACATGCAAAACATCCTCCCAGTCTTGGATTCTCACAAATATTTATGGCCCCTGCAATCATGAAGAAAAGATTGAATTCATTGATTGGTTTGAAAATATACAAATGCCTAGTGATGTGGACTGGATTATCATGGGTGACTTTAATTTCATTAGAAAACCTGAGGACAGAAATAAACCTGGAGGTGATGTAAATGAAATGCTTATGTTCAATGAAGCCATCAGTGAATTGGGATTAATTGAACTACCCCTCCAAGGAAGGCAATTTAGCTGGAGTAACATGCAGACAACCCTTTATTAGAAAAACTAGATTGGTTTTCACCTCTGCTACTGGATGACCAGCTACCCAGACACTATTGCTTTGCCCATGGCTAAACCTATTTCGATCATCTTCCATGCATGATAAAGATTGGCACATCAATTCCAAAATCCAGTGTTCAGGTTTGAAAATTCTGGCTCAGCCACGACTCTTGCAAACAAGTGGTACATGATGCTTGGAACATCCCGATGGGCCACACTGATTGTGCAAAAAGATAAATGCTAAGTTCAAGAATGTTCGAAGAGCTCTCAAACTCTGGGCTAAATCTTTATCTTGTCACAAAAAACAGATTGCAGAGTTGAATGATATTATTTTCCTCTGGGACTTCATTGAGGAATACAGGGCTTTGTCCTTTGTTTGAAACCAAGCTACGAGAAACATAATGAAGGACTACCTACTCACTATACTAAACAATCAAAAAGTTCTTTGGAAGCAAAGAGGGAAAATTAAAGGAGTCAAGTTTGGGGATGAGAATACCAAATTCTTTCACACAAAAGCTACTATCAATCACGAAACAACCAAATTGCTATGTTGCTAAACAAGGACCAAGTTGAAATTATCGACCATGAAGGAAAGGCAGCAATTCTATGGGAAGCTTTCAAGAACAGATTGGGTCAGACAAATGGCCATTCTATGCACTTCAATCTTGAGGAATTGTATGAACATACAGTGGACCCACTACTTTTCATTGACTTGGAAAAACCTTTTACTGTAGAAGAAATTGAGGATGTGGTCAAGAATCTGCCTAATGATAAATCTCCTGGTCCTGATGGTTTCAATAATGAGTTTCTCAAGAATTGCTGGGATATAATAAAATTAGATGTCATTGATCTTATAACGGCCTTTCATACTGGAAATGTCAATCTTGAGAGCATTAACTCATCCTTCATCACACTTATTCCTAAGAAAGAAGTGCCACTTACTCCAAATGATTTCAGACCAATTTCTCTGCTTAATGGGGTACTCAAGATAATCACAAAGATTCTGGCAAACAGGTTACAAGGAGTAATTCGGCAGATGGTTCATATCAATCAGTATGGTTTCCTTAAAGACAGAGTGATTCAGGACTGCCTAGGATGGGCTTATGAATACATCCACCAATGTCATAAATCCAGGGAGGAAATCTTAGTTATTAAACTGGACTTTGAAAAAGCTTTTGATACAATTGAGCATGAAGCAATATTGGACATTTTTAAAGCTAAAGGTTTTGGTCACAGGTGGATATCTTGGATGAAAAGCTTATTCTCAACAGCAACATCTTCTGTACTTCTAAATGGAGTACCAGGGAAGAAATTCTACATCAAAAGGGGAGTAAGACAGGGAGATCCTTATTCCCCACTAATTTTTGTCTTTGGCAACAAATCTGTTACAATCCATCTTAAGCGAGCAATGAGGTTAAATTTACTATCTGCACCCTGCAAGTGAACTCCTGCCCACATTTCCCAATTGTGCAATATGCAGATGACACTCTAGTGATTATGCAGCAGATACTAGGGAACTGCTACGTCTCGAAAGCTTTAGTGAACACTTTTGCTTCAGCTCTGAGGACTCAAAGTGAATTATGGAAAGTCTTTTACGGTTCCTCTAAACATTAATGAAGATAGGGCTGAGCTATTCACAAACACACTCCAATGTGCAAGAGGACACTTCCCTTTCAATTACAGGACTTCCATTAGGTATCTATAAGCCTTTGTGGAACAATGTTTGCCTCTAGTCAGCGGGGTTGCAAAAGGTTGGCGAGGACTATCCATCTTCATGACTCGAGCAGGAAAATTAATCTTTGGTGAAGTCGGTGCTAACTTCTTTGGTTGTGTTCTTCATGACATGTCGGACATTCCTATCACTATAAAAACCAGATTGTAAAATACCTAAGGCCTTTGTCTTTGGAGAAGCCCAGATATGGAGGACCGCAGCTGCTCTAGTTGCTTGGACTCGTGTGTGCGAACCGAGGATCGTGGAGGCCTGGGGGTTCTGGATATTTTCACTCACAACAAAACACTGCTAATGAAGAACCTACACAAATTTTTCAACAGGCATGATATACCATGGGTCAACTTAATATGGGAAACATACTACGTTGATGGGCAGTTACTGGGGACAACATGGTGGGTTCATTTTGGTGGAAATCAAACTTGGCACTTCTGGATCACTACAAAGCTATTGCTAGATGCAATGTGGGAGATGGGATCAGTGCTTATTTTTGGGATGATCTTTGGCACCAGGCTGTACTCAAACACAAGCTACACCACCTGTACTCTTTTGTGAGAAATCCACAAATGAACATGCAACCGGTATTGCAGACAGAGTATCTTCAGGACATATTCTTCTTACCATTGACAACAGAGGCATATGAGGAGTTCATTGAAATGGAAGATATTTGCATCTCTATGAGACAATCTGAATTTCTGGAATCTTTAGATACTTGGAGTTACATCTGGGGTAAAGACACATACTCTTCCATCAAAGCATATAAGGTACTAATAGGTCATAAGCAAACACCTCCCCATTTCAGTTGGATCTGGAAAAGCTCATGTCAGCCAAAGCATAAAGTTTTCTTCTGGCAACTACTGCATGACAGAGTTAACACTAGAAATTTGCTTAGAAGGAAGAATTTTGTGCTAGAAGCATACAACTGTGCAGTCAATGATTGTCAACAGGAAGAAACACTTCATCACCTTTTCTGGGGATGCCCTTTTGTGCAACAATCTTTGGGACTATATTTGTCCAACTAGAACACAAACACATCGATTCTGGAAGCATTTCAGGATCTAAAGGACAAACTGCAATACCCTTTTTACATGGAGATCATCATTCTAGGAGCATGGGCCATATGGATAGCGAAACAACAAAATATTGAAAACATTACACGATCCTTTCAAGGTTGGAGATTCATCTTCCTGGAGGAGCTCAAACTTTTAAGGTTCAGAATGAAGAAGAAGCATTTGAATCAATTCAACCAATGGCTGGAAGCCTTGTTGTAATTTCTATTTGTACTTATTCATAGCTTTTTTCCTTTTCTTTATTTCTTTTTTCTTCTTCTTTTTTCTTTTCCTTTTATTCCTTTTGTACTCCTTCCTTTTTTCTTTCTAGTTTTCCCTTTTTTCTGTGGGCTTACCTCAAGCCTGCAAGACACCTTGTTTATTTAATTATTAATATAAAAATTGCAGTGGGGTCTTACCCTACTGTTCATAGTCAAAAAAAAGTTCCGAGCCCTAAAGCAAGGTAGTAGCACTGTCAAGGAGTACATGCAGAAGTTCAGTGTTCTCTCAAGGTATGCCCCTGAGGATGTCGGCATTGATCTGCCAAAAGGGCGCTTCATGGAAGGCCTTAACCAAACTCTGCGATGCTAAGCTTGTTGTGTGTGATTGCCGTCCTTTCTCGACACGGTGAACAAGGCACTCATGCTTGAGGACAAGCGGCGTGCCTTGGATGACACTTCATAGCGCAAGATGATTAGCAAGGGTAGCTCCGACAGCGGAAGCCTCGTCCATGGCAGCCAGCTCCGGTCAAGCCAGCCTATCGGCAACCAAGAGCTCCTGCACCCGCACCAACTATCCACCTCAGCGGTATGCCAACCCGTGCCCGACTTACAACAACCCCAATAACAATCTTTGGCAAGAGCGTCGTCCCCAACCAAGTCACTTGCTTTGGATGTGGATAGTCAGGACACTACTCCAAGTATTGCCCCAACAAGAAGCCCGACGCCCCGCGCCCCAATGCGTAGAACCCAGGACAAGGCCGTGGAATGCCACCAAGGAACCAAGCTCCCCGCAACCTGCCCAACAACGGCAGGGGTCATGTGGATCATGTCACTTCTGAAGAAGCCGGGAAGACCGGACGTCGTGCTGGGTACGTTCCTTGTCAATTCAGCACCCGCAACTGTTTTGTTTGACTCTGGAGCCACGCACTCATTTGTCACCCAAAGTTTTGCATTAAAAAATGGCATGACCCCTACATCCCTGAATAACCCTATGGTGGTACAAACCCCCGGAGCAGAGATGAGAGCCAAGACGGGATGTAAAGGAGTCGGGATTAATATTAACGGGGTAGACTTCCTAGCAGACCTTATCATCCTAAAATCACAAGGCTTGGATGTGATCTTAGGAATGAATTGGCTCAGCAAGCACCAAGGCTTGATAGATTGCGCCAACCGGTCTGTCACTTTGACCAATGACCAAGGAGTCGAAGTTAAATTTGCCTCCAACTCCTCCTCTGCTCAAGCCAACCAAGTCAACTGTCTGACTGAAGTTGGATTGGAACAAGTGCTGGTAGTATGCGAATATCCCGATGTTTTTCCTGATGAGCTACCGGGAATGCCTCCTGACCGAGACATTGAGTTCATCATCGAGCTCATACCCGGAGCAGGACCCATCTATAAGAAGCCTTATAGAATGGGATCGGAGGAGTTAGCGAGAATTGAAGAAGCAGCTAGAAGAGCAGCTAAGGAAGGATTTATCCGCCCTAGTGCCTCCCTTGGGGATCACTGTTACATTTGTGGCAAGAAGGGCGGTACCATCCGCTTGTGCATTGACTACCGCTCCCTCAACGAAGTTACAATCAAGAATAAGTACCCACTTCCCAAGATTGAAGATCTGTTTGATCAACTCAATGGGGCCAAGGTGTTCTCCAAGATCGACCTCAGATCTGGATACTACCAACTGAAGATCAGACCCCAAGATATTCCGAAGACGGCATTTGTAACAAGATATGGCCTGTATGAGTGCACGGTCATGTCCTTTGGATTGACCAATGCCCCGGCTTACTTCATGTACCTCATGAATAAGGTCTTCATGGAATATTTGGACAAGCTTGTCGTTGTCTTCATAGATGACATTCTTGTCTTCTCGAAGTCGGAAGAAGAGCACGAGCAACACTTGAGGATGGTCCTGGACAAGCTTCGAGAGCACCAACTGTATGCCAAGTTCAGCAAGTGTGAATTACGGCTGCGTGAAGTTGGATTCTGGGTCATGTTTTGGTGAAGAGGATTGTCATCGACCTGCTAAGATTGAAGCCGTGGTGAATGGCAATCCCGAGCAATGTGAAGGAAGTCGAAGCTTCCTCGGACTCGCGGGATATTACCGCAAGTTCGTTGAAGGATTCTCAAGCATTGCCCGACCCATGACTCAGCTCTTGAAGAAGGACAAGAAGTTGAATGGGCCTTGAAGTGCGAAGAGAGCTTCCAGAGCTGAAGAAGAGACCGACCACCGCCCGATTACGCCACACGGACATACACAAAGAGTTTGTGATATATTGTGATGCATCAAGAACCGGATGGGAGGTGTTACGATGCAAGAAAGCGAGTCGTAGCCTACCTTTCAAGGCAACTACGACCTCACGAAGAGAACTATGCTACTCATGACCTTGAGCTAGCAGCGATGGTTCATGCCACGAAGACTTGGCGACATTACCTCTTGGGGAAGCGATGTGAGATATACACGGATCACAAAAGTCTGAAGTATATTTTCACTCAAGGGAATTGAACATGAGGCGAGAAGATGGCTAGAGTTGATAAAGGATTATGACCTCGGTGTTCAATACCACCTGGAAAGGCTAATGTGGTAGCAGATGCATTGGCGGAAGGCTTGCTCCTTGAATGCTATGCTAAAGCACAAGCTACCGCCTTGTATGAAGAACTTGAAAGCTTCGGGTTGGAACTGGTTGCACCAGGATTCTTGGCCAACCTCGAAGTTAAGCCTACTTTGATGGATGATATTAAGGAAGCTCAGAAGGGAATTGAGAGTATTGGAGGAATCAAGAGGAAGATCAAGGCAGGCAAAGCCCCAGGATTCTCAAAGGATGAGGAAGGAATTGTGTGGTTTGGGAATCGCATCTGCGTGCCCAACAAGGTTGAGCTCAAGAACCAGATCTTGCAAGAAGCTCATGACACCCCATATTCCATCCACCCTGGAGGAACCAAGATGTATCAAGACGTGAAGGAAAGATTTTGGTGGCACGGGATGAAAAGGGAGATTGCCACCTATCTTGCAAAATGTGACGTATGCCAGAGGGTCAAAGCTGAACATCAGCGACCTGTTGGATTACTCCAACCACTCAAGGTTCCCAGTGGAAATGGGATAAAGTCGGGATGGACTTCATCACGGTTTACCCAGTCAAGCAAGGACATGACTCCATATGGGTCATTGTTGACCATTTGACCAAGGTGGCCCACTTCATTCCTATTAAGACTACCTATAGTGGCGACCAGCTAGCAACGCTATACATCAACAGAATCGTAAGCCTTCATGGTGTTCCCAAGGAGATTGTGTCTGATCGAGGAACCCAGTTTACCTCAAGGTTCTGGAAGAAGTTCCAAGAGGCCATGGGGACCAAGTTGTCCTTCAGTACTGCTTACCACCCACAGACCGGAGGTCAGACAGAACGAGTAAATCAGATACTCGAAGACATGCTCCGAGCCTGTGTCTTAGCTTATGGGGCTAAGTGGGAAGACTGCCTCCCTTTTGCCGAGTTCTCCTACAACAACAGTTACCAGTAAAGCCTTCAAATGGCACCATTTGAGGTGTTGTACGGACGGAAGTGCCGCACACCCCTCAACTGGTCAGAAACCGGAGAAGCACTTGTCTTTGGGCCAGATATCCTCCGTGAGGCAGAAGAGCAAGTTCAACTAGTCAGAGAGCGACTGAAGACCGCCAAGTCAAGGCAGAAGAGCTATGCTGACGCTCGTCGCCGACTAGTAGACTTCCAAGTCGGAGACCATGTATACCTGCGGGTAACTCCTCTTAAGGGAACAAAGCGTTTCCACGTTAAGGGGAAGCTCGCCCCAAGGTACATTGGCCCCTTCGAGATCACCGCACGACGAGGAGAAGTGGCTTACCAATTGGAACTGCCACCTGAACTTTCCGATGTACACAACGTGTTCCACGTGTCACAACTCCGGAAGTGTCTCCAAGTTCTAGGCAAGCCTGATCTTTACAAGGACGTCAACCACCAAGCCATTGACCTTCAACCTGATTTGACTTACCGTGAGAGGCCCATCGCATTACGGATGAGGTGAGAGGCCTTTTCGAAGCCGCACCATCAAGTACTTCAAGGTCCAATGGAGCAACCACACTGAAGCAGAAGCAACTTGGGAGCGTGAAGACTACCTTAGATCCGAGTTTCCGTATCTCTTTAAAGCCTAGTTTAGGAATCTCGGGAACGAGATTCTTGTAAGGGGGGTAGGTCTGTCACATCCTGCATTTTGTAACATTTCATTTGCAATATTGAAGCATGAAAATTTGGACCAACAAAAACTTTTGCATTATTTGGCTTTTATTTGGATTTGGTTTTCTCTCTGTGCTTCTTTTCAAGTGCTCTTTAAAGTCAACTACTCCACCATCTATATTTCATCTCCTTGCCCCAAACTCCTGCTCAATGACCATGCCATGTGTATAGTGCAATATAGAATTTTCTTACAAAAATATTTTGGCCAGAAAGTATTTTCTAAATTTAGTTTTCAAAACCCTGGATTGAGGTTTGCCTTTGCAAGTACTTAATTAAGGGCAGTAAAATCTTTCCAAAAATATATTTGACTCCTATTAGGTATAGGATACCCGAAACCACGAAATATAATTTTAAAAGTTGTTTTACTATTTTATTTAAAAGCTTTTTCTTAAGGCGAAATGATCTTTAATAGGAAAAAATTATTTTATTGTTTTAAAAATATTTGACAAAAATTAGGGAAACTCAGTGGACATATATTTTCCATATATAAGAGTTTCAACACATGGTCATGTTCAAAATATTGGTCAAATCCCTCTAAAACCCTTTCTGGATATTTCAAGCTTTTGAAATATTTACAAAGGAAATATTCTCCAAAAATTCCAAGAAAATTCTATCATGTCACATATGACATATTAGATGATCTTGCCAAGTCTCATGACTTGGAGAACAAGATAACATCATCAAAACTCCTCAAAACCATTTCTGTCCATTTTGAAGTTTGAGCAACTTTACATTGCCAAACATGTCCAAATATTCTCAAACTTGGTGAACATGCTCCAATGGTCTAATGATGCATCTAGACCAAATGGCACAGGTTGGAGAAGAAGAAATCTTGGTCAAAGTGCCTCAAAACCCTCTCTGACCAGAATCAAATTTGAACTACTTTGTACTACCAACTTTTTCTCCAAGACCCCAACTTTGGTGAGCCTGATCACATGACCAGAAGTGATCTACTCCACTGGATCTACACAAATCCATTCCTGCCCATTTCTAGGGTTTGCAAAAGTTACATTGGCAACTTTGTCCAAATAAGCTCAAAATGGGTGGAAGGCCCTAATTATATGTGGCATTTCACCCTATGGAGTATCATGGCTAGTGGAAGTCTTTAACTTATCCAAAACCTCATCAAACACCTTCTGGAGGAATTTTAGAATGTTAATTCCAGCCCCTTCCACTAATCTCCTTGAGCCTATCTTTTTACCACAACCCCTCCTCATTTCCCTCTGCAACTTGGATGCTTTTCTACCCGAGGAAGCAATGAGGAGGAAGGGGGGAACCTCATTTGTCTTCTCTGGACAGCAGTTTCTCCTCTCTCTCACAGCCCCTCTCTCTTCCCTCGGCCCTCCAGAGCATCCTAGGCGCCCTCCTAGTTTTTCCCACACCCACTATAGCTCCCAGACACTAGTGGACGCGCGCTCGACGCGGGAAAGCCGCGGATGCCGGCCAAAGTCGCGCTCTGGAGCGCCTGACAGAGCGCCGACCGTTGACACCGCGCCTCCCGACCACCTCGTGCCTCCCCCTCGCGCCAGTCGATGTGCCTCGACGTCCGCGACACGCCACCGTGCAGACCCCCTTGTCTCCCCTCTCTCTCACCTTCTGCGACGCGTGCCCAGCGCCGCCCGGCTCGGCCAATGCCCGGCCTCGCACGCGCGAGCGCCAGAGCCTCTCCCCGCTCTCTCTCCTTCTCCCTGGCGCCCTACTCCACCCCCACGAACACCGTAGACAGCTCCAACCCTCCTCCAACGGCCACCCGAGCCGATCTCACGGGCACCCGTAGGCCACGCCTACGGTGGACCTCGGCCTGCCCATATAAGGCGACCCCGAGCCCCTCTTTCGCTCCCTGTCACTCCTCCACATTCCAAATCGACCTCCCGAACCATCCACTCATCTCCAGAACCGCCCGAGCTCGAGATCGAGCTCGAGCTTCGCTGCTTCGGCTCGTCGGCGTTCGCGCGGTACAGGCCTCCTCCGCCTCCGTTTCTTCTCGATCTGGAACCGCGCGGCCACGCTGACCATTTCCCCTCTCTTTCCCCCTCTTTTTGCAGCCGGAAACGGCCTAGGTCGTAGACACCCGAAGCAACTCCGCCGCGTGACCTCGTGCCGGCGAACCAGGCTGCTCCGGCGACCGTCTCCACCACCACCCGAACGGCGACTCCACCCCGAGTCCAACGGTAGCACCAAGCTCCTTCCGTGCCTGTATCGCCGCCCGGCGAGCTCGCCGTCGCCTCTGGCGGAGGTAGACGGCGGCGGCCGTGGGGCCGCCCGTCGACCTCACGCATCGACGGGTGGGATCCACCGTCGGAGTTTAAAACGTCTTGGCGCCGTCGGTGGAGGCGTATTTTACGCCTTCGCCTTGACGTGGCGGCCGCGTGGGCTGGTTTCCCCTCTGGGCCTCTCTGCTGCCGTGGCCTCTCGCCCGATGTACACAGAGCCTTTTCCTTTTTCTTTTTCTCGTCCCTTTTCCAAAAATTCCACAGGCAAAATATTTGTCCAAATGAAATGATTCAACTCCTAAAATCTCAGAATATTCCCACCTATTTATTGATGTAACTTTCATGCACATCCATTACACTTTTCTGTTCTGTTCAAATTTAAATTCAAATTTGAACAATAAATCCTCTGTTTGAAAATCCACAACTCTGTTTCCCTAGCTCCAAATTCAAAACCAAGAATTTTCCCCTTCCTAGTTTTCCTCCTAGTATTTTACAAAAATAAGTTGACATTTTTCTGAGCACTTTGACTTTTCTGTTTTTATTATTGTCTTATTTTCCCGTTATTTTCTTGCAACGTTAGATCCCGTGATTGTGAGGTAGGCGAGGAAGAAGGAGGAGCAGAACTGAAGACTTTGAAGATCAAGCCAACCAAGGCAAGCAGCCCTTTGACCATGTCTATGAAACCCTTGTTATGCATGTTATATCCATCGTTATTATTGTTGCATCGGAATCATGATGAGACGGTAGACCACGTTGGTTGGTTGCCTTTGTTACTTCCTCGTTGATACTTGCATTGTGCATGGCCCTACCTCCTTATGAGGGTTATGCCGGTGGGAGTAGATAGGATGCTAAAGTAGATGCTACGCAAAAAGGGATGGGTATATGCATGGTGAAGGAGGCAAAGTGATTTCAAAAGACTTTTCGAAAACCTCGTCGGGTGCCACTTATGCCCGAGGGAGATGATGAGATGGGTAACCACTTGATGACGAAGTGGTGTACCGAGGCAAGTGTGTGTGTTTTTTCGAAAACGGATTAGATTTAAGATTTGTCGACTGGCCCAACCTTACATGCGCAACCACTCTACCCTTATATGGGAAAGGGCATTATTGAGTACCTAGACCGATACTAGCTTGGGGCCCACATTACTAGTGACGGGAGAGTTGTTGGTGCGCTCTCTCGGGACGGGGTCGTGCCAGGTAGGGCAGCCATGACCATTTTTATGGGGCACCGGACACACCGTTGGTACCCCGTGCCAGTGGTATGTGATAAGAATGGGAGCAAGGCTCATGAAAATGTTATGTGAAATGTTGGGCACGGGGTTCTTGCTAATCGAGTGGACTCCATGTTAGTGTCGTCTAGGGAAAGGTAGTGATCGGTGCTTACCCCGGTACTTGAGGTACCTGCTGGTCGTGGATGACACGGAGTTCCCGGATCTAGTGGGTAAAGTGTGCAACCTCTGCGAGTGTAAAACTATTGAATAGCCGTGTCCACGGTCAAGGGACAGTTAGGCGGTCTTTGCTTAAACTACGTCGAGTTTTCAACCGTGTGAGTGTGTTGATGAAACTACTTGGGTCAAGTCAAAGGACATGACATGTTGGAGATGGGTTGGTGCCCACTCTATTTATGTTGGGTTGGTGCCCACTCTATTTATGTTGATATCGTAACCTGTCCTCATGGTTACTTGAATTCCCTTGATGCATGCCTTACAAGTTGTTGAACATGACATCGCACTCAAAATTAGCTTTCGCAAAAATTTACATATCATGCAATGTTGTACCTTGAACCAAAACATGGGTTGCTTGCGAGTACATTCAAAGTACTCATTGGCTTGCCTTGGTTATTTAATTGACGGGCATGGAAGAACCGAGTTGAAGAAGAGTTCTTTGGAGCGAACATGCGAACTAGGGCGTTTCCTGTCGAGAATGCACCGTAGGGTTAAGGCTGATGGCATGGGTTCTACTTATCGACGACGATTTCCGCTGCTTATGTTCCATTTGATGTTCAGCCCTTAAGGCTTTATCATTGTAAGACTTGACCATAATGGTCATAATTTGTGTAAGGCGGTATGTATGGATGTAAGACTCTTGTTATTCAGCTTCTGTGTGTTCAGTGAGCATTGATCTCTGGGATCACTGTACACGTGCATTCGGTGATCTCAACTTATGAGTCGGGGTCCCCACAGATGGCCAGTCCTATTATCCCCGTGAGCTGTGTGCTCAAACTTGGCAGGGTTATATTACTCATATCATGCATATGTTGTATTGCAATGCTTAGTTTTTACATCATAAAAACAATATTGAATGCCATCTCCTTAGTTGACACATCATATATGCGATTGCCCTCTGCTCACTTCCTTAGTACATAAATCATATATTTGAATTATGTCATGCCATGATGTTTACATAGGCAGCATGTATCTGAATTATGGCAGGCCAACCCATTTTGTAAAGACATAATATAGTTTTATCATTTCATCTTGTTTACATAGTCATCATATTTTAAAATATGTCATTCTATCCGTGAATTATATCATGCGATCATGTTTCACTACAAAAAAATACACTACCGTGATGATATGTGTTTGTCACAGTAGGTCACGTTTTTTGTCATGCATGTACATCTATGATGATTTTATGACAGAATCAAGATAGTCATACTTGTGCTGTCGTAGAAGTGTTCCATGACATTACCAAAATTATCATCACGGAAGTGTCCACTTCCATGATGATAGATCGCGCGTCACAGAAGTGCTTTCGTCAAGGGTGACCGACACGTGGCATCCACTATAACGGAATGCAGTTAAGCTATCGGGTCGGGTTTTGGATCCGATAACCCGTTAACAGCCCCGACCAATGGGGATTTTCCACATGTAAAATCATCATTGGCTGGAGGAAACACGTGTCGGCTCATCATTGGGACAGATGTCATCCACTCATTGGACAGAAGGCGCCTATGATACATCAAGACGAGGCACCGCCCAACAGAGGCCCATTCCTATGGAAAGGACGGCCCGTTATACTTGGTCGAAAGGTGGCAGGCCAGCCCATGGAAAGCCTGTTAACGACCTGTTCGCATATAGCCCATTTACAGCCCGCTAACCCAAGGCCCATGAAGCCCTATCCGAATTAGGCCCAGTAGCGTCATCTGGGCCATCAAATATGATTCCAGCCTGTTTTCACTTTTGGCCCATGTATGGCCCATGACGTCTTTCGGCCCATATGCGGCCCTTTGTAACTCTTGGCCCATTAACGGCCCGTGGTGAAACTGGCCCGTAATGAACAGTCTATCACTTTACACCCATTAACGGCCCGTGCTGAAAATGGCCCGTAATGAACAGTGTATCACTTTATACCCATTAATGACCAGTTATTCCGTTGGGCCGTTTCCAGCCAATGTTATCTTTCGGCCTTCTCAAAGCCCATTTACTCTTGGGCTCATTTCCAGCA
Source organism: Aegilops speltoides (assembly GCA_021437245.1). Taxonomy (NCBI): domain Eukaryota; kingdom Viridiplantae; phylum Streptophyta; class Magnoliopsida; order Poales; family Poaceae; genus Aegilops; species Aegilops speltoides. The sequence goes on from CM038144.1 coordinate 254,929,772, forward strand.
TTCATTTACGTACGGCCTGTTAGTTTCATTTTCTGCTTGTGGGCCAAATTCAGGCTGTGGTTACAGTCGGCCTGTTCGTGGTCCGTTAATACGTTGGGCCATTTTCATAGCATCATCAAATACGGCCTATTAACGATGGCCCGTTATGGTCGGCCCGTGAACGAACGATTCCAACTCTAGCCTGTCGGATGTTGGGTTCCGGTAGACCCTTAAGGTTCGAACACTGGGGTGCGCACAAAGATCTCCCCCCTACCGATCTACGTCCGATCGCCTCGTGAGATCTAAGCTGAAAATGATGAACAACACAAGGGACACGAGATTTATACTGTTTTCGGGGAACCGTTGTGGTGTAATACCCTACTCCAGTGTGTGGTGTGGTGGATTGCCTCAGGGGCTGAAGATGAACAGTACAGGAGAAGAACGGCCTCACGAGAGGTGTTCTTGAGCTGATGCGATGAACTGCTTGGGTGAGTTCGATCGCCTCTCTCTCTCTCTCTAGTCTTCCCAAAGTCTGGATCCCCCTCTACTCTCGTGGCTAGTCCTATTTATAGAGGCCCTGGACCTCTTCCCAAATATTGAGCGGGAAGGGCGCCAACAACGGCCATTTTGAAGGGGAACATCGAGTACAAGTTATCCTGACTAAAGTTGGTCTTCGGCTGCCAAAAGCACTGGCAATGATGCCATCTTGGGCTCCAAGGTGACCTCCATCCTGCCGCTCCGCTGGTCTTGGTCTTGTTGCACTGAAATGGCAACCTTTGCCTGATGCCTCGATACTCCACGTCTGTGCTTGCCCCCTTTGCACCAAAGAGGAATCAAGGACACTGCGCAGGCCGGCGCCCGCCTGGCGCCCGCCTTGTCTCGATCGTCATGGCTTGCATCACGAGCACCTCGTGAGGTACCCTGCCTTGATCTCTCCGCCTCCTCGCGAGCCTTCCTGGCGAGGCCATTCCTGAGGAAGCCTTGGCTCGTCCGCCCCACGAGGCTTGGCCCCTCATGAGGGTCTTGAGTTTTGTACTGATGAAGACGGGCCGTACTGGGCCACCACTAGTGCCATGCCGCAGGCCGTAGGCAGGCAAGTCTGGGGACCCTCGTTCCCAGAATGCCGACAGTAGCCCCCGGGCCCAAGGCGCGCTCGGACTTGGCTTAGTGAAGAAGCGAAGGGGCAAGTGCGGAGTGCCGTGGGCCCCATCAGCCTGCGGCCTTGGGCGCCGCGTGGCAGTTGATTGGACGTGGGCGTCCCCGCTTCCCCATGCTGCCTCGGCAACCACTCCACTTGACAAGAGGCTGGCTCTGGGTTAGCCTTACCTCATTACCCTCGGTCTCCTTGCTCCAGCTCCCCTTCCTTGCTCTCCGCCTATCTGCCTCCAAAATCTCCAGATCTGCCGCATTCTTTCTCCTCCGGTTAACCATGGCCCCCCACAAGACTCCGGCTAGGGCTGCATCGGCCTGGTACTCGGCGGCCCTGGCCTCTCCCAATGTGACGGAGAATCTCACCCTCACACGCAGGATGGCGCCGTCGCAGATCAACTAGATGGGGGAGACCGCGCTCCGTCTTGGCTCCACCCAGCCGGAGGACAAGGGGAGCACCTTCTACCCCCTTTTCATGAACGCCGTCATCGCTGGTCTGGTTCCTCCCTTCTCTGAGTTCTTCCTTGCCGTCCTTCGCCAGTATCAGTTGCATGCTCTACACATCCACCCCAAGTCCATCCTCCTCTTGTCGATCTTCGCCTACTAATGTGAGGCGCACGTCGGGGTGGCACCCTCCGTGGCCTTGATGGGCCACTTCTTCTCCCTCCGGGTCTCCGTCGGCAATATCTCGGCGTGCGCGAGTTTTGTCGCGTACTCCAAGTCCAACGCTATCTCCAACGCTGGGAAGAGGGCCGAGGGCTTCCGGAGCAAGCGGGTCATGGCGGATGCCAGGCACCGCGACCCCCTGCTGGAGCTGCTGACAAAGCAGCCTGAGGCTATTGACACGTGGTCCCGCGCGAAGCTTCATGACCGGCAGGCGAAGTGGGTGTTGGAGAAGATGAATGCTGACCTGAGGCCGGGCAGTCTGAGGGCGGCGAAGCTGACCGGAGCCGTGGTCCTGAGGGTGTTTCTGTCGCATCAGGTGGCCCCTCTTCAAGCGCACTAGCGCCCGCTGTGGAGGCTCAAGGATGCGGATGTCGTCCTCCGCCTGAGCTTGGATGCCCTGAGCGACGAGGATCTGACCGCGGCCCTGCGCTGCTTGGTTGCAGAGGAAGTGGCAGGCCTAGTGGGTGCTCCGGTCCCTTTGTTCCTCCATGATGACAGGGAGCTAGTGGTGGATGCCATGCCCACCTTCGACGGGGTCGGCCTAGTCCCGGCGGAGGATCCTGAGGATTAGGCGGTGACGGCGATGGTGAACCTGACCTCCGGTGAATCCAGCGGAGAAGAGGAGGGAGATGGCGACAAGGACGAGGAGCGTGACTCGGAGGCGACCTTCGAGGGACGGGGGAGACTTCCCCCTGGCATAGGACCAGGGCCCTCCGCTCCTTGCTTGACGACAACGAGGCCGACACCAGGAGAGAGGGGGAGGATGCGGCCCTGATCCCGAGGAAGGACAGGTCCGGGCTGATCCCCCAAGGGTCTACCCCGACCCCTGCATCGGCCGAAGTCAGCTCCAGCCCTTCAGGCGCACCTTCTCCTGCCCCTGGGCCTCCCGAGGCTGAGCCCCGCAAGAAGCTTTCGGGCTTCAAGCTTGGCCGGAGTCCATGGGATCTAGTGGCGATCAACCAGTAAGTGTTCGAGTTCCGCCTTGCTCCAATCTTTTGCTGTCTAGACCTAACATCTTCCATTGGGCAGGCTGCTGCCTGCGGCAAAGAGGCTGAGGGGAGATGTGGGGAGCCCGCCTGGGATGGGCCCCTCGGCTACGGCCGGGTCTTCACTTGTGGGAAAGGGAGGTAGCGGGGCCCGCACGTCCCCTGCCCGATCGTCCTCACGAGGCCAACAGGGACGCTCCGGCGAGGAGCCAGCCCCCGTGGCCCCGCTGACTCTGGAGGTGCCTGCGCTTGATGTTGTCGCCGAGGTGGCCAAGGCTCCGGGGGTCCCTTCCTCCCAAGCAGTGATCACGCTGCTGTACTCTCCTTCTACTCCACCGGCTCCCATCTCCTCTACTTCCTCTGCCGCCTTGGACCGTGCTGCCAAAGAACTAAGCCGGCTGCGGGAGGATCTCCTGAGCGCGGACCCCCGCCTGGTGGCCAGGCACTTGGAGTTAGTCTCTAGCTGGGCTAGCTCTGACGCCTCCGTCCGAGCGGCGCTAAGCCAGGCTGTGGCGGCTTCCGAGGAGGGGAAGCAAGCTACCTCCCAGGCCATGGCCGCTCGCGACGAGGCGTTGAAGGACGCCTCTACCGCCAAGGGCCACTTCAAGACGCTGGAGGGCGAATTGCTAGGGCTGCATGACGAGCTAGCCAAGGAGATTCGTGACCACCATGTGAAGGAGGAGCAGATGAAAGATCGGGAGGCTGCTATCAAGGAGCGCGACACCGAACTGTCAGCCGACGGTGACCGGCTGAAGATGCTGGAGCAGGCGCTGAAGGTGGAGAGGGTCAAACTGGATGGCGAGGCGAAGATCCTGGCCGAAGACCGCACGGCCTTTGCGCTCTACGAGGAGAGGGCCCGCGTAGTGCTGAAAACACTCTACGACGGGGGCCTGGAGAAGCCACTGGCCGGAGCCAAGGAAGGACCCACTAAGCTGGTTCCCTTCCTCGTTGAGGCGCTTGAGGAGGTCGTGATCGGCATCGGCCCCATGGCTGAAGTCGAGGCTCGCGTCCTCTCCTCCGCAGCACTAACGTGGATCCTCAGCCACGTCTACCTCCGCAACCCCGACGCCAACCTCGATGACCTGCTAGAGCCCGTGGAAGCCAAGCGCTCCGCCGCTGCTGCTGAAGCTGTCAAGGGTTGAGCGGAGGCCTTGCTGTTGAAGTTCCGCGCCTTCAACACCGCGCCCAAGCAAGGTGCTGCCGGCCCCGCAACCCCAGGAGGTGGGGCTGCCAAGCGCGACTCAACCATGAGCGATGGCGCGGCCCAGGGGTGATCCTCTCGCAGCCTTTTCCCTGCTTTTATTCCTGCAACATGCACCGTGCCTCGTGGAGGCGTTTGAATTCGTGTCTGGTATTGTGAGAACAATTTATGGTGTGTAATATTTGCTTCTGGATTTGCTAGATTTTGCGATTTCCTTCCTATTTGCTTGTGTTCTACGTCGGCAGAGCCCGGCCCCGCGCATACCTCAGCCGCCGTTAGCCCCGACCGGATCACCAGGATGGGACTAAGGAGTGAGGGGCTACGTGACAAGTTAGGCTCCTGAGTCACGATGCTGAGGAGTCCCCCTTGACGCGCGAACAACATATAGAGAGGGGGTGAAGGAGAGGATTTGTCGTTCTACGTCCACAGGGCCCGGCCCCGCGCATACCTCCACCGCCGTTAGCCTTTCGGAACTAAGGAGTGAGGGGCTACGTGACCAGTTAGGCTCCTGAGTCGCGATGCTCAGGAGTCCCCCTTGACGCTCCAACGAGTCTTCATACCTTGGGTCCGCTCGGGGAGGGACGCGTGATGACTAGGTCCGAGGGACCTGGCTGGGTGGCATGTGCTCGGGCATGACCCGGGCGCAGCCCCCGTGTCCAGCCCCCTTGCGCGGTACTCCCGAGGGGAGGCTTTGCGATGGTGCCAGACACTGAGCTCTGGGCTCCCTGAGGTTGATACAGCCTTGGGCTGCCCTCAGTTGTTTATCACAAGCGCGGAGCATAGTGCTTCCATATGTGTATGGGCATAGCCGCTCCTCGGCAGTGTCGTCAGCCAGCGCAGAGCATGGTGCTTCCAGATGTGCGTGGGAGGGGGCTCCCCTCCGGCAGGAGCCCCCGGGGCGTGTACAGACCCGCAGTGACACGTGGCCGGCACGGTAGGGCTAGGAGAGGTGTATCTGGGCACCAGTGAGCTAGCGCGGGACTCACGAGGCCCTACCTCGAGACGGGTTGCGCCTGGCTCTGGGCCTTTGTTAGTGGTATGTTCCTCCAAGGTGGTTAGAATGCAAATGCACTACGTCCTCAGGTCCCGGCCCTCGAGCAAGCTCAGCCGCCGCTGGTATGACAGGTCGCGATGCCGTGGGTCAAGGCCAGGGGGTGAGGGCTGGAGAGCCAGTAAGAGCCCGTGATTCGTGATGCTCAAGCACCCCCCCCCCCTTTTAACGTGCAAGCGCTTTGCATAAGAGTGGAGAGGTCCGCGGTAGGCAGCAGACGATAATCATGAGTAGCTTAAGCATGAAGGAGCAAATCCACTTAGGTAGATGCGGAAAAAGCAAACGCCACTGGGTCAGGCCTGAGCGGCTTCGGGATGATGCAGCCCGAGGGGCGCCCCCAACAAGGTAAGCAGAAGGCATAAGCAAAATGGATACATGCCGCAGGGATGGACCCACGCAACCTGGGAATGATGCAGCCCTGAGGGTGCTCCCAGCTGAAACGAAAACTGAAAAGAAGTCACCTGATACTGTTGTAGAACGAGTGCTGGAGAAGTTGGTGGTGCGAGGCGAAGAAGCCGATCCTCACGAGCCCTCGGGACTCCGAACCCTTGGGACTCCGAGCCTCGGGAGGCTCAGGAGGTCCAGGCGGCCCGGCGAGGTCCATCTCCATCTCCTCCAGGAACGCAAGATGCTTGGCCACCTGAGCTTCAAGAATGCTTCTCATCAAGCGCTGGTGGGCTGCAGCCGCGTTTGGCAAGCCGAAGGGCATGCGAACAAGCTATGCGGTGGGCCCGTGCAACACCCCACGCGCAAAGGCTAGAAGCACTCCTGCGAAGCGACTTGATTGAGCCCTGGGTAGTCGATGCAGACGCGCAGCCCGCCATCCTCCCCTGGATGGGGAGCTACGCCAGGCAGATGGCGGTTGCCACGCATGACTCTCGATTCCTCCAACTCCTGAGTGGCCTTTGTGATGAACTCCTGAGGGCTGGGTCCTTCCTTCCTTACGCCTTCCTGAGGGAAGGGTGCCGTGAAGCACGCCTCCAAGTTGTGCCCAAGCGCCTCCCTCATGACCTTGGCAAAGTCGGTGGCTCTCTAGGAGAGAGCCCCCGAGCCCTTCCCAAGGAGGGCGCCGGGCGTGCCTTCCTATGCGATGGAGGGTGGCGCCCCTTGGATGGGCGCATGTCCAGATGTGGCGCCTCCAGAGGTGCCTGCCACCTGAGGCTTTGAACCAGGTGATGTCTTCTTCTTCTTGGGAGCTGCTCCAGGGAGGTTTCCACTCTTGCTGTCTGGGTCCTCGATCGACGTGGCTTGGAAGGCGCACTCGAGGGAGCACACTGCATCCTTCTCTTCACAGGGGACTGTGATGACCCCACCGCTTCCTGGCATCTTGAGGACGTTGTAGCCATGGTGAGTCACTGCCATGAATTTGGCGAGGGCTGGGTACCCGAGGACGGCATTGTATGGTAGGCGAATGTGAGCGACGTCAAAGTCAATGAGCTCGGTGCGGTAGTTGTTGCGCTGTACAAAGGTGACAGGAAGGCGGACCTGCCCTATCGGGACAGTGGAACCATCATTGACTCCTGGGAAAGGCTTGGTTGGCTGAAGATGATCATATCGCACTTGGAGATTGTTGAACGTCTCGACGGACAGAACGTTGAGTCCTGCTCCGCCATCGATGAGGGTCCTGGTGACTTGCACATTGCTGATGACTACGGAACAAAGCATTGGGAGGACGCCGGCCGTTGCCGCACACTTGAGCTGATCCGCTGAGCTGAACGTGATGGCACATGCAGACCACCTGAGAGGGAGAGTGTCCGCAAGCTTGGGGAGGACTGCATTCACCTCGCGAGCAAACTGCTTGAAGATGCGCTGTGAGGCTGGGGCCTGAGCGCCGCCCTGGATGTAGGCGATCGCACATGGCTCCTGGAAGCCCCCAGCCCCCTCGTCCTGATGATGATATTCATTCCTCCATGGTGGTGGTGGCAGAGGAGGAAGGCCTGCATTGCCCTACGGGCGATCCTCACGAGCCTGATCTCTCCAAGCTCCCTCGCGAGGCTGGTCCTGCCAGCGGTCCTGACGAGGTCCATCACGCCACCCTTGGCGAGGGCCACGATCGTCCCATTGTCCTCCACCTCAGCTGTAGCCCCGATTGTTGCGCTCGGGGCGCCGTCCGACGCGGCCTTCTCGTACGGCCCTGAGCTCTTGGCATTCGTTGGTGTTGTGAGTGTGGAGATTGTGGTACACACAGAACCGGCTGCCATTGGACGACTCCGGCTGGTCCCAGCCGCGCTTGGTGTCCGGCTCTGCCACGAGCACAACTGCTCCCTTGCACTTCACATCTTTGGCCTTGGCTTTCTTCTCTTCTAGGTCTTCTGCTGTGAGCTCGAGAAGGGAGAGGCGGCCCTCCTTAGCCCGTGTGCACTTGGTCGCCAGGTTGAGCAACTCCAGTGATGTGCACATATCTTCATGGATTGCCAGCTCCTCCTTCATCTTGACGTCGCGAACGCCATCAGAGAACACAGAGATAATGGCCTCCTTAGTCACCCTAGGAATCTTGAGGCGAGCATTGTTGAAGCATTGGATGTACTTCTGCAAGGTCTCTCCAGGCTGCTGCTTGATGCGGCGCAGGTCACCCATGGCCTATGGACGGTCGCGAGTGTCCTGGATGTTGGCGATGAAGCGGGTGCGCATCTCGCCCCAAGAGGAGATCGTGCAGAGCTGTGTTCAGAGCAGTGCGGGCACCGTCCTTGAGTGCCATGGGAAACCAGTTTGCCATGACCTTTTCGTCCCTGTTGGCGGCTTCGATGCCTAGCTCGTAGAGCTGTAGGAACTCCGCAGGGTCTGCGGTGCCCTCATAGCAAGGAGGCAGGTCAGGCTTGAACTTGCCTGGCATGGCGACACTGTGTAGCTCGGGGGTGAAAGCACGACACCTTCTTGGAGACAAGGGATTTCTTGGCAGCTCCTTTCTTGTCGCATGGGCGCCATACGCGGTGGGTCTCGTCCTGCGGCCGCGCGCCTTGGAGCTAGGGCGCCTTCTTGGGGAGGAGGAGGCGGAGGCACCTCCTGGTCTGCACCTCCTACGCCGGATGGATGGCGAGGCAGCGAGAGGGATGGCATAGTAGAGCCCCCTTAGTGCTGATGAGATCGGTGATGCGAGTAAGCTAGTCCTCGTAGAGGTCGTCGACAGGATGGTAGTGCAGGAGCTCATGCGCCAGGAGCAACATAGCGTGCGCGTCCATCGGGGCACGACGGGCGTGGGACGACAAACCGGCTGGAGTCAACGATGGGGTGGCGGTGCGGCCTTCCCGCCGCACCGATGGATGCAGAGACGAGGCCTATTGCTCGTTACCCTCCGGGCCAGTGGCGGCATTGGCGGCGGGCGATGGGGAACAACGGGGGCACCCGCCGACAGATGCCGTCTGGGCGACGCGGGCGGTGAGAGCAGCCCGACGCTCGGCGCAAGCCCGGCAGGCGTCAGCCATGGACACGACAGAAGATCAAACGCAAACAACGAAAGAAAGATTCCGGCGCACCCCTACCTGGCGCGCCAAATGTCGGATGTTGGGTTCCGGTAGACCCTTAAGGTTCGAACACTGGGGTGCGCACAAAGATCTCCCCCCTACCGATCTACGTCTGATCGCCTCGTGAGATCTAAGCTGAAAACGATGAACAACACAAGGGACAAGAGATTTATACTGGTTCGGGCCACCGTTGTGGTGTAATACCCTACTCCAGTGTGTGGTGTGGTGGATTGCCTCAAGGGCTGATGTTGAACAGTACAGGAGAAGAACGGCCTCTCGAGAGGTGTTCTTGAGCTGATGCGATGAACTTCTTGGGTGATTTTGTTCGCTTCTCTCTCTCTCTAGTCTTCCCAAAGTCTGGATCCCCCTCTACTCTGGTGGCTAGTCCTATTTATAGAGGCCATGGACCTCTGCCCAAATATTGAGCGAGAAGGGCGCCAACAACAGCCATTTTGAAGCGGAACATCTAGTACAAGTTATCCTGACTAAAGTTGATCTTCGACTGCCAAAAGCACTGGCGATGATGCTGTCTTGGGCTCCACAGTGACCTCCATCCTACCACTCCGCTGGTCTTGGTCTCGTTGCACTGAAATGGCAACCTTTGCCTGATGCCTCGGTACTCCACGTCTGTGCTTGCCCCCTTTGCACCAAAGAGGAAACAAGGACACTACGCAGGCAGCGCCCGCCTGGCGCCCGCCTGGTCTCGATCGTCATGGCTTGCGTCACGAGCACCTCGCGAGGTACCCTACCTTGATCTCTCTGCCTCCTCGCAAGCCTGCCTGGCGACGCCGTTCCTGGGGAAGCCTTGGGTCGTCCGCCCCACGAGGCTTGGCCACTCGCGAGGGTCTTGAGTTTTGTACTGATGAAGACGGGCCGTACTGGGCCACCACTTGAGCCTCGCCGCAGGCAGCAGGCAGGCAAGTCTGGGGACCCCCATTCCTAGAAAGCCGACATAGCTCGTTTAGGGCCATTATGCGGTCTGTTTGGCCCATGCTTGGCCAATTGATCATACAACCCGTATAAGGCCCATTGATGATACGGCCCGTAGAAGGCCCATTGTTTCTACGACCCATAGAAGGCCCATTGTTTCTATGGCCCGTAGAAGGCCCATTGTTTCTACGGCCCGTAGAAGGCCCACTGTTTCTATGGCCCGTGGGAGGGCCATTGTCACTACAGTAAATATTAGCCCATGGTTATTGTGGCCTAGTTTAAAAAAAAGGATATTGCAGCCACTAGCAAACCACAGAAAAAGAACTGCAATTACTACAAGCAAACAAATAAACAAGACAACAAGGAAATAAATAAGCAAGCAACTAATGCTAGGTTATCACGGCTATTACACATATTACATCCACTGGGCATCAAAGTTCACCACCAGTGCAAATATAGGGAACAAACCAGCATATCATATACACTGGTTGTCAAAGTTGGCAACCAACGCAAATAAATGCCGTAGCAAAACAAATCCAGAACTGAAACCACTTCGCAAGATCTCAAGAAACAATATCCTGGGTACCCATAATGTTGGCAAGATCCTTAGCAAGATTATTAACTTTCTCTTGTTTGGCGCTTAAGTCCTCCAGCGCTTGCTGTTGCACCAGGAAATAAGCATCTGAATTCTACAAGGACTTCCTCAGTCCTTCACCTTCCTGTCATAGCACATCTGATCGATGTCTTTCAACTTGAAGTTGAGACTCAAGAAGACGAACTGATTCAGGCAGCGAGTTCGAAGAGCTTGTGCCAGCAGTAGTTGCTAGTAACTCGAACACTACATCAAGACATGACTTTTGGGTTCTCTCACTGTCGTCAAGATAGTTTTTATTAGCTTTCTTAGAGACCAATAGGGATGTATCACTATCTTGAACCTTATCTACATTACTTCCTTTACCATTGCATAATGCGGTACTGTTCTCCAATATTTTGTCTGCATTCTAAAAGAGAAACAGGCAGACACATCACGTGTTTACCATGTTGTATATGAAACTCATTTTGGTAAATGAGTTCAGTAGTAAAGTGGACAGGATAACAGCATGAAATAAACATATATCTATGTACCATGGTCACCTTATGGTCTATATCATTCTAGTTTTTGTTGCCAAATCAACATAGAGACATAGTTCAAATAATATTTGTTCAAGACAAAGCAGAATAGACAGAATATAAGTGTGGGAAACTATAGAGGAATAACAACACTTTTAATGTGCATGACATGAGAACATAACTGTTTATTCAATTGAAACTGAAATCAACATAGAGCAGGTTACAACAGCAAACCAGTTAAAGAAACAGGTTGAAACATACCTGTTGCGCCATTGGAGTTTGAATTCCATCCTTCAAATTTGAAAATAGTTGGTATGAGTAAATCTGAGAATGCAAGAGCAAAGGAGTATGAACCATAGCTCTACGAACCTGACACTGAGAATAAATCTTCTTCTCCTTTAAGCGTTGAGTTGGGATTGATTGGTGGTCCTCGTGCTTTGGGCACTGCAGTTCCCTTACTAACTGCCGTGTTTGGGTGCTCTGTGGTGGAGGCGGTGTTGTGTCAAGCTGGGCCAGGTTACTATCTGCCGGGGTTGGGGTTAGAAGGGGTGTAGCTGGTTCTCTGTCCAACTGGGTAGGGGTACAGTCTGCGAGAGTCTGGGTTATGTGGGGTGGATCTGGTCCTTGGGAAACCGTGGTTCCATCTGCATCAACTGGTAGCACTATCTTTGCTGAAAACCGTGTTGTTCCTCCCTAATACTGCCATCACCCGCTCCAATTCAAAAACCAGAAAAGTAATTGAAAGTATAGACATTGTATGATATACAGGTGCAATGGATAGTGGGGAATAAAAGAGGGCATGAAATAATTCATATTTATGTTGTCTAACCAAGCAGGATAGCATGACACAATTTCACATATATGATTGCTAACTAAACAGGATAGCATGACACAATTTCACATTATGATGGCTAACTAAATAAGATGGAAAGACATAGTTCAAAATATGATGACTATGTAAACAGGATGACATGATATAACTATATAATGTGTTTATTAAATAAGTTGGCATGCCATAATTCACATACATTCACGGATAGAATGCCATAATTCAAAATATGATGACCGTAAACACTAAACAGGATGAGATGATATAACTATATGATGTCTTTATTAAATGGGTTGCCATGCCATAATTCAGATAGATGATGTGTATGTACTATGTAAACATGATGGCATGATATAATTCAAATATATGATTTACATAGTAAGCAAGTAAGCAAATGGCAATCCATATATGATGTAAAAACTAAGCAATGCAAGACAATATGCATGACATGGGTAATATAACCCTGCCAAGCTTGAGCATAGACCTCAGGGGGGAAATAGGACTGGTCATCAGTCTCTGAATCCTCCTCTGAGGAGCTCTTTGTAACCAGCAAGATGTCTGCTTCAGCCGGTAGCATTGTCTGCTCTGAATACCTTGTTTTCACTCCAGATACTTCCATCACCGCTTCAAATGGCTGATGCACAGGAAGAGTAGTTGAATATACAAACGTTGTCGACAAATGGAACACGTAATACAAAAAAATGATAGCATGATATAATTCACATACATGATGATTGGCTAAACAACATGGCATTGCATAATTCACATATATAATGCCTTTGCAACAAGATAGCATTATATAATTCACATATATAATGTCTTGCAACAAGATGGCAATGCATAATTCACATATATGGTAATTAGACCTTTGAGCATGTGGCATTCACACAAAGCATGTCTAAACTAATCAAATGACATAGCAATGCGAGACACCATACGCACGACATGAGCAACATAACCCTGCCAAGTTAGAGCATACACCTTGGGGGGGGGAATAGGACTGGTCATCTGTCTCTGAATCCTCCTCTGAGGAGCTACCCGTAACCAGCGAGATATGTGCTTCGTCAGATAGCATAGTCTGCTCTGAAGACCTTGTTTGCACTCCAGAATTTGCCATGACCGTGTGAAATGGCTGATGCACACGAAGAGCAGTTGAAGGTAGTAACATTGCTGACAATTGTAATATGTAACGAAAAAAAGGATGGCCTGATATAATTTACATATAACATGACTGGCTAAGCAGGATGGCATTGCAAAATTCACATATATGATGCCTGGCTAAACAAGATGGCATTGCATAATTCACATAAATGATGAAAAAACTAAACAGATGGCATTCGCACAAAGGATGTCTAAACTAAGAAGATGACATATTTGATGTATAAAGTAAGCAATGCAAGGCACCATATGCATGATATAACCAATATCAGCATGCCAAGTTAGAGCGAAGACCTCAGGGGGTAAATAGGGGTTGTCTTCTCCTTCTGAATCCCCCTCAGAACAGATATCTTCCTCTCGATTACAATCCGAAATGCGTGGAGGGGGGCTGCCTTTGCGCCTACCATGGAGCGACGTCTACATGAAATTTTATTGCCACGCAAGCCTCGTCTCTTTTGCTCTGCATGTTCAGTTCCATTGTTTACAATAACTGTCATGCATAGGAATAAAACATAGTGAGATTATGTAAGGAGTGCATGCAGAAATCCAGAGTGATGGTAGCAACCTGTGGATAGACCCAAAACCAATACTAGCATGCAGATAATGGCTTCAGTTAAAAAATACAGATAATGGCTTCTTTACTATTTGTTTCCCACCCAACATGAAACTCATAGTAGACACCGGAGATTAACCAGATAGTAGATAGATACTATTGATTGTGGCACCGATATGTACCCCACAACCATTTAAAAACTCAAGTTTGACCATTAGTTTGGAGCTGACTCAGAGTCTAATCGGTGAACAGGACGATAAAGTAGCATGTAATATTAAGTAATGCATAACGTAAGCAGACACGAAAGAGTGCGACCTCTCTTGCGGACCTATGTAGTCCTCGAGGTCATCTTCTCGGTTGATGATGGTAATGTAGTTTTCATGGCTGCCGGCGGCGGGGAAGAAGAACTGAGGCGGCGAAAGACAGTCTGGAGGCTGGATCCCTATTGTGCTGGACCCTTCTGGCGTTGGAGCAGCTGAGCTGGGGTGGATGACGGCGCAGCAGGAGAGGGACAAACCACAAAAGGTTTTCTTCGACAACTATCTGTAAGAGAAGTAATTCTGTAAGGGCTCATTTGAATTGGAGGATTGTAACAATGCATGGATAGGAAATAGACAGGAATAGGATAGGAATGCACGTCTGTTGGTGTACAAAAATAGGGGTTCTCTTTTTGACCCCTTTACTTGTGCACGGGTAGTCAGAGCCACGCGCCGCGGCCATGCGTAGGAGGGCGAAGGAGGGAAGCCGGAGAGAAGCCGAAGGCTCAAGACGAACAAGGCGACATCAAGGACCAAGGCCACAAAGTGCAGACGGGCGAAGCAGGATGCCTCGGCAAGACCCTTTCCGGGACAACTTGCCCACGCCAGTGAAGTGGGCCACCCTCGAGCCACGGTCTCTGACGCCAGCAACCACGTTGGACCAGGGCTCGGGAGGCACCTCCATGATGGCATGCAGATCTTTGTGAAGAAATAAAATGCTCAAGATCAGATGAGGATTGGAAGGCAACATTCCTCACAAAAATACTCACCGAAGGAATCCATGAGACCCCCGGCAAGATCCTTGCCGGGGACGCCAGCGCATCACGGCAAGACCCTTGCCGGGCCACCCGGCAAGACCCTTGTCGGGCCACCCGACAAGACCCTTTCCAAAGGAGATAGCAGGGCCACTGCTAGGCCCGCACCAACCAACTCCCCGCCGCCGTTCGCATGCAGCTGCCAGCCCAACCAGCTGGGCAGGCACCTGCATGGCACATGCTGTTGGGGAACGTAGTAATTTCAAAAAATTTCCTACGCACACGCAAGATCATGGTGATGCATAGCAACGAGATGGGAGAGTGTTGTCTACGTACCCTCGTAGACCGAAGCGGAAGCGATCTGGCGTAGAGGAAGTAGTCGACGTTCTCCTCGCGATCCGACCGATCCGGCGCCGTTACTCGGCGCCCCGAGTTCTTGACACACGTACAGCTCGATGGCGCTCCTCGGGCTCCAATCCGGTAGAGCTTCAGGAGGGAGAGTTTCGTCAAGCCGACGGCGTGGTGGCGATCTTGATGTTCTACGGCGCGAGCCGCCTAAGCTTCAGCGACGATATGACCGAGGTGGAATATGGTGGAGGGGGCACCGCACACGGCTAAGGAGCGATCCGTAGATCAAACTTGTGTGTTCTAGGGTGCCCCCTGCCTCGTATATAAAGGAGCAAGGGGAGGTGCGGCCGGCCCAAGGGAGGCTGGGAGGAGTCCTACTCCCAGGGAGTAGGACACCCCTTTCCTAGTTGGAGTAGGATTGGGGAGGGAAGAGGGAAGGGGCGCCGCCTCTCGTTGTCCTATTCGGACTAGGGGAGGGCGTGGCCTGCCTGGCCGGCCCTTCCTCTTCTCCCTCGAGGCCCACTAAGGCCCAATAGCCTCCGGAGGGTTCGGTAACCCCGGTTTCCGATAAAATCGATTTCACCGGAACCATTCCGAACTCAAATATAGGCTTCCAATATATCAATCTTTATGTCTCGACCATTTCAAGACTCCTCGTCATGTCCGTGATCACATCCGGGACTCGAACTTCTTGGTACATCAAAATACACAAACTCATAATATAACCGTCATCGAAACCTTAAGCGTGCGGACCCTACGATTCGAGAACAATGTAGACATGACCGAGACACGTCTCCGTCAATAACCAATAGCGGGACCTGGATGCCCATATTGGCTCCTACATATTCTACGAAGATCTTTATCGGTCGGACCGCATAACAACATCGTTGTTCCTTTGTCATCGGTATGTTACTTGCCGAGATTCGATCGTCGGTATCAATACCTAGTTCAATCTCGTTACCGGCAAGTCTCTTTACTTGTTCCGTAATACATCATCTCACAGCTAACTCATTAGTTGTAATGCTTGCAAGGCTTCAGTGATGTGCATTACCGAGAGGGCCCAGAGATACCTCTCCGACAATCGGAGTGACAAAACCTAATCTCAAATACGCCAACCCAACATACGCCTTTGGAGACACTGTAGTACTCCTTTATAATCACCCGATTCGTTGTGACGTTTGGTAGCACCAAAGTGTTCCTCCGTAAGCGGAGTTGCATAATCTCATAGTTACAGGAACATGTATATGTCATGGATAAAAGCGGTAGCAACATACTAAGCGATCGTGTGCTAAGCTAATGGAATGGGTCATGTCAATCAGATCATTCTACTAATGATGTGACCTTGTTAATCAAATAACAACTCTTTGTTCATGGTTAGGAAACATAACCATCTTTGATTAACAAGCTAGTCTAAGTAGAGGCATACTATTGACATTTTGTTGTCTATGCCATTCACACATGTATCATGTTTCCGTTAATACAATTCTAGCATGAATGATAAACATTTATCATGAAATAAGGAAATAAATAATAACTTTATCATTGCCTCTAGGGCATATTTCCTTCAGTCTCCCACTTGCACTAGAGTCAATAATCTAGTTCACATCACCATGTGATTGAACACCAATAATCATATCTGTATATGATTAACACCCATAGTTCACATCGTCATGTGACCAACACCCAAAGGGTTTACTAGAGTCAATAACCTAGTTCACATCGCTATGTGATTAACACCCAAAGAGTACAAAGGTATGATCATGTTTTGCTCGTGAGAGAAGTTTAGTCAACGGATCTGTCACATTGAGCCGTATGTATTTTGCAAATATTCTATGTCTACAATGCTCGCACGGAGCTACTCTAGCTAATTGCTCCCACTTTCAATATGTATCTAGATCGAGACTTAGAGTCATCCAGATCGGTGTCAAAACTTGCATCGACGTAACCCTTTACGACGAACCTTTTGTCACTTCCATAATCGAGAAACATATCCTTATTCCACTAAGGATAATTTTGACCGCTGTCTAGTGATCTACTCCTAGATCACTATTGTACTCCTTGCCAAACTCGATTGTAGGGTATACAATAGATCTGGTACACAGCATGGCATACTTTATAGAACCTATGGCCAAGGCATAGGAATGACTTTCATTCTCTTTCTATCTTCTGCCGTGGTCGGGTTTTGAGTCTTACTCAATTTCACACCTTGTAACACAGGCAAGAAATCTTTCTTTCCTTTGTTACATTTTGAACTACTTCAAAATCTTGTCAAGGTATGTACTCATTGAAAAAAACTTATCAAGCGTCTTGATCTATCTCTATAGATCTTAATGCTCAATATGCAAACAGCTTCACGAGGTCTTTCTTTGAAAAACTCCTTTTAAACACTCCTTTATGCTTTGCGAATAATTCTACATTATTTCCGATCAACAATATGTCATTCACATATACTTATCGAAATCTTTGTAGTGCTCCCACTCACTTTCTTGTAAATACAGGCTTCCTTTGCAAGTCTCAGATAAACTATATGCTTTGATCAACTTATCAAAGCGTATATTCCAACTCGAGATGCTTGCACCAGTCCATAGATGGATCATTGGAGCTTGCACACTTTGTTAGCTCCTTTGGATCGAAAAAACCTTCTGGTTGCATCATATACAACTCTTCCTCCAGAAAACCATTCAGGAATGCAGTTTTTACATCCATTTGCCAAATTTCATAAATTGTGGCAATTGCTAACATGATTCGGACAGACTTAAGCATCGCTACAGTTGAGAAAATCTCATTGTAGTCAACATCTTTGAACTTTGTCGAAAACCTTTTTGCAACAAGTCGAGCTTTGTAGATAGTAACACTACTATCAACGTCCGTCTTCCTCTTGAAGATCCATTTATACAATATGGCTTGCCGATCATCGGGCAACTCCACCAAAGTCCACACTTTGTTCTCATACATGGATCCCATCTCAGATTTCATGGCCTTAAGCCATTTTGCGGAATCTGGGCTCATCATCGCTTCCTCATAGTTCGTAGGTTCATCATGGTCTAGTAACATGACTTCCAGAACAAGATTACCGAACCACTCTGGTGCGGACCGTACTCTGGAAGACCTACGAGGTTCTGTAGTAACTTGATCTGAAGTTTCATGCTCATCATCACTAGCTTCCTCACTAATTGGTGTAGTAGTCACAGGAACAGATTTCTGTGATGAACTACTTTCCAATAAGGGAGAAGGTACAATTACCTTATCAAGTTCTACTTTCCTCCCACTCACTTCTTTCGAGAGAAACTCCTTCTCTAGAAAGGATCCATCTTAAGCAACGAATATCTTGCCTTCGGATCTGTGATAGAAGGTGTACCCAACAATTTCCTTTGGGTATTCTATGAAGGCGTACTTCTCGATTTGGGTTCGAGCTTATCAGGATGAAACATTTTCACATAAGCATCGCAGCCCCAAACATTAAGAAACGACAACTTTGGTTTCTTGCTAAACCACAGTTCATATAGTGTCGTCTCAGCGGTTTAGATGGTGCCCTATTTAATGTGAATGCAGCTGTCTCTAATGCATGATCCCAAAAGCGATATTGGTAAATCGGTAAGAAACATCATAGATTGCACTATATCCAATAAAGTGCGGTTACAATGTTTGGACACACCATAACATTGTGGTGTTCAGTGGCGTGAGCTGTGAAACTATTCCACATTGTTTTAATTGAAGACCAAACTCGTAACTCAAATATTCGTCTCCGTGATCAGATCACGAAACTTTATTTTCTTGTTACGATGATTTTCCACTTCACTCTGAAATTCTTTGAACCTTTCAACTATTTCGGACTTATGTTTCATCAAGTAGATATACCCATATCTGCTCAAATCATCTTGTGAAGGTCGAGAAAATAACGATACTTGCCACGAGCATCAACACTCATTGGATCGCATACATCGGTATGTATTATTTCCAATAAGTCGGTAGCTTGTTCCATTGTTCCGAGAAGCGGAGTTTTAGTCATCTTGCCCAAAAGGCACGGTTCTTAAGCATCAAGTGATTCATAATCAAGTGATTCCAAAATACCATCAGCATGGAGTTTCTTCATGCGCTTTACATAATATGACCTAAGCGGCGATTGCCACAAATAAGTTGCACTATCATTATTAACTTTGTATTTTTGGTTTCAATATTATGAATATGTGTATCACTACGATTGAGATCCAATGAACCATTTTCACTGGGTGTGTAACCATATAAGGTTTTATTCATGTAAACAGAACAACTTTTTATTCTCTTACTTAAATGAATAACCGTATTGCAATAAACACGATCAAATCATATTCATGCTCAACGTAAACACCAAATAACATTTATTTAGGTTCAACACTAATCCCGAAAGTATAGGGAGTGTGCGATGATGATCATATCAACCTTGAAACTACTTTCAACACACATCGTCACTTCACCCTTAACTAGTTTCTGTTTATTTTGCAACTCCCGTTTCGAGTTACTACTCTTAGAAACTGAACCAGTACCAAATACCGAGGGGTTGCTATAAACACTAGTAAAGCACACATAAAACACCTGTATATCAAATATACCCTTTTTCATTTTGCCATCCTTCTTATCCACCAAATATTTAGGGCAGTTCCGCTTCCGTTGACCATTTCCTTTGCGATGTAAGCACTCGGTTTCAGGCTTTGGTTCAGCTTTGGGTTTCTTCGTGGGAGTGACAACTTGCTTGTCAATCTACTTGAAGTTCCCTTTCTTTCCTTTGCCCTTTTCTTGAAACTAGTGATCTTGTCAACCATCAACACTTGATGCTCTTTCTTGATTTCTACCTTCATCGATTTCATCATCATGAAAAACTGGGAATCATTTTCATCATCCCTTGCATACTATAGTTCATCACGAAGTTCTACTAACTTGGTGATGGTGACTAGAGAAATTCATCAATCACTATCTTATCCGGAAGATTAACTCCCACTGATTCAAGCGATTGTAGTACCCGGACAATCTGAGTACATGCTCACTAGTTGAGCGATTCTCCTCCATCTTTTAGCTATAGAACTTGTTGGAGACTTCATATCTCTCAACTCGGGTATTTACTTGAAATATTAACTTCAATTCCTGGAACATCTCATATGGTCCATGATGTTCAAAACATCTTTGAAGTCCCGATTCTAAGCCATAAAGCATGGTGCACAAAACTATCAAGTAGTCATCATATTGAGCTAGCCAAACGTTCATAACGTCTGCATCTCCTCCTGCAATAGGTTTGTCACCTAGCGGTGCATCAAGGACATAATTCTTCTGCGCAGCAATGAGGATAAACCTCAGATCACGGATCCTATCCGCATCATTGCTACTAACATATTTCAACACAGTTTCTCTAGGTACATATCAAAACAAACATATGAAAGCAACTTCGCGAGCTATTGATCTTACAACATAATTTGCAAAATACTACCAGGACTAAGTTCATGATAAATTTAAGTTCAATTAATCATATTACTTAAGAACTCCCACTTAGACAGACATCTCTCTAGTCATCTAAGTGATCACGTGATCCAAATCAACTAAACCATAACCGATCATCACGTGAGATGGAGTAGTTTTCAATGGTGAACATCTTATGTTGATCATATCTACTATATGATTCACGCTCAACCTTTCGGTCTCCGTGTTCCGAGGATCTGCATATGCTAGGCTCGTCGAGTATAACCTGAGTATTCTGCGTGTGCAAAACTGGCTTGCACCCGTTGTAGATGGACGTAGAGCTTATCACACCCGATCATCACGTGGTGTCTCGGCACGACGAACTTTGGCAACGGTGCATACTCAGGGAGAACACTACTTGATAATTTTAGTGAGAGATCATCTTAAAATGCTACCGTCAATCAAAGCAAGATAAGATGCATAAAGGATAAACATCACATGCAATCAATATAAGTGATATGATATGGCCATCATCATCTTGTGCTTGTGATCTCCATCTTGAAGCACCGTCATGATTACCACCGTCACCGTAGCGACACCTTGATCTCCATCGTAGCATCGTTGTCGTTCGCCATCTATTGCTTCACGACTATCGCTACCGCTTAGTGATAAAGTAAAGCAATTACAGAGGCGTTGCATTTCATACAATAAAGCGACAACCATATGGCTCCTGCCGATTGCCGATAACCGGTTACAAAACATGATCATCTCATACAATAAAATATAGCATCACGTCTTGACCATATCACATCACAACATGCCTGCAAAAACAAGTTAGGCGTCCTCTACTTTGTTGTTGCAAATTTTACGTGGCTGCTACGGGCTTAAGCAAGAACCAGTCTCACCTACGCATCAAAACCACAAGCGATACTTCGTCAAATAGACTCCGTTTAACCTTCTCAAGGACCGGGCGTAGCCACTTTCAGTTCAACTAAAGTGAGAGAGACAGACACCCGCCAATCACCTTTAAGCAACGAGTGCTCGTGGCGGTGAAACCAGTCTCGCGTAAGCGTCTGGCGTAATGTCGGTCCGGGCGCTTCATCTCACAATACCGCTGAACCAAAGTGTGACATCTTTGGTAGGTAGTATGACTTGTATCGCCCACAACTCACTTGTGTTCTACTCGTGCAAAACATCAAACCATAAAACCTAGGCTCGGATGCCACTGTTGGGGAACATAGTAATTTCAAAAAATTCCTACGCACACGCAAGATCATGGTGATGCATAGCAACGAGATGGGAGAGTGTTGTCTCGTACCCTCAGAGACCCAGGCGAAGCGATCTGGCGTAGAGGAAGTAGTCGACGTTCTCCTCGCGATCCGACCGATCCGGCGCCATTACTCCGGCGCCCCGAGTTCTTGACACACGTACAGCTCGATGGCGCTCCTCGGGCTCTAATCCGGTGAGAGCTTCGGGGAGGAGAGTTTCGTCAAGACGACGGCGTGGTGGCGATCTTGATGTTCTATCGCGCAGAGCTTCGCCTAAGCATGACGATATGACCGAGGTGGAATATGGTGGAGGGGCACCGACACGGCTAAGGGCGATCCGTAGATCAAACTTGTGTGTTCTAGGGTGCCCCCTGCCCCGTATATAAAGGAGCAAGGGGAGGTGCGGCCGGCCCAAGGGAGGGAGGCCGGAGGAGTCCTACTCCCAGGGAGTAGGACTCCCCTTCCTAGTTGGAGTAGGATTGGGGAGGGAAGAGGGAAGGGGGCGCCCCCTCTCCTTGTCCTATTCGGACTAGGGGGAGGGCGCTGCCTGCCTGGCCGGCCCTTCCTCTTCTCCTCGAGGCCCACTAAGGCCCAATAGCCTCCGGGAGGTTCCGGTAACCCCGGTTTCGAGAAAATCCCGATTTCACCCGGAACCATTCCGAACTCAAATATATGCTTCCAATATATCAATATTTATGTCTCGACCATTTGAGACTCCTCGTCATGTCCGTGATCACATCCGGGACTCGAACTTCTTGGTACATCAAAATACACAAACTCATAATATAACCGTCATCGAAACCTTAAGCGTGCGGACCCTACGGTTCGAGAACAATGTAGACATGACCGAGACACGTCTCGGTCAATAACCAATAGCGGGACCTGGATGCCCATATTGGATCCTACATATTCTCGAAGATCTTTATCGGTCGACCGCATAACAACATCGTTGTTCCCTTTGTCATCGGTATGTTACTTGCCCGAGATTCGATCGTCGGTATCCAATACCTAGTTCAATCTCGTTACGGCAAGTCTCTTTACTCGTTCCGTAATACATCATCTCACAGCTAACTCATTAGTTGTAATGCTTGCAAGGCTTTAGTGATGTGTATTACCGAGAGGGCCGAGAGATACCTCTCCGACAATCGGAGTGACAAAACCTAATCTCGAAATCGCCAACCCAACATCGCCTTTGGAGACACTGTAGTACTCCTTTATAATCACCCGATTACGTTGTGACGTTTGGTAGCACCAAAGTGTTCCTCCGTAAGCGGAGTTGCATAATCTCATAGTTACAGGAACATGTATATGTCATGGATAAAAGCAGTAGCAACATACTAAACGATCGTGTGCTAAGCTAATGGAATGGGTCATGTCAATCAGATCATTCTACTAATGATGTGACCTTGTTAATCAAATAACAACTCTTTGTTCATGGTTAGGAAACATAACCATCTTTGATTAACAAGCTAGTCTAGTAGAGGCATACTAGTGACATTTTGTTTGTCTATGCATTCACACATGTATCATGTTTCCGGTTAATACAATTCTAGCATGAATGATAAACATTTATCATGAAATAAGGAAATAAATAATAACTTTATCATTGCCTCTAGGGCATATTTCCTTCACATGCAGCTTCCAGGACAACTCAGCATGCACCTGCGTGGCGGCATGCAGATCTTCGCGGAGGCTCCACCATCGCGCCACCTCAGCTGCTTGCCTGCCTACATGGCACCGCATGCATCGCTGGCCAGGGAGCGTGTCGAAGCGAGGTGGAGCGGCAGCGGACGGGACGGGCCTCTCTCCCATCCCCGATAAAGTGAGGGACACCTAAGCCATGAATTAAATGCATCTTGTCCTGTAATGTGGGCGATAAGCTCGCAGCACTGTAGGCCTTTCCACCTCCTGTGTGCCACTGTGGCAGCCCCTTCAACTATAAAAGCAGGCTCGTGGCATACAGAAAAGGGATTCGGCTCTTTCGAACCACGCAGCACCCGTAGCTAGTTCGAGAGCTCAAGAACACCAAGCAGGACTACGGTTTTACGCATCCTTGCGGCCCGAACCTGGGTAAACGATGTCGGTGTTCTGGGAACAGGGGTCCCCAGACTTGCCTGCTTGCGGCCTCGGCCTGGCTCAAGAGGTGGCCCAGTGCGGCCCATTGTCATCAACGCAAACTCAAAGTCCCTCGCGAGGAGCCAAGCATCGCGGGGCGGGCGATGCAAGGCTTCCTCAAGAGCGGCCTCGCCAGGCAGACTCGCGAGGAGGCGGAGAGATCAAGGCAAGGGTACCTCACGAGGTGCTCATGATGCAAGCCATGACAATCGAGACCAGGCAGGCGCCAGGCGGGCGCCGGCCTACAGTGTCCTTGTTTCCTCTTTGGTGCAAAGGGGGCAAGCACAGGCGTGGAGTACCGAGGCATCAGGCAAAGGTTACTATTTTGGTGCAACGAGACCAAGACCAGCAGACCGGCAGGATGGAGGTCACCGTGGAGCCCAAGACGGCGTCATCACCAGTGCCTTTGGCAGCCGAAGATCAACTTTAGTCAGGAAAGCTTGTACTAGATATTCCCCTTCAAAATGGCTGTTTTTGGCGCCCTTCCCGCTCAGTATTTGGGAAGAGGACCAGGGCCTCTGTATATATAGAGCTAGCCACCACAGTAGAGGGCATCTCATAGAGTCCCCGTTAGATCGAGAGGCGATCAAACTCTCCCAAGTAGTTCATTGCACCAACCCAAGAACACCTCTCGCGAGGTTGTTCTTCCCCCTGTACTGTTCATCATCAGCCCCTGAGGCAATCCAACACACCACACACTGGAGTAGGTTATTACACCACAACGGTGGCCCAAACCAGTATAAATCTTGTCTCTCGCGTGTTGTTCATCGTTTAGCTTAGATTTTCACGAGGCGATTGGACATGGATTGGTAGTGGGAAGATCTTCGCACGCACCCCAGAGTTCGAACCTTAAGGGTCTGCCGGAACCCAACATCCGACATTTGGTGCGCCAGGTAGGGGTGTGCTGACGCTCTCCCTTCCGTCGGCCCGCTCTCTATTAGCACGGCGCTCCGCCCTAATGGCGGGCAACGCGCCGCCTGCTCCGGCTATCGACGCGCCGCGGGGACCGAGGGGCTCCGAGCCCTGGCCCCCGCGTTGCGACCAGTGCGGTGGCCGAACAAGTTCGTGCCAGACATGCTGCCGCGCTACGACGGCGCGACCGATCCACTGGCTTTCCTGCTGGCGTATGAGGCCGTCCTCGAGGCTGGGGGTGATGACAAGGTCATGGCTAACAGGCTGCCCATTGCCCTCACTGGCATCCCGCGCATGTGGTTGCTCCACCTACCGGTGGCTTTTGTGGCCTCCTGGTAGGAGTTGTGCAGCGTCTTCCTCGCCCATTATGTTGCGCCGGCGCCCCCGGTCGTCGCTGCTCTCCTGGGCGGCTCGCAGGCGCCACCTTCGAGCCGCCACGTCAAGTCATTCGTCCGCCAGATCGGTGCCGTCCTGAAGAGCCGTGAAGCCCCCCGGGCTGGGTGGCACCCAAGGCTGATTTGACCTTTAGCTCGGACGATCACCCCTCCAACACCGCCTGTTTGCGCGCGCTCCCGATGCTATGCACCCCCACCATCTGCCAGGTGGCTGTCACCAAGACCCTCATCGACGGCGGGGCTGGCCTCAACATGCTCTCGGTGGAGGCCTTCAGCCTCCTCCACGTGCCGCTGGGGCGACTCCAACCCAGCAAGCACTTCCTAGGCATCAGAGGTAGCCCCACCGACTCCCTGGGGCAGATCCGCCTCCCGGTTACCTTCGGCACCAATGACAACTTCTCCACGGAGCTGGTCGACTTCGACATCGCCCCCATCGGCCTCGCGTACAACGCCATCCTCAGCTACCCTACCTTGGCCCAGTTCAAGGCGATGACTCACCCGGCCTACAACCTCATGAAGATGCCTGGGAGCAGTGGCATCCTTACCGTGTCTGAAGACCCGAAGGATGCACTGCAGAAGCTCAAGCTCACTTCAAGACGGTCGCAGTGGTGCAGCCCGCTAGCGCTAACACCCTCGAGCGCAAGGGGGCTGCGGCGGCCAAGAAGAAGCAACTGTTCACTCAAGACAAGGCGGAGACCAAGCAAGTATCGGTCGATGAAGATGGATCCTCTGGCGTCAGCTTCACCATAGGCGCCAATCTCAACCCCGAATAGGAAGAGGCCCTGGTGAAATTTCTGCGCGCAAACAAGGAGGTGTTTGCATGGGAACCTGATCAGCTAGCGGGGGTTCCAAGAGAGGTGATTGAGCACCATCTGAACGTGTGCCCCAACGTGCGTCCCGTGAAGCAGAAGGCAAGGCGACAGTCCACCAAGAAGAAGGCCTTCATCATCAAAGAAACTCTCAAGTTGGAGGCCGCAGGTGTCATTCGTGAAGTTCGTTATCCTGAATGGCTGGCCAACCCCGTTGTTGTGCCAAACAAGAGAGGAAAGGAGCACATGTGCGTCGAGTTCACTAACCTCAACAAGGCCTGCCCTCAAGATCCATTCCCGCTCCCTCGCATCGACCAAATCATCGATTCTACCGCCGAGTGCGACCAGTTGTGCTTCCTGGATGCCTTCTCGGGCTATCACCAAATCAAGATGGCGGTGGAAGACGTGGAGAAAACGGCCTTCCTAACCCCATGCATAGTATATTGCTATACCTGCATGCCGTTCGGGTTGCGCAACACGGGCGCAACCTTTCAGCGACTGATGCACATCGGCCTGGGCCGGCAGCTTGGAAGAAACGCCGAGGCCTACGTCGACGACATCGTGGTGAAGTCTCGGGAGGCAAGGACCCTGATACAGGACCTGGCAGAAACCGTCGCGAGCCTTCGCGAAGTGGACCTGTGGCTCAACCTGGAGAAGTGCGTGTTCGGAGTCCCTTCTGGCAAGCTTTTGGGCTTCCTCGTGTCCCACAGAGGTATCGAGGCTAACCCAGAGAAGGTCAAGGCAGTTGAAGACATGAGTCCGTTGAAGACCCTCGGAGAAATGTAGAAGCTCACCTAGTGAGTAAGCGCGTTGGGACGCTTCATCTCCAAGCTGGGAGAACGAGCCCTGCCCTTCTTCAAGCTGATGAAGAAGAAGGGCCCGTTCGAATGGACTGAAGAGGCTGACAAAGCATTCCAAGATCTCAAGAAGTACCTAACTAGCCCTCCGGTGATGGTGACTCCACGCCCTCAGGAGCCCTTGGTACTCTACCTTGCAGGCACACCCTACTCTGCCAGCGCAACCCTGGTGGCAGTTCGGGAGGAGCGCCGGGTCAAGACCGCATCGGTCGCAACCCCAGCCGCAGCAGCACAAGGCCAAGAAGACCTCGCGAAGACCACGGTCGTAGTAGATGGGAATCAGCCTCAGCAGGGGGACGCACCCAAGGCGGAAGAGGCCCCGCCAAGCGACCAGGCGCTGGGGGCTCCGCCATCTCAGGAGGCACCTCGACCTCCGAAAGACGCAGGCCACGTCAGCGCCCTCAACCTCGTCGAGCATCCCGTGTACTTCGTTAGCATGGTGCTGCGGGATGCAAGGGCACGATACCCCATGCCTTAGAAACTCTTGCTCGCGTTACTAGTGGAATCATGCAAGCTATGGCAGTACTTTCAAGGTCACCCCATCAAGGTCGTCTCAGCATATCCCTTGGAAAGGGTGCTCAGGTGCCCCAACTCAGCTGGATGGGTCTCCGAATGGAACATCGAGTTGCAAGCATTTCAGTTGGAATTCAGCACGAGCAGGGTCGTCAAAGGAGCCGCACTTGCAGATTTCATGGCGGAATGGACAGAGGCACCAGGGCTCGAAGCGGGCGAGGATCGGTCGCTTTCCCCAGGAAGTGAGGCACCGGACGGCTGGGTCGTGTACTTCGACGGAGTGTTCTCGCGAAACATGGCGCAGGGGCTGTCGCAGTGCTCATATCTCCCACTCAGGACAAGCTCTATTATGCCGTGCAGCTCTGTTTCCAGCATGGAGAGAAGGTCTCCAACAACATAGCAGAATACGAGGGCCTGATAGCAGGCTTGAAAGCTGCTGCCGCCTTGGGGGTAAAGCGCCTTATCATCAAGGGCGATTCACAACTCCTCGTCAACTTCTCGAAAAAGGTGTACGAGCCGAAGGACGAACACATGGAAGCATATCTTGCGGAGGTCTGCAGGATGGAAAAGAAGTTTTGGGGGTTAGAGTTGCAGCATGTACCCCATGGCACCAATCAAGAGGCTGGTGACATCACCAGGAGGGCATCCAGGCAGCTGCCTCAGGAGCCCAGCGTCTTCAAGGAACGACTCTTCAGACCCTCAGCAGCATCGTCACTATCAAGTACAGCGCAGGCTCGGGAGGAGCTCCCTCAACCGCCTGCCTCGGGAGCTCCGGCCCGCGGCCCGACCTCAAGGGCGCGCCTGCTCCTTGCGCTGGAGCCACAGGAGGGATGTTGGACCACGAAATTCAAAGATTACCTGATGCAAGGGACTCTGCCAGAGAAGGAGGAGGACGCAGAATGCGTGGCGCGGCAGGCCACGGCCTACTGCATCCAAGACGGAGAGCTCTATCGGAAGCGGCCGAATGATGTTTCCCTGCGTTGCATCTCCAGGGAGCAAGGGAAGGAGTTGCTGGCAGACATTCACGGTGGAGACTATGGGCACCACCCGTCTTCATGGACCCTCGTCGGAGAGGCGTTTTGGAGCGGGTTCTATTGGCCAACAGCACTCTACGACGCAATCGTGCTGGTGAAAGCTTGCAAAGCCTGTCAATTCCTCGCGAAGCAGATTCATCAGCCGGCTCAGGGCCGGCAGACCATCCCCTATGATGGTTGTTCGCTGTTTGGAGACTGGACATCCTGGGCCCGTTTCCCCGGGCGCCAGGGGGCTACCGCTTCCTCTACGTCGCCATTGACAAGTTCACCAAGTGGGTAGAGGTGGAAGTTGTCCGCACCATCCCAGCTGGTTCAGTGGTCAAATGCATCAAGGGCCTCGTGAGCCGGTTTGGGGTGCCTAATCGCACCATCACCGACAACGGTTCGCAGTTCACTAGCAATCTCTTCAAAATATATTGTGCTAAACTTGGAACGCAGATATGCTACGCTTCGGTGGCACACCCTCAGGGCAACGGCGGCTGAACGTGCCAATGCGGAGGTCCTAAAAGGCCTCAAAACCAGGACCTTCAAGAAGAAGCTGGAGGCCTGTGGCAGGGGCTGGTACGACGAGCTCCAGTCCGTGCTATGGTCCATCCGCACAACCGCTACCAAGTCGACCAGCGAAACCCCGTTCTTCCTCGTCTACAGAGTTGAGGCGGTCCTCCCTCACGAGGTAAGGCGTCGCTCCGCGCGGCTCCTGGCTTTCGACGAAGCACCGCAGGACGCCATGCGGGGGATGGACCTCGTGCTGGTGGAGGAACACCATCGGGAGGCTGTGCTTCGGGCAGCGAGATGCCAACAGGCGTTGCGGCGGTACCACTGCCTCAACATCCGCCCTAGGACCCTCGAGGTAGGTGACCTCGTGCTCAGGCGGGTGCTCTCTAGGGAAGGGGTGCACAAGCTCTCGCCCATGTGGGAGGGCCCGTTCAAGGTTGTTCATGTTTCCAGGCCTGGCGCCGCGCGCTTGGAAACCCAGGAGGGGGTTCCCATCCCGAATGCATGGAACATCCAGCACCTCCGAAAGTTCTACCCTGGAAGAAAGGACTAGCGCCTACAAAGAAGGCCCGGCGCCTGTGAAGCTTGTCGTGCCAAGAAAGGCCCGGTGCCTATGAAGAAGGCCAACGCCTATGAAGCTCATCACCCCGAGAAAGGCTCGGTGCCTGTGAAGAAGCACAATGCCTATGAAGCTCGCCGCCCGTGACACTCTCACGTAATAATGAGTTGGGGCTGTACACGCCCAGGAGTCTCCGTAGAGCCGCCCTCGATCCTCGAGGGCTCCCGCCCACGCCCGCTAGTGAGAAGACGTCGAAGACTAGATTAGGTGCCGGACGCGGCTTTTTCATTTGCTTTCTGCAGTTGGCTTGTTCATCCTTATTTGAAATTTTATTGGAGTTGCTTTTAGCATTATTGCCATCCCCGACCCGTGATTCTCCGTCTTTATTGCTCGCCTGACTCGTCTTCTCTTTTGCAAGTCTCGCGAGGGGGCTGCGCGGGCGCCCTCGCGAGTGCTTTCTGACCCAGTCTCGTGAGGCTTCCCTATTCGAGTTCACCGCGGGAGAACTTCTCCCGGTCCGTGCCCCATGAGCATCGCGACATGAACGCATAACCTGAGACGGCTGCCCTCACGACCAGGCTCGAAAGTTATCCCCCGGGCTAATTTTTGCCGGCCCCAAGACGCACGACGAGGCCTCAGCTTCGAGAAGCAAAAACTGCGGCAAGTTCCCCCAAGCTAAGTTGTTCCTACGCATGAGCGCGCAACATCGAAACACAGCATGGAAATAATGAAAATAGCATAGTAGATAGACGGCAACAGTCCAGCATGCCCCCACGGGGCCCCACACTTCTCTCTCTTTGTACAGGAAAGGAAGAAAAACAAAATAGACGTGGCTTGCCTGGCGACGACTCATGGCGGGGGCTCGTACTGCCCTCCGGAGCTCAGTTGGACCCCTCCTCATGCTTCACCGAGGTGTGGCAACGGGATGACCCACTACCCCGTCGAGGCGAGCGAGACAACGCGGTGGCTAGTCACAGCCACCGCTGGAGGAGCTGTCGTCAGAAGGGAAGCCGCCGAAGCTTCGCGAGCTACGGACGCCGCCGGCCACGCGCCCACCTTCGTCTTCATCTCGGCCATCGCCGAGGCTGAGCACCCGGTCGCCGTCATCACCTTCGGGGCAGCACCCAACACGGCGGCCATCTTCTCCGTACACCCTCACGTAGAGGGTGGCGTCGCCGTCAAACTTGAAATGCAAGGTGCACCGTTCGCCCAGGCCACGCGCGTGGGCAAATGTTTGCCAGCCACGGGCCAAACGAGACCCAAGAGGCCTTGCTCCAGCAGCCGTCCGCTTCAAGCCAGAGGCCGCCAGGAGCGCCGGCCGTGAGTTCTCCCGCGAAGAAGCGGGGAAGCTAGAGCCAGCTGCCGGTTGGGTCTGCCGACCACACGACGAACTCCGGCAGCACCTTAGCCGTGTGGAAGCGCGGCCTGGGAGGCCGCACGGTCATGTTGCGCCTCCCCTCATGCGCCAGATGCCCGTCGCCACGCAGGAGATCACTGCCACGACCACGAGGAGCCGATGCGGGAGTCGTAGGATGCTTGCGGGGACGACCTCGGCCACGCTTGGGCGGAGGAGAGTCAGGCCCTTCACGACGAGCATTTCCTTTCTCCGCGGCTGAGAACCTCTTCGGTGGCACCATAGGATGCGGCAAGCAGCTGGGGTGGGGAAAAGAAGAAGCAAGGAGGAAGATGTGCAGCAGGGGCCTGCGCCCTCCCTCATTTATTACCAGAGGAGGCCAACCGCCAGCCTCCACGATCGCAGGTAATCATGGCTCATTTTTGCATGTAGGGAATTTTTAAGTCGGGCAGTTGCCGAGGCAGCGTGGGGAAGCGGAGACGCCCACGCCCAATCAACCACCACGCGGCGCCCAAGGCCGTAGGCTGTTGGGGCCCGTGGCGCTCCGCACTTTCCCTTCGCTTCTCTGCTAAGCCAAGTCAGAGCGTGCCTTAGGCCCGGGGGCTACTGTCGGTGTTCTGGGAACGGGGGTCCCCAGACTTGCCTGCCTGCGGCCTGCGGCGTGGCTCAAGTGGTGCCCAGTGCGGCCCATCTTCATCAGTGCAAACTCAAGACCCTCGCGAGGGGCCAAGCCTCGCGGGACGGGCGGCGCAAGGTTCCACAAGAGCAGCATAGCCAAGCAGACTCGCGAGTAGGCGGAGAGATCAAGGCAAGGGTACCTCGCGAGGTGCTCGTGATGCAAGCCATGACGATCCAGACCAGGCGGGCGCCACGCGGGCGCCGGCCTGCGCAGTGTCCTTGTTTCCTCTTTGTTGCAAAGGGGGCAAGCACAGGCGTGGAGTACCGAGGCATCAGGCAAAGGTTACCATTTCGGTGCAACGTTGCCAAGAACAGCAGAGTGGCAGGATGGAGGTCACCGTGGAGCCCAAGACGGTGTCATCGCTAGTGCCTTTGGCAGCCGAAGACCAACTTTAGTCAGGAAAGCTTTTACTAGATGTTCCCCTTCTAAATGGCCGTTGTTGGCGCCCTTCCCGCCCAATATTTGGGAAGAGGATCAGGGCCTCTATATATATATATAGAGCTAGCCACCACAGTAGAGGGCATCTCATAGAATACCCATCAGATCGAGAGGCGATCGAACTCTCCCAAGTAGTTCATTGCACCAGCCCAAGAACACCTCTCGCGAGGCTATTCTTCCCCCTGTACTGTTCATCATCAGCCCCTGAGGCAATCCACCACACCACACACTGGAGTAGGGTATTACACCACAACGGTGGTCTGAACCAGTATAAATCTTGTGTCTCTCGTGTTGTTCATCGTTTAGCTTAGATTCTCGCGAGGCGATTGGACATGGATTGGTAGGGGGAAGATCTTCGCACGCACCCAGCGTTCGAACCTTAAGGGTCTGCTGGAACACAACATCCGACAAACGATCCCCGTGTCAATTACTAATCCTGCTCGTCTCACAACCCCGCGCCCCGCAACCGTAGTAGGGATTCTTGTGATCCCATAGGTGTCGTTTCCCACCGACAACGTGCAAAACTGAGAATTTAAAAACACAGGATTTCTGCCAATCAGGGTGTTTGATTCACAACAATTGGAAGATCACAGGATGCAACGAAGCATTGTGAGATTAAGTCAAACCACAAGAAAATGTACGGTTATGATGCTATTATGCTACTATCTCTTAGTCTTGTGCTTCATGAATAGGATTTTGAAAAGGAGGACAAGTGAAAAATTAAATTCCAACGTTTTTTCTTTCAAGGAGACACTAAAGGAACAAATCCTATAGTTTTCCTTTGCTCCATTCCTTTGAACCAAATTCATGAATAGTATAGGAAACTTCCCAATTTCTATGTTTTTCATTCACTTTTCCTTTCATGCACTGGCGATTCTAGTAGGCAGGCTTGAGCAAGGAAAAGCCTACACTAAAAAAACGTTTTTGTGCTACTTCTATTACTTTGGACCCAGGCCACTGCCATACTAGCTCAACTCCCAGGGCCATCGACAAATGCATAGCTCAAACGCGCGGAGATAAATAATGATGGCATTCAAGAGAGTCCATCACGGATAGCTAAGTTGCCTGGTACCTCACTGCTCGTCATATAGTAGGATAAAATAATCGTATTTTCCGTGACTACGTGTGCTTAGTGGACAATATATATAACATGTAGAGTAAAAAAGAGATGCAACAAGTGTACAACCTCTTTGGCGAAGCCATGTTGATCTCAGCGTGATTGGGTTGGCCGGTGAGGATGCTCCGGCTGACTTGGCTGTCGGATGAGGGGAAGAAGATCTTAGGCAGCTAGAGATGGAGCCCAAGGTACTGCTCCGCTGTGATGGAGGGTTTCGTCATTGGAGCAGCTCCGGTGAGTTGCACGATGCCGAGGCTGAAGCAGGACAAGAGAAACAACGTTAACCTGAGTGGAATTCTAATAGCATCTCCAATACATAACCACAAAGTGCTAGATGTAAAATACATCAGCCGCTCATCTCTGAACTTAACTGTTGAAACTGAATTTAACTGTCGAAACTGAACTTAACTGTCGAAACTGAATTTTGCTGTCTAAATTGAATTTTGCTATCGAAACTGAACGCACTAGCAATGTGAGGCTACACGTCGGTCGACTGACCTTTTCATCTCTAGTCAGTCGATTTTCCAGCCGTTGGAAACTAAATAAAGGGCCTGCAGTTCAGCTTCAACCTCCACCCCCTTGATCCGCCAGACACCACTGGCCAAACAGCAGCCCCCGCCCGCCCGTGATGGCGTGATCGCCCCTCCGCCCGCCCAAAACACTCCCCACCGCCCGTCCGCCGCCCTGCCATCCTCTAGCCCCCCGTGCCGAAGCTTTTCTCCGGTGGTCCCCACGCCACCATCCCGCCACCGCATGGCGACCACCGCCCACCCCGAACCCTAAGATAGATAGTGGGATACCTCTCCGTGAGCCCCTCCTCGCCATCGCTAGTTCTTCCTTCACCCCGCAACCCCCCCACCCCGAAAATCGATCGACCCAAAAGTCGATTGAGTCGACTGAAGTGTAGCTAAATCGAGCAACATTGCAAGCAAGAGCAAGAGCGAGAGCAGCAGCACGAGCAAGAGCAATAGCAAGAGCAGACCAGGCAGGGGACCGAGAGCAAGAGCAGAGCAGCAGCGCGAGCAAGAGCTGAAGCAGCAGCAGCTCCTACGGATGTGGACGTCGCCGCCGAGGGAGCCACACCGTGGAGGGAAGTGGCCGGCGCCGCCGCCATGGATGGAGCCGCGCCGTGTCGGCTCGGGACCGAGCGTCGGCAGCACCGTGAGATCGAATCAAGAAGAAAATGCGGCGATTAGTGTTCAACCTCTTTGGTGGCGCCGATTAGGCCACATCTTCATCCGAGGAAACGGTGATGATGATGGTCTTCTTGTGGTGCAGGTGAAGACGGCGGTGTGGGAATGGAGGTGGCGGGAAAGACGAGGGGAACGTCTAGGCAGCTCCTTGGAGGTGGTGGACGGGGTGGCTGAACCAGCGGAACGACGAGATCAATGAAGGATCCTCATCCGGTATGGTGGATGAGGGATGTTGAGGTGTTGTTGTGGACGACGTCATCGGGGAAGAGGCTCCGGCTGGGTGGTAGACGGAGCAGGGTGTGGGGCCTCGTCGCGTGTTTTTGCAGCCTCGGTGTACGAATGGGTGGGCAGATGGGATGGCAGTGGGGAACCATGGCTTAGGGACGCGCTTGTCCAAAATTTGGTGTAAGTTACGAAAGTACCCCCACCAATTTGAGGCGGTTCTTTCGATTCAGGGCTACCACGGGAATTTCACGTGTCGGGGTTTCACAGGAGGTGGGAGTTTTTGCGCGTGTTGTAATTTCGGAATAGGAAGGTGCGGGTTGAGATGGAGGGAGTTGTCGGAGCACGACGACACAAAGATATATCTTAAATATTTCGGGCTAACAAGGCACGGGTTGAAATTTCCAGACAAGCCTAACGTGTACTGTACAAAATCAATGCCCACTACAAATGCCATTCAAAACTTTGAATTCATGTTATGTTCAATTAAAATATTTCGCTACGTGTGTAATGCATGCAACCTACTAGTCAAATGAACGTTTTAGTGCATTCCAAACGTATATACTACCGCTTCAATATGAACTAAGTTTGAATTCATTTCTCTATTTGAATAAGATCTCTGAGAATGATTGTTGTGAAGTCAAAGCATTTGAATTCGTTTCTGCTTTTAATAAGATCTACAATCATCATTATTGTCAAGTTAAACCATCGTTTGTGTATTATCTTCACAGCACACCACATAATTAGTCTCGAGTTACATATGAACTATGTGTACTATATGAACTCGAACTAGATTTTTTGGATCCACTTTATGTTGATTTCAAATCACATTACATTTCTAGCTCTACCAAGATCTTCATAATCAAAACCATGTCTCATATGTATAATGTGTTTATCACATTATGTATGGTGCCCCGCCCCCTACGCCTACAAGTATTTAGATGTGAGTTGCAAACACCACACATTACCACAAATTCAAATAAAATGTGAGAATGTTCGATATATAGTATTGTTTAGATTGTTTGATATTTAGTTGTAAGCTGTAAACGCCACACATTATCACAAATTCAAATAAAATGTGAGATTGTTTGATGTATAGTATGGTTTAGATTGTTCGACATTTAGCTCTGAGTTGCAAACGCCATGCATTATCACATTATGGTATAACATGTGCACAACACGTGTATCACTGGTATATTCATGCATGCATATGTTTAAAACACTGTGATCTCCTATTCAAATATATGAATACACTTTCATATCAAATTATGATCTTTGTTAGTCTCTTACACCCACACAATCCTCTAACCTTTGTAGCTACCACTAACATTCTCTCGTGCATGCACACGCCCTCCTCGCTCCCCCCTCCCTCGGCATTCTATCCACCGGGCACATTCTTTTTTTTCTTTAGGTCGTTCTCCCAGAGTCTCCACAATTCCTTTCCGACACACACCAATCGATAAAACTCTCCAGCAATGTCTGCCTACAACATACACACGCACCTTCAATCTCCTCCTTTTTGTGTCCTTGCCTCGTGTCTCTCATACGGTCACAAACACGTGTAAACTCTTGCCCCTCTTTTCATCGGTCTCAAAACCGCACACTCCTCCCCCTATCTAGCTAGTGGCTGGGCCTCTCGCAACACCTCCTAGCTCCATTCTCTCTATCTATCCATCTCGCTGGGCCTTATTTGCCTCTAACAAATGGACGTACACCGACCGATCTCTCGCTATACATATAGCTAGCTAGGTCCTTATAACTTGTTTTTACCCACGCGTCAATCGATCTACCTCATTAGTTATGTCTCTCCCTTCCTCCGACAAACAACAATTGATCTACCGATCTAGTTAGGTTTGCTTACCAAACACATGGTTCCCCTTCATCATCCATGGATGCGTCCCGGCAGATCAATCACGCACAAGCACACACAGAAACACATCCCCACTCGTATTGATAACATTGCAGTTCCACCCTCAGTTTGTCTAGTAGGCCTCTCCTACCATCATCGAGAAGAAACTCCATCACCCATCCAGCACTCTACCCCTCTCCCTCCCTCTCTCTCTCTCCTCCCTCTCTCTGTCCCATCATATTTTTCGTCCTTCAGTTATGTATGGATGTCGACTGATCTCCCTCAAGACATAGCTGGGTCTCTCCTTCTCAACACATATATGAGTCGTTCTACCTCTATAGTTAGGCCTCTTCCTACCCCTCCCCCACCCCCTCCCCCACCCCACACACACTGATACATCGAGCGCTCTAGTCATGTCTCCCTGCCACACACAAACTTGACATGTGCCCTCTGACGTTCTGGTAGGTCAGTCGCCCTATATCTTTGACTTGCACACACACACACACACACACACACACACACACAATTTCGATGGCTCTCTTCATCGATCTCGCACCCACCCACTTGATCCTCTCTTCGACTCTATCGATATCTATGACCCCTCCCTCTCTTCTCGTGGATTGCCCGATCCTCTGTATATGATATGGATAGGCCTCCATTTCACACACATTGCATGGAAAATTTTGTTTGAGATGTCATTGACACATATTCCCACAAATACATTCACGAAATCAACCCCCCATCCCCCCACCCCAAAACAACAAACACTCATGAATGCGGTTTGTATCTCTCACACACACCCACGTAGGTGGGGGACGTGCACGAAGAGAAGAGGTGCATGCACGGCGCACGTACTCCCGCCTCTTTCCCAACCACACCCACACGGGTACATGGTGGAGCTCATTTCTGTATGAAAAAGGCAGCCCACATGGTAATTTGGCACGTGTACTGGTTATCCACTTGGTGGAGGGAGGATCTTCTACCACGGGTGAACAAAGAAATTACGACTTGACGCGTTATGTTAAAAATAGAGGCAAGCCATGTTGGGGCCTACCTTAGAGGAAAGGCTCTATGCACTGGAGTACTTTTGATGTGTCCCGTCAACTTGTAGAACAAGCAGAAGCTTGCTTAGTACGCCGTCTCCCCCGCCCACAGGCGCGGTGGCTCGCAGGATGAGGTGAAGCTTGCTTAGTAATGTCCGCCTTACACCCGCTCCCTCGCCCATGCGCGCGGTGGCTCGCAGGACGAGGAGAAAAATTTACTACTCCCTCCGTTAACTCCTCGTCCCTACTACCTTCGTTATAGAGATTATATCATATTGTTTGAAATATATATGTCCTTTAGTAGATTTCAATTTGAACTACTAGTACATACTCCAAACGCTGATGTATACAGACGTATTTTAGAGTGTAGATTCACTCATTTTGCTCTGTATGTAGCACTCTCCCTCGCCCCTCGACCCTCGCCCATGTGGTGGACGTGCATCAATTCATTCAGTCTCATATAGCCAGAACGATATACACTACACTACCATTATTGCTCGACTTCCCAAAGAGGCGAAGAGCCAATCGCAAGGTTAATATTTTGGAGATGCGAAGCGCAAGGTTATAGGAGAACGAGTAGTAGGTGTTGCGTCATTTATAAATAAAGTTTTTTTTCTTTAGTGGCACATACGCAATATGATAGGTTCATATGGAGAGAAAAGGAAACCTCTCCACTATATACATAGTCAGGACGGGCCAGCCTACACGGTTGCTTGCTGGGGTTGCTCTCTTCACACTCTCTTGCACAAAACGACTATGGCCACATCTCTAACATCCCAGCGGATCACGTCCGCCGGGGGAAGGGGTGGACGCTTAGTGTAGATGCGATCGCCGTCGCCGACGGCGAAAACCCACTGTCGGCACGTGCCAATCAGGAGTCCCCGCCGTTCTCTCTCACAAAGTCGGTGAGGTTGCCTTCGTCCCTTGCTCACTGCCGTGAGGTGGGCAGTTGCCGCCTCCCACCGCCCTCCTCAAGGTTGAGCTACGTCCCTCAGGTACAACTCCCTTTATAGCCGGCTTGCACCACTGTTCCAGCTGCCCACATCACTCCATGTCGATATTTCTCTACTTCTTTGCCCCGCACATACCTCTACTGGCTTCTACGTACTATATTTGGGATGAGTTTATGTCTCGTCAACTAGTCCCAGAAATCTTATTCTAATCACGTGTCTTCAATTTCTTTGCCACAGGGATGCTCATCTCGATTTTGGTGAAACTGCACAAAATGAACCAATGGTCAAAAGGTTGCAAACTTCATTTCTTAGGAAGCTCTAACATTGCTAGCAAATTGAAGCCTGGTTAGGGTTCACGGTTCAAGGGCTAGGGACTACATGGATCGTTTTTTTCTTTAGCTACCCTCTGTTCCAAAATAAGTGTCAACTTTAGTAGTAGTACAACTTTGTACTAAATTTTGCATAAAGTTGAGACACTTATTTTGGAACGGAGGGAGTACATATTTGCTATGGTCTGTCAATCATTGAGATGCAATAGCATGCATGTTAGTCTCCTTTGTATTTCATGAAATGTTGCAACGGGCAACCTTGGATGGAAGATACATGTAACAGAAGCTGGAAGCTTCATAGCATTGTACAAATTTATCTCGCTGATAAATTACAGTACGTACTATACTAGTACTTCCTCCGTTCCTAAATATAAGTCTTTGTAGAGATTTCACCATGAACCACATGCGGATGTATATAGATGCATTTTAAGTGTAGATTCATTCATTTTGTTCCGTATGTAGTTCACCTAGTGGAATCTCTACAAAGACTTATCTACTAGTAATAGCTAGCCCCCACTACTAGGAATTCTCTATCCTCTCCTTGAGCCACATCATCAAAATTAATGTAGCCGTTAGATGAACTAAATCGGTCCATAAGAGCCGTCTGATCTAGACGTTTTCGAGGCTCCGCACTAAGCCACATGCAAGCATGTAGAAATACCGTGGCATGCATGTGAGTGGGTTTTAAATCACATCAACATGTCTGCACGCAAGCGTGCACCGGTAGCATGCATATAAGTGAGCTTTTAAGTCCCATTAACATGTCAAAAAGAAAAATATAATCCCATTATGCCGTAGGAGTTGGCTAATCTTTTTTCCTTACGTGGGATGATCTAAATGATGATGGGACTTTTTTTAGTTTGGCTACCACATTTGTCATACGGTTATAGAGTTTTTTTTAGTTCTATGAAATCGATAATTTTACGTAGAGAGATACACGGCTGTTCCGCAGCAACGCACGGGGACTCGTCTAGTATTTAGGAACGGAGGGAGTACTGTAAAGAGTTAGGTGTCGTACGGTGTCCAGAAAATATGGTGATAGTGTGAGGTGGGCCATGTAATCACTGAGCCTGCGTGTTTTCACTGCTGTCGCACTCCTCTGCTGTAAGAATGGAGAAAATTGTAATCTAGTAGTAGTACCTCCGTTCACCGAAAGTGTGGGACATCCAGCAGTCCTACCACCTCAATAATAAAGACCAATGAGCCGTCAAATCACATAGACCTAGCAGTAAGTTGGACGGACGAAGCAACCATCACTCTTGCGCCAGTGAGAGGTCGCGTCCACTCTGCCCGGGCATGAATGCGACACCGATTCTTTGGAGCGGTGCTGACTGTTTCGGGAGGGAAGCACGCGCGGGCGATGGAGGGGCTTTGGGTGGGCCAGGCTGGTCAGGAGCGGGCGTGGCAGCTGTCTGCCTGTCCCTACTAGACACACCCGGAAACGAGAGGATGCATGGACTCTCGCGGCTAAAATCGTACACTACACACCATCTCTCTGTAGGAGTAGGTCGATCTGACGCTCTCTCTAACACCCAAATGCTGTTAAACACACAAACACACACACATGCACACGCACGCACCTTGGTCCCACTGCACCTTCTAACGTGACTTATTACACCTAGACAGAGGGAATAGTAAGTACGAGATACGGTGGCACACTGACTTAGGTCGAATACAAGTGCCCAAAATTGTGTGCACGTTAATAATAAGGATTCACTTAAAATAGTACATGAGCGAATAGAGGGATCAATTAGACAGTGTTCCCGAGCAGTAGCGAGATGTGTGAGGTAATATACACCACTGGCCCTTTTAATTTTTCTTATTAATTTGTTTGTTTCACCCTCTAACTGGTGGGACCCAACGTACTATGTGGAGAGAGGTAAGGTGACTAAGGCTGCATTATTTCTGCACCACCGTGGATAGTCTTACAACCAAAGCAACATGACACGATTATGATTTAAATCCCAATGACTCCCACACACATAAAAAACACCGCATGCTTATCACACGAATGCAGGAATGTATAAAAGGTTATTTTCCTCTCATTGAACATAATGGGAGGGTTGTGTAGCTGGTTAGCCTGTTCGCTCATCAAACTTGAGGTCTCGGGTTCCACTCAAAAAAAAACTTGAGGTCTCGGGTTCGATAACTACACTTGAGCATAATTTGTGCCAGGAGGATTCTTTGAATGGTCAAAATGGATGGATACGGAGCTATACGATCTTATAGTGACCGTATAATCACCTCATCACGTATAAGCTGCAGCCTTGGTGCTTGTTTGTAGGGTTTGCACGCTTCACACTCTCTCTCCTGTATATATATACACGCTGGAGCCTCAGCGCTTGTAGTTTCTCTCTTCGCACTCTCTCACCCTCTCCAGATCTAAACAAGACTTCGTTGGCCTCTCTCTCCCCTCACTGCTGCTAAAAGAGCCGGCAGGATCCGTCCGCCGGGAAGGTAAGGAGGCTTAACGCTGTCGCCGTCGACGAGGGAGGGAATCCACTACCGGCGCAGCTGTTCACTTTCACCCAACAGCGGCGCGGGAGGGCCTCCGACCCCTTCTTCTTCGCCGCTGTCCCGTCGCCCACCGAACCACGTCCCAAGAACCTTAAGGTATAATTTACTTATTCCACATGCATTGCTCTAGCTGCATATGTACCATGAATCTAGGACGTGGTTCAAAGAGGAAAGGAGTGGGGGAAAGTAGTGGGAAAAGTGGTTCAAAGAGGAAAGGAAGGGGGAAAGTTGTATAGCATGAATCTAGGATGTGGTTCAAAAGAGGAAAGAAATGGGGGAAAGTAGTTGGGAAAGTTGTATTGCATAAATCTAGGACGTGGTCCAAAGAGGAAAGGAAGGGGAGAAAGTAGTAGTACAGACTGGCTATCCAGCACCTACATTGGTCGAAAAGGGAAAACAATGACAAACGCAGTACGCACATCTGTAATGAACTGATCTTTTGTTTTGGGGGACAAGGCTGTAGAGTTTGAGCAGGACTAGATTTGTCGCGCTCACATAGGGAAAGGTGTCTAAAGATAACAAAACTGGGACCAACATAAATATGCTCCTTGGTTGTTTGTTCTTTGTTGCAACATAATGTGCATGACCACAGTACATCGGTAGATGGACATGGTGCTGGTGCGTCCACTATTCCTTGGTTGTTTGTTCTTTGTTGCAACATAATGTGCATGACCACAGTACATCGGTAGATGGACATGGTGCTGGTTCTAGGGACTAAACATGGAATAGAGGTTATTAAATGACATGCTGAAAGACCATGTTACCCCTAGTAATGAACTAATAGAGACAAGGTGCGATGCGTGGCAGGGGCAACTGTTGTAAAAAGTCCCAAAAAGACTCCCTCAGGGTCTTCTTTCTTTAGTCCCAAAAATGCCCACTTTTAGTCCCTAGAAGTCCCTCCTGTTTGGTTTAGATGGGACTGACACGGATTTTTTTAGTCCCTACACCAAAATGTCCCTGAAACAAACACCCACTAATAATGCCGCTAGAAAATTGATGCAATGCCACAGTAAAAAGCAAATTACATGTTTAACGAATTTTATTGTTAATATAATCTCTATGTTAATATTAATCAATGCCACCGTTTGAGAAATGCTACTGTCTTGCTTTCTTTCCCATTTAGATAAGGTAGATGCTTATTTTTGTTGGCTTCTGTGTCATCCACCGTTATTGACCACTAGTTGTTTCCTTTGCACCTCTGTGTAAACAGGGTTATCTACTTAACCTCGTTGCCATTGTGACCTTTTGTTGCACTGCACAAAACACTTTTGGTTTAAGAGTGTTTTGTGCAGTTCAACCAAAATGTCATACCGACAATGTTGCTTGATTGCTTGATCTTAGTGGAACTGCACAAGAGGAGATCTTACTTCCTATCCGTGTTGGCAAATTTGGTTTAGATCTTCTTCTTATGAGTTGTTTGAATTCCGCATCATGAGAGGTTAGTCCTAGCCTTCTTTCACATGATTCTACAGTGTGCTTTCATATGTTGTGCTACTTGTATGGTAATGTTGCTTGATTTTAGTGAACTGCACAAATGGAGACAAGACTTCCAATCTGTATGTGCACCGTAATATCCCATTGAGGTAAGATAAGGATATTTCACAACTGTTGGCCTGTATTTTTCCACTTTCATCAGAAAATTAATGTCATTGTTTAGTGCTATACTTGTGCTCCCTAATTGACATGCCAAATCTTACATTGAAGGTGAAGCTTGTCTGTTATTGAACCAAGTGATGAAGGGGAAGAACAAGCGGAAGAAAAACAAAAATCAACTCCCGGTGCTGTAATGAAGCACTAGAACTGTGATGACACAAGAAAGATATAGTTTTGCATCTTAATTTATTGCTATGGATGGAACGAGCAATTGTTTTGCCACGATTTGATGATACTCTTAATGTAATACGTAATTATCTCTACTTGTGCAAACAGGGATCTTCTTTGAAGATACCATATATTTTAGTGGAACTACACAAGAAGATGTTGGAAACATTAAACTAATTGAGGAGTATATAGTAAGCATGGCCACCACAGTAGATAGCAACAGATGGTTCCTGAGAAGTGCTTCATCTGTATGCTCTACACAATAAGCCTCCTGACAAAGGTTGGTACTCGCCCACTGATTTCATCCATATGATTGCGCTTTGTCATCTCTATTGGTGTTGTGCTACTGTTTAGATAGTGTCATGAAAAAGTTGTATTGTCCTTGAGAAGTGCTTCATCCGTGCTGTTTTAAAATATTTCCTTTCCTTTTTTCGAGCAAACAGGGATGCTAGCATTTAGTTGTCCTCTTGTCTTTGCACAACAGGATCATCTTCCTCTGATGAAGAATATGGAGTACGTGAAGTGACTAGTTCTGATTATGCAGGATGAAGAAGCCTTGTCTATCTTCTCATTAGAAGGAGCAGTTGAAGGATGGTTACATTCCTCCCCACAAGACCAAACTAACTTCAGCTCAGAAGGAGTGACAAAT
Source organism: Aegilops speltoides (assembly GCA_021437245.1). Taxonomy (NCBI): domain Eukaryota; kingdom Viridiplantae; phylum Streptophyta; class Magnoliopsida; order Poales; family Poaceae; genus Aegilops; species Aegilops speltoides. Next base: position 254,972,753 of record CM038144.1, read on the forward strand.
CTCCATTTTTTTGTGATGATGCTTGAGTACAATGTTGTTCTGGGATTCTTTCTGGTGAGCTCCATTTTTCTAAAAGTGTGCTCTACATGGACCATGTAGGTGCCTGTTTAAACTTTCAATTCATAGTACAATTTGCTTTATACTAATCACTTTTTTGTATTTGTGCAAACAGGGGTGCTCAGCTTGATTTCAATGGGAACTGCACAAAATGTTCATGACTACATCGAATCATTCATTTCCACCACAAGAAAGGAGGTGCCGATATGTCGGTGTACCTCAGTACCCCAACTTGTGCACGGGCGGTTGCAGCTCCCCGCGGCAGGGTTTACCACGTGCTCGCCGAAGACCTTCCTGCTCCATGTCAAGCCATTCAAAGATGAAGTATACAAGACAGAAGATCGAGACCCCGGCAAGCGGAGTTTGCCGGGAAGGCTGTTCCAGGCTCAAGGTTACATCACTCACGCAAGGCCCTGGCAAGAGGAGCTCGCCAGGAAGACTAGAAGATTACATCATAGAAGACACGCCTCGGCGCTATATGCGTCGGCGAGGGCCCGGGAGGCGACAAGTTCTGAGCCGGCAAGCTCCGGGTCCGCAAGATCAAGACCCGGCAAGGTGCTTGCCGGAGAATTGCTGTTGTGTGCGCCGCGCCCAGCCCATCAGCCCCAGCGTGCATACAGGGCCTTTCCAGGGACGCGTGGCGGATGGCTGTGCAGCCTGGGGGACACGGTGGCACTCCACGGTGGTGGATCCATCGCCGTGGCAGACGGAGACACAAGGGCGGGAGCTTTTGGGGTCGACGGCGACGGGCATTAAATGCCCTTGTCCCCCACTGTCAAAGTAGGTAGCAACCACTGTTCACGCACTGTAGCTCCACTGTTCCCGCACTATTCCAACTACCACCTCTTTTACATTTTTACCCCTTTCTCCTACGTTGACACCTGTCGGTGACCCCTTGCACTATAAAAGGAGGCCCATGCACAACGTGAGGGGGGTTCGGTTCGAAACCTTTGCAACTCTCGCGCTCGGTGTAGCTGCTACTGTAGATCTTCAAGCTCCCGAGCTCAATACAAACCAAGGCAGGAGTAGGGTTTTACGCGTCCATCGCGGCCCGAACCTGGGTAAAAACTGCCCGCGTGCTCGCCACGATCTGCTCTCCGTGCTCCCTCCGCCCTCGTACCGCCTGCAGACAAGGGCTCCGCCCCATAGGTGTTCGTGGCGGCGATTTCCGCATCTTTGGCGCGCCCGGTAGGGGCGTCGAGGTTGTGCGGACCTGATCCGGCGTTCAGCTGGCGCGTTCTTCATCAACCTCTCCGGTTTCAAGAACTTCATCAACAATTGCGCCATGGCCCGAAGAAGAAGGCTTCGAGGAGCCAGCTGCGTCTCATCCGCCGCCACCGGAGCCAACGGTGGGCGGAGGAGACGCCGTCGGAAGGGTGGTCGCCGGCGAGGACACTCGCGGCGCCACCAGATCCAAGGACAAGACGGATGACCGCGCCTCGGTCTCCGTGGACGCGTCGCGTCCATCTCAGCACACGACAACCCAGCAGCGCCGTACCACGGGAGGTGGTATCCGCCGCCGGGCAAGGACACACCGAGGCTCGCGGGATGCTCCGGACCACCGCCCGAAAGCACAGTAAAGCGGCGGCGCCGGCAGACTCGCTCCTTCTAACGCTGTTAGAGTCCGAGCATATCCGCTCCTCGCACCGCTTCGCCCCGCTCCCCTCCACTCCGCGAAGCGCTTCGCGCAAGGGCGCAATCGCTCCTCGACTTCCCTCCGGCGGACAAGGCCGAAGACTGGAGGGCTAACATCCAGAGCATGATCGCCTTCGCCAACAACGACCCTTCACAACAGCCGGTGACCTCGCGGCCACGGCGAGCTGAGAAGACGAAGGCCGACGGCGACAAGACCGCCGGGTGCAACCATCTGTGCACTCCCCGCCGTGAAGCGAAGACGCCGCCCGCCGGCAGCGCCGACGCAGCGGCTCCATGGCATCGCCGGATCCGCGGGCTCGTCGGGATCAACGCCAGTCCTCGACGACCGGCGACAAGAAGATGCTCGGACCACGATCGGCGCCGCCGAGAAGCTTCGGCGACAATCGACCAGAGCTGGGAACGCTGTCGACGCAGCGACGCGCCCGGTGAACCAGCGACTTGCAGACGTGGCGAGCGCCTCCTGCGTTCACCGCGAGCTGCGCGGCGTCGAAGGCCCAAGCATGAAGAATTTCAAGCGACGTGAGAAGTACGACGGCAAGACGCACCCTCGAATTCCTCGGTATCTACACCATCGCGGTGCAGGCTGCCGGGGGGCGCGACAAGAAGATTCTGGCGAACTACTTCCCGCTCGTGCTTAAGCCGAACGTTCGTTCTTGGCTTATGCACTTGCCGGAAGGCTCCATTTCTTCTTGGGTAGACCTTTGCCATCAGTTTGTTGGCGCCTTCACTGGCGGCCACAAACCCCACGGCCAGGAGAGCGATCTCCACATTTTGGCCCAGAAGGAAGGAGAATCCCTGCGCAAGTATATCCAACGCTTCACCGTGTGCAAAGACAACATCCTCGATGTCCACCGCCGCGGTTATCGGCGCGTTCCACCGAACGTCGCGAACCGCCCGCATGCGTGAAGAGATGGCGATGACCAAGATTCGGGATGTCACGAGCTCTATGCTCGTTGGCTGATAAGACGCTGAAGAGGGGAGGAGACTCCCGGGAGGATGTCAAGCAGGAGGAAGTGATAGCGACGACGCCGCCCGCAAAGAAGAGACGGCGGCGGAACAACCAAAAGAAGAACAAGAAGAGGTGCTTGCCGTCGAGAAGTCCGCAAGGAGGCTCCCGCCAAGCAAACACAGGCTGGCTGCTCCGCAAGCAGCCTGCCTCGGGCGGCAGCCGACAAGCGGGACGGCTCCGACAAGCAATATCAAAATCCACCGCACTAAAGGCCACGATCTCTCCAAGCGCAAGCGCGCCGAGTATCTCGTCGAGCAGCAAAAAGCTGAGTACGAGAGGCGCGACAAGGAGAAGGCCCAAGGTGGCGGAGGAGAACCAAGCAAGCGGCCATTCAATGGCGGGGAGGACGCCGCTGCAAGGCCAAGCAACGGCAAGGTGATCGACCTCCCGGGCCGCGACAAGGATGAAGAAGACGACGAGCGAAGACATGGAGGATGAGGATGACAGCGAGCAGGAGTTCCGAAGGCCACGGAGGTCTGTGCGTCGATGGTGGCGCCTCTGCACACCTCCCACCGCCCGCCTAAAGCGGTGGGTGCGTGAGGTGAATGCGTGGAGCCTCCCGTGGAGTCGTGAGCTCCTCAAATGGTCCAAGACGCCCATCATTTTGATCTTGAGGATCACCACGGCCGCACCACCGCGTCGGGTGCTTGCCGATGCTGGTCTCGCCCACCATCCGCAAACTCAAGGTCACCAAAATGTTGGTTGACGGCGGGGCGGGCTGAACTTGATCTCCTCTCGCTGTGATCAAGAAACTCCAAATTTCAGATGGCGAGCTCGAAGAGACCGGTTCTTTCAAGGAATCAACCCGGACGGAGCAAGCCCAAGGAAAGATCACTCTGCCGGTGACCTTTGGCGGGAGCTCAATTTCAGGATCGCGCATCACTTTCGGCGTCACCGATATTCCGCTGCCATACAATGGAATACTCGGCCGTCTGCCCTCGCCAAGTTCATGGCAGCTTCCCATTATGCTTACTAACGTACTCAAGATGCGGGGCGATAAGCGTCATCACCGCCCACGGCGACAAGAAGGATGCGCTTGTCTGCGCCGACAAGATATCTGGGGGAAGCATTGCTGCGCGCAGAGCGCGAGCTACTTACTTGAAGCTCCCCGGGAAGAAGAAGGCCAAGTCCGGCAAGGACAGCTCGTGCTCGTTTCGGCAGCGCATCTCCCCGGGCGCTTCTTGCTGCCGTCGAGGACGTGCCATCGAGCTCCACCGCAAGTGCGAGGAAACAAAGACAGACCAGCTAAAGATCAAGCTCGGCAAGGACGGCAGCTCTGGTGCTCACTCCGCAGCGCGTCTCCCCGAGCGCAGGCTGCCGCCGAGGACGCGCTTATCGAGCCCCGTCGACCGTCCACCGCCAAGAGGGCAAAAAATTGCCAAGCTCGAACTTTTGAGTTGTACCCCGAGAATCCATACCCGTATGAGGAACCGGACGCGAAGGGTCGAATCGTGGTTGGGTTGCGCGTCGGTTCATCTTGAGTCCACTCAGCGATAAAAGCACGCCGCAACCAGCCCGACAAGTTCTTCCGCCGGGGCTGCACCGCCAGCGGGTCGCCGATGCCCTGCGCTCAAAGCAAGCATGTTTATGTTGGTGGGCTCCCGAAAGCGTAAGGACGAGAACATACAAGGGGAAGGATCGGGAGGAGTACGGCCTCGACGGATTGTTGGAAATAGAAAAGCTAAGTCGTCCGAGCTTTTGTGCGAGCACTCCTTAGTTCCATGCTTTTTATATCATGTTCCTCGTCGTTCGTCCTTTGTACGCAATACTGTGCGGAGGAACCTACCGTGGATAGCCGCACCCTTATCTTGTTTTCGAGCACGCCAGCGATTTAAGTGAGCTGCGACAAGTGTCGCGCCCTTGTTTCGTTTCGAGTCCACTCAGCAAGCTAAGTGCGTTGCGATTAGCCGCTGCAAGGTTGCTTGCCGTAAGACTTTGGCCAGCAGGCTGCTTGAGTTCAAGCACTCGGCGCTCGCGGTAAGGGCCCTTTGCCGCAAGTTTCCCTAGAAGCGAGGGTAAAGCGCACAAAGGGTATAAAGTAGAGGGTGTAGCGTAGCAAGCCCTGCCAGAAGATGCCCTTCAGATGAGAAACTTGTGCGCGGAGGAGCCAACTCATGGTGAGATGCGTCCTCGATTTGTTTCGAGTCCGCTCAACAACTCGGCGACCGCACTGCCCGAGAAGGTTTCTTGCCGAAAAACACCGCCAAAGAAGGTCATTGATGTTCCGTGACTCAGCAAGTGTGTTAGCACCGCAAGTTCCCTAGCAGCGAGAGTATAAACATCTGAAGGGCAAGGCACGCATCGTATTGCAAAGTCGCATGTAAAGGATTTATATACATATACATGCAAATAATGAAGCTCAAGCAGACCTATCTCGGCTGTTTTCATGGCTGAAATTACAGCAACAAGGAGAAACCGAAGAGCACACCAAAGACTGGATTTTGGCAGAGCCGGAGTTGCCGGGCTGCGAGTGCAAGATTCCGCCCCGCGGGATACTAGCATCAAAAGCTGCGGAATCAGATAAGTTTTTCATCCTCGTCATGCATCCTCTCATGGACGGGAAAGCGGGCTGCGTCCTTGAACGAAGCGTGTCTTGTAAAACCTGCGGCGCGGAGGAGCTGTGTCGTGGCCCGATTCGCCTTTGGTTTGTTTCCGAGCACGCTCAACGGTTTAAGTGAGCTGCGACAAGTGTCGCGCCCTTGTTTCGTTTTCGAGTCCGCTCAGCAAACACAAGTGCGCTGCAACTGGCCCGGCAAGGTTGCTTGCGGAAGCAACACCGCCCAAGAAGCTGCTGATGTCCCGACTCAAGAAGCGTGTTCGCGGCAAGCAAGTTCCCGAGAGCGTGGGATGGGAACAAACAAGGCACGAAGTCAAGTAAAGGACTCGGTCCGACAAGCGTTCCCCTCTTTTCATTAAAAAACATCCTAGTTTAGTACAAGTCCATAGAGGATGAAAAACATGATAGAGAGGGTTACATATTTCAAATACAACTAAGGCCCAAGGGCTTACAAATTAGAAGATAAGATGCCCTTAATTCCTCTCCTGTTTCTCTATTCAAGAGTTAGGTCAAGGAGGACCCGGCAAGAGAAGCTTGCCGGGAAGGGCAAAAGGGGAGCCTAGGAGAGCTACGGGCGCCAGAAGACACCAAGAGAACTTCCCGGGGGCCGGCCAGGAGCTTGGCGGAGACGGAGGCGCCGGAGGCAGAGCTTGAAGACGAGGTGGTGGGACGTCAGCACGCTGACGAGGGCTCCTCGCCCTCGTACTCTGATTTGACGGCCTTGCCGCCACCCCTCTTCCTCTTCAGCAGCCTCCCTGCGCCAGCCGCCCAAGGAGACGGCCCCGGGGAGTTCAGAAGGCCGGCGACCCGGATGATGGGGTCGCCGGTGGCCATGAGGCATCATCCGACGCCTAGTCGGACCCGCCATCCTCGCTGCCGCCTGCTGCCGCTCCCCTCCTCGTCACTCTCGCCGAGGAGGGACCTTCGCATCGGAGGAGCTGTCCACACAGATCTCGCCCGGTCCGGAATCTCAAGACCTTGACGGCGAGAAGGTCGCCTCCATTAACTTGAAATGGAGGGTAAACCCCGCCGTCAAGCTGTGGATGCGGCGAACGCCTTCCACCCTCGATCGAAGTACATCACGCCGGGCTGGGGACACGACACTCACTCGAGTGCCGCTGATCCCACACCCCTCATCGCGCAACTCCATCACCTCGGGCGGATCCGTTCCATCGCGCCGCGAACGGGCCGGCAGCCGAGGCGGCGACGAGGCGCTCGGTGCAGCTTGATGAAGAACTCCGAGGATCGTCTCAAGATGGACCGCCTCGAGAAAGGGGCCACCGGAGGAGACGGGAGGCACATCGCCACGACCCTCTCCCGACCGCCTCGACCACGCCCTCGGCCTCGTCCGCGGCCTCGCCCCCTCCCTCTCCCCCTCGTGGCCGGCTCCGCCGCCACGGGTGCGGGATAGGGAGAAGTGCGCTGCCTGGAGGCGACCCTCGCTGCCACCGTCGAAGAACTAGGATTTCCTCCTTCCATGGCGTAAAGAAGAACGGAAGTCAAGACGAAGGGAGAAGAGGAAGTGTGAGACCATTGTGCTCCCCTTCGCCCCTTTTAAAGGGCGAGGTGGGGCTCAACCGCCCGTGACGGCTCGGTCTCCCACCTTCGCCGCCACGACCCCATGCATGAGGGCAGCGTAAAAAGCGGGCCGAGCGACGGGTGAAGAGACCTCGCCCTACACCACGATCACGGGGTGGATGCCTTAAAGACCGCACGCCGCCCCGTCTCCCACGACGCCGCAATCGACGCGTGCGCCACGGGATGCGGAGATGCGGAAGTGGATTCGGCGCGCCGTGGGCGCGTGTGCCCGTGCAGACTGTTTTGGGCCAGCCCAACAGCTCGGCACTGTGTGGCCCAGCCGGGGGCTCTGTCGGTGTACTAAGGTAGGGGTACCTCAAGACCCCAACTTGTGCACGGCGGTTGCAGCTCCCCGCGGCAGGGTTTACCACGTGCTCGCCGAAGACCTTCCTGCTCCATGTCAAGCCATTCAAAGACGAAGTATACAAGACAGAAGATCGAGACCCCGGCAAGCGGAGTTTGCCGGGAAGGCTGTTCAAGGCTCAAGGTTACATCACTCACGCAAGGCCCTGGCAAGAGGAGCTCGCCAGGAAGACTAGAAGATTACATCATAGAAGACACGCCTCGGCGCTATATGCGTCCCGGCGAGGGCCCGGGGAGCGACAAGTTACAGAGCCCGCAAGCCCCGGGTCCGCAAGATCAAGACCCGGCAAGGTGCTTGCCGGGAGAATTGCGTTGTGTGCCGCGGCCCAGCCCATCAGCCCCACGCGCCGCCTGGGCCTTTCCAGGACGCGTGGCGGATGGTCTGCAGCAACTGGGGACACGATGGCACTCCACGGTGGTGGATCCATCGCCGCGGGTGACGGAGACACAAGGGCGGAGCTTTTGGGGTCGACGGCGACGGCATTAAATGCCCTTGTCCCCCTTGTCAAAGTAGGTAGCAACCATCGCTCACGCGACCGTAGCTCCTTGTTCTCGCACTATTCCAACTACCACCTCTTTTACATTTTTACCCCTTTCTCCACGCTGACACTGTCGGTGACCCCTTGCACTATAAAAGGAGGCCCATGCACAACGTGAGGGGGGTTCGGTTCGAAACCTTTGCAACTCTCGCCGTGTAGCTGCATCAGAGATCTTCAAGCTCCCGAGCTCAATACAAACCAAGGCAGAGTAGGGTTTACGCGTCCATCGCGTCTTAACCTAGGTAAAACTGCCCCTGCGTTCGCCACGATCTCGCTCTCCGTGCTCCCTCCGCCTCGCATCAAGATGCATAAGGGCTCGCCCCATAGGTGTTCGTGGCGGGCAGTTTCCCCCGGCACGATAAGTTCAAGGCGTTGCAACATATAAGGGCGAAATCATACAAACTACGCGCGAATTTGGTTGATTTTGGTGGAAGTGCACAAAAAGAACAACTGGTTTATTTAGCACGAGGTGCCATGTCAATGTCCGAACTGATGGCAAACCCTGCCCATTCCACAATTGTAGGCATTTGATATTCTGGAACGGGACAACCTTGTCAAATTTTGCTAATTGATTTTAGCAAGACATGCGTTTGATATTTTCGAATGGGACGCCCTTTGTTGTCAGCAACGTCGATCAATTTTTTCTTTATTCTTTAGTTGTGAAGTAAATATTGCCTCTAACATGTGAGTCGCTGAAATGCATAATCATCGATTATTTTGAAAGTTCTCTATGAATTGCCAGCCCTGTGTCTTTGATTGCAATGTACAGAAACGCTAAAAAGCTGCTCAAACTCTTTGTACTCCTTCTGTTCCTTTTTACTTCGCACATTGTGAAAGTGCATACTTTTTTCTATAAGATTGGTCAAAGTAGAGACACTTTGACTGCAGACAAAACTTGTATGCACACTAGAAAGGACCGGAGGGAGTACATGTGAAACTGCTGCAAACGAGGTGATCACCTTGGGAATAATGCTAGTACGTATTGTTTTGCATGTTCATCGAATGCCAGTGATACAGGAATTCGAACTAATCGAAATAAATTCATTCATACACGGTCGGATTTCATTACATTTCATACATTCTTCAATTAAAAAGGGGTCCGCTGGAGGTATAATTAATTAACCGAAGCTACCCACCTATGTCTTGTCGAGCGAATGAAGTTTGGTGATTTAGCTGCAGTGCGATTCAGAATCGACATGTGGCCTGTTGGGCCCATGAGTCAATCAGCCAACTACACCAGCAGTTAAATAGAAGCAGTGTTCTTCTCCAACACAGTTCTCCGACTCCACGTCGCCACCAAGAAGCTAACCGGCCGTCAATGGTCAACCCGCCTAGCTTGGCTTCAACCGGTGGGTAGCAGCGGTGGCCTTACTTGGACCCGAGCGGTGGCGACGTACCGTGTTCTACTCTTCCCTGTTTTTTGTGTGGCACGGCCTCGTTAGCAGCGGGGCGGGGCCTCGGCGGAGCCGGCGATGTCCTCTGTCTCATTGTCGGCAGGCGGCGCCTCGGCGAAGCGGTGGAAATCCACCCCCTCGTTACCGACAGGGTGGGGCCTCGGCTGAGCCGACGATGTCCTCTGCCTCGTTGTTGGCGGGGCGGGGCCTCGGTGGAGCCGGCGGTGTCCTCTGCCTCGTTGTTGGCACCGCGAGGCCACGGCGGAGCAGGGCCTCGTCGACGTCAGCGGAGCGGGCACTCATCGGAGCTGGCATTGTCTTCTGCCACGTACTCGATCTCGCCAAACAGTGCCTCGCCCGCTTCATAGCCCTCTTTGTAGGCGGCCGCAGCCTCCGCCACCCGCATGCGGTACCGCCAACGCTTGAGGCGGCCCTCGCGGGCGGAGTGGTATGAGTCGAGCAGCGCCTCCTGCTCCACCCACTCCGCGGTGATCTGCTCCTCCGCCTACAGGTGCTCCTGGAGGAGATGGTGGTTGTAGGCGGCGTCGGCCTGCACCTCCTGGAACTGCTTCTCACGCATCTGCCTCACCGTGTGGGCACGGGCCTCGCCAATGGTCATGGTGCAATGCACCGACGAGGAGGGCACAGAGGAGGGGGTTGGCGCCGGATCATCGACTACCATGTTCTCCATTGGGACGTCGTCGTCCTCCACCGCTGCGGCGGCTGCCGATCGGCAGCAATGGCTGCCATCTCCTTGTGGTCCGTCGCCCACCCATTCAAGAGCGCTGGAGCGCGAGGAAGCCATGGTGGGCAGTAGTGGTGTGTGGACAGGGGAAAGGGAACGGATGCGGATGACTGCTGCTATGGCCGGCGCAGCAGTTTAGATAGCAATGGTGGGCGGCGGAGGGACGGACGTGCGGCGCCGGAGTAGCCGCCTCAGCAACCGCGTATCATTAATGTGGGCGGCAGATGGAAGGACGGACGGCACTTGTGTTGTTTGAAGGTGGAGCAATCGCCTGCACCGGAAAGCGGGGCAGGCGGCGCAGACTGTTTCGTGCGGAAAGCACGCGCGGGAGAGGAGATGACTTTACTTGGAGAGGATGACAATGGGGACCCACCAGGGCCATAGCCTCATGTACGCAAGTGCCTCCTTATTATATATATATATATATATATATAGTTTTTTTTGCTTCCTCCACTTGTCATCTACCTTGATTGGTGAGATTTTTTAATTGAGCACTATAAACCGGAAAGGAGGGAGTAGTCAATAAACAAGAGAATTGCACAAGAAGCGGCCGACAGCTCGGACCAAGCAGCTTGAGCAGTATTTGTGTTTTTGAGGTCTGAGCGCTTCAGAGTTTTTTGATGTTTATTACAGATATTAATTTTTCTCCTCTGAACAACAACGAAAAACATCGCTCAGAGGTATTAATCGGCGGGTGTGGCCTGCCTAGCCTGAGCCGATATCCAGCCCAGATACTATTTCTTTTCGTTGAAAATGGCTAGCCGAGCTATACATTTTTAGGAATACCGTGCAAGGTCAAGTTGTTATTCTCCACTCACTGGCTGCAAATCTTTCCTAGGAGGGATGCATTAGGCTTAACAAGAAAATGGGCTTTAAGAAATAATAAATGGGATGTAATTACAAAATCTGGCAAGAATTATAAAAAATGCACCAAACACGTAATTACTTTATAAAATATTATTTTTGGATATTGAAAATTTTAATTTCATTAATTGTTGCAAGCGCAATGTTTCATTGGATTTTTACGTAATATAAATTTATATTGAAATTGTATTTAATCTGACTAGAAATTTCGGGATAAAAATATTTCACATCCCATCAAAATGTGGGAAATTTTATTGAATTTTATTTTGAACGATTGGTTGAAATGGGCTGTACTTTTAACAAACTGTAATGGGCTGTAGTAAATTCTATAGAATTCAAAAAATGGGCTGCACATTCTTACCAATTTCAAATGGGATATAAGTTCTTTGCCACACACTTGTGGCCTTACTAAGATGACACGTCCCCTAAAAAAAGAGTTGACGCATATGCAAGGCTTTGTCAACTTATAGTCAACACACGGTTCTAGCAGCAGTGGCCGTTGGATGTCCATCCAAGGGATGTCGTGCTTCTTCTTCAATCTCGGATATTCTAGCTTCACCCGCCCAAAAAATGATTCCTCCCCCTGACATCTAGGGTGCACCGTTTCGGAAGCTGACCAAGGGTTTTGTCAACTTAGTCAATATAAACGATTCTAGCTGCAGTGACCGTACGATGTCCATCCAATGGCCGTCATGCTTCTTCAACCTCTGGTCTTCTTGTTCCAGCCGCCCAAAGTAGCGCCGGTCGTGCCGCCTGCTCCTGCCTCCCGTGTCCGGCTGTGCTGCCGCGGAGGCCTCACCGCCCCCTACTACTTCCACCACTGGCCAGGCCATCCCTCCACACCCACACCCCCTGTTATTCTGCGGCGATGGCAGCCTCACACCGCAGCCAAACCAGTGAACCCTCATACTCCTCTCCGCATGGGCATCCACTGCCGCGTCTTCCTCGGCTCCGCGTCGTCCCCTTCCTAGGCCTCGCCGTCGTCCACTGCCGTGGTGTTTCCGGCACGGTGTGGTCAACGTGGTCAAGGAACGACTTCCATCGGACGTGGACTGTACGTGGAGAGGTTGATAGCTGGGTCCATGGTCGCAGCAAGGAAGTGCCTCCTTATTACGCGGAAAATAATGATTCATCACCTGACTACTCGGACCCATCGGACGGGCCACTGTATTTTGCGAAAAAACGTTTCCCCCTGACTGCTGGGACCCACCAGCTACATCTTCGCACGTAAGGAAGTGCATCCGAAAAAAACGATTCGCCCTCCTGACTGTTGGGACCCACCAGCTACATCTTCGCACACAAGGAAGTGCGTACGAAAAAAACTATTCGCCCCCTGACTGCTGGGACCCACCAGCTACATCTTCGTACACAAGGAAGTACCTGACAGTCGGGACCCACCTGGTCAAAGCGTACGTAGTGTTGTCATTCTGGTCGCGAACTTGTACGTACATACTGGTGGATGTAGAGGCGCGCATGTGTCGTAGTAGAGGCGCGCACGTAGCATGTACACGTACGTACAGCGGCCAGTGTGCAACAAAGAAAATACGGCCACGTATGTGTACATACGGGCGGGGTCTCGAACGCCTACTCGCGCATACATACGGCCAGGTCTCATGTACATGGCTAGGTCAGAATGGAGAAACTGCATCATCGTCATGTTCATGGGGAGCCAACCGGCTGGGTCGGAACGAAATGCGTCGTCATGTTCATCGGGAGGGCTTGGACGGAACACGCGATTGAAACGAGGCCTGGCGTATCGCGGAACGGAGGAAACCGCCTTGTGTTCGAGCGGCCACGTTCGAAACGGGATCCTGTTCATTGGGAGGGGTCTGGTGTACCGCAAAACGGAGGAAACGAACCTCCTACGGTCGACATGGGGGTCCTGTTAATCCGGAGGGGTGTGGCATACCGCGAAATGGACGAAACGGACTTGTGTTGGAGCGCTACGGTCGAAACGGGGGTCCTGTTCATCGGGAGGGGCGTGGCGTACAGCAAAACGGGACTCCACGGGATATTGTTCATCTCCACCGTCGACCTCCTCCAGCCTCCACGGGCTACCGTCGACCTCGTCCAGCCTCCACTGTGCGCTACTCCACTAGCTACTGTTCAACCACCCCTCCACGGGCACCCTCCATCGCTCATCGCTCATCCAGCCCTCCACGTGGTCGCCCTGCTCATCCAGCCTCCACGGGTCCCGCTCATCCAGCCCCAAACGCCTCGTCGATCCGGTCCTGTTCATCCAGAGGCAACGCCACGGGTCCTGCTCATCCACCCCCACCGCCATCGCTCATCCACCTCAACGCCATTGCTCATCCAGACGCAGATCGATCGGCTTCGCTTAGCAATGAAGAGCGGCGAATCGCCAATCGGGTTCGCGACAGCCATTGACCGATCGCCGGGTTCGAGAACACGAGTTCGCTGTCGCTAATCGCCGGGTTTAGTTAGAGCCCGACGCCTCGCTCGGGTTAAGTTAGAGCCAACGCCTCGCATGCACGGCTGTACGTGTACAAGAGAAACGCGCATCGCTCGGCCCCCGACCGCCCACCATAACCGGGAACTCCCCAAAATTTTCCTTGCCCTCGCTTCTACCACGATTTTTTCCATCATGGACGGCCCAAAGAATGTCATGCAGCTGCGTCTCCGGCCCGCCCAGGACGAAAAGCCAATTTTCGGTCATGATTTTTTGTCATAGAAGTAGGAGCCCACCTATCTATGATGATACCGGGTTTTGTCACAATTGTCGTCATAGAAGTGTCATAAGTATGACAGGAAAAAAAATCGTTCGGCCCGAAATGTCAAAGATGTGTCTTTTTTTGTAGTGTTTCCATCGACGGCATGTTTGTGATTTATGGCATGCCAACCACTTTAATAGACACATCGTATAGTTATATCATGTCATCCTGTTTACATAGTCATCATATTTTGAAGTATGTCATTCTATCCTGTTTAGTTAGCCATCATACATGTGAAATTGTGTCATGATATCCTGTTTAATTAGCCATCATATATGTGAAATTATGTCCTGCTATTCTGTTTGGTTAGACAACATAAATGTTAATTATTTCATGCCCTGTTTTCTTCCCTACTATCCATTGCACCTATCTATCTTACAATGTCTGTACATTCAATTACATTTCTTGTTTATCAGCCATTTCAATTGGAGGGAGTGATGGCAGTTTCTGTGGGAGTAAAAACACGGTCTTCAGAAAAGATCATGCTATGTGTCGATGCGGATAGAACCACGGTTGTACTTGCCCAAGAACCAGCCCCACCACACATAACCCACACTCACACAGATTGTACCCCTACCCAGTTGGACAGAGAACCAGCTACACCCCTTGTAACCCCAACCCTAGCAGATAGACACCCTGGGCCTCCGCTGACACAAAGACTGCCTCCACCACAGAGCACCCAAACACGAGTAGTTAGTAAGGCAACTTCAGCTCCCAAAGCACGAGGACCACCACTGTAACCCCAAGTCAACGCTAAAGCGTAAGAAGAATTCTTCTCGTGTCAGTTCCGTAGCTATGGTTCATACTACTTTGCTCTTGCATCACAGTATTTACTCATACCAACTAATTTTAAATTTGAAGGATGCAATTGAAACTCCAATGGCGCAATGTATGTTTTAAACCTATTTCTTCAACGTGTTTGGCTGTTTGTCGTTGTAACTTGCTCTATGTTGATTTCAGCTTCAATTGAATAAACAGCTATGTTCTCATGCCATGCACATTACAAGTGTTGTTATTGCTGTGTAGTTTCCCACACTTATATTCTCGCCTATGCTGCTTTGTCTTAAATAGATGTGATTCGAATCAGATTCTATCTTGATTTGGCAACATAAACTAGAATGATATAGACCATACAGTGACCATACTACATAGATATATGTTTGTTTAATGCCGTTATCCTGTCCACCATACTACTGAACTGGTTTACCAAAATGAGTTTCATATACTACATTGTAAACCTGTGATGTGTTTGTTTGTTTCTCTTTTAGAATGCTGATAAAATATTGGAGAAGAGTACCCCGTTACGCAATCAGCTCATCGAACTATTGGTCTGCAAGAAAGCTGATAAAAACTATATTCAAGACACTGAAACAACCCCAAAGTCCTGTCTCGATGTAGTGTTCGAGTTACTGGCTACTACTGCTGGCACCAGCTCATCGAACTCGTTGCTTGAATCAGTTCGACTTCTTGAGTCTCAACTTCAAATTGAAAGACATCGATTAGATGTTACGCGATAGGAAGCCGAAGTACTGAGGAAGTCCCTACAAAATTCAGATGCATACTTTCTGGTGCAACAGCAAGTGCTGAAGGACTTAAGCACCAAACAAGAGAAAGTTAATAAGCTTCCTAAGCATCTTGCCAAAGATTATGGGTACCTGTGATATTGTTTGTCGAGCTCTTCCAAGTGGTTTGATTCACGGACTTGTTTTGTCATGCGCTTATATGTTGTTGTGTTCCCTATATTTGCACTGGTGGCGAACTTTGATGCCTAGTGGATGTAATATATGTAATAGCCATGATAGCCTAGCGTAAGTTGCTTGATTATTTATTTCCTTATTGTCTTGTTTATTTCTTTGCTTGTTGTCAGTGCAGTTTTTTTCCGCGGTTTGCTAGTGGCCGGAATAACCTATTTTTTAAAACTAGGGCACAATAACCATGGGCTACATATTTATTGTAGTTACCATTTCCCTCCTACGGGCCGTAGAGACAACGGGCCTTCTACGTGTCATAGACACAATGGGCTTTCTACGGGCCGTATCATCAATGGGCCTTGTACGGGTCGTATGATCGGTTGGCCAAACATGGGCCAATAACAGACCGCGTTATAGCCGTAAATGGGCTAGAGTTGGAATCGTCTATTCATGGGCCGACCATAACGGGCCGTTGTTAATCGGCCGTATTTGATGACACTATGAAAACGGCCCAACATATTAACGGGCCACAAAACGGGCTGACTGTAACCTTGGGTTGAATTTAGCCCACAAGCAGAAAATGACAGTAATGGGCCGTAAGTAGACGAATGCTAGAAATGAGCCCAAGAGTAAATGGGCTCTAAGAAGGCCGAAAGATAACATGGGCTGGAAACGGCCCAACGGAATAATGGGCCATTAATGGGTATAAAGTGATACACCGTTCATTACGGGCCAGTTTCACCACAGACCGTTAATGGGTATAAAGTGATACACTGTTCACTACGGGCCAGTTTCACCACGGGCCGTTAATGTGCCAAGAGTTACAAAGGGCCTCATATGGGCCAAAAGACGTCATGGGCCCTACATGGGCCGAAGTGAAAACGGGCTGGAATCATATTGGATGGCCCAGATGACGCTACTGGGCCTAATT
Organism: Aegilops speltoides; assembly: GCA_021437245.1. Taxonomy (NCBI): domain Eukaryota; kingdom Viridiplantae; phylum Streptophyta; class Magnoliopsida; order Poales; family Poaceae; genus Aegilops; species Aegilops speltoides. Next base: position 254,988,869 of record CM038144.1, read on the forward strand.
CGAATAGGGCGTAACGGGCCTTGGGTTAGTGGGCTGTAAATGGGCTATATGCGGACAGGCCGTTAATAGGCTTTCCATGGGCCGGCCCACCACCTTTTGACCAAGTCAAATGGGCTGGCCTTTTCACATGAATGGGCCTATATTGGGCCATGCCACGTGTTGACGTATCATAGGTGCCTTTTGTTCAATGAGTGGATGACATCTGTCCCAACGATGAGCCGACACGTGTTTCTTCCAGCCAATGATGATTTTGCACGTGGAAAATTCCCATTGGTCGGGGCTGTTAACGGGTTATCGGATCCAAAACCCGACCCGCTAGCTTAATGGCGTTCCGTTATGGTGTATGCCATGTGTCGGTCACCCTTGACGAAAGCACTTCTGTGACACGCGATTTATCATCATGGAAGTGGACACTTCTGTGATGATAATTTTGGTAATGTCATGGAACACTTCTATGACAGCACAGGTATGACTATCTTAATTCTATCATAAAATCGTCATGGATGTACATGCATGACAAAAAACACGACCTATTGTGACAAACATGTATCATCACGGAAGTGTATTTGTTTTGTAGTGGCTGCATCAAAAGTACAAGAACCAATCCGAGTGAAGAACGAGTTCCACTCGAAGACAGACACAACATATTCAAAGATAAACCAAGTGTAGATAAATCCAAAGGTTCCAAATCGTGGATTAAAGTGCTCGGGCGTCAGGCCCAAAGGAGTTTCAATGATTACAAAATCAGTCGGCATTCCGAGGCAAATAAAAGTGAAGCTTAATGTTTTTTCGATCACTCGTCAGGAGAAGGGCTGGCTGGATCTCAGAAGTTGTCAAGGTCAATGTTGTCTGCAATACGAGTAGCAGCCTCAAGGAAGGTGTCCATGAAGGACTGGAAGGTGTGCTTCTTAGTATTCACAACCTTGAGAGCCACCAACTTGTCTTCTCTAGCGTCCTTGCAATGCACTCGGACCAATGATAGCGCAACATCAGCGCCACAGCAAGCGGACGTCTTCTTCCATTCCTGCACTCGGCCAGGTATCTGATTTAGTCGAGTCGTCAGTGACTCGAGATCTTTTGAAACTTCAGCCTGAGGCCAGAGTTCGGCGTCAACCCGAGTCATCGCCGCCTTCAGTCGAGCCAGATGAGCAACGGCGCCGTCCAAGCGTGATTCCAACCGCAGCAAGTTCATCGCAACGTCATCTTTCATAAGAAAATTGATGGGGTCGAGACCTGTCTCGACCCGCCCGGTCTCAGCCTCAAAATCCTGACAAAGTTCTGCACAATCAGGAAAAATAGTGAGTCGACAATATAACAAGATATTTCAGTCGATGGCAACTAACCAGTCGAGCGGCGGTACCTTCAAGCTTCAGGACTAGTTTTGCAGCAAGTTGTCCCAGATAGGACTCTAGCTCACCTGTCCTGGCTCTAAGGCTTCCAACATCATCGGTCAGGTTCTCCTTGTCCTTCTTCAGTTGCTCAACTTCCTGATTGGCTTCAGAGCTGGCAGTTCAGCTTCGTGTTCTCCTCTTCCAACTTGCCGATCGAAGCCAGCTTCTTGTCTGCAATGTAACACCCCGGTGTAATGATGCTACAGTAATCCATGAAATCAAGCTAATCATTTTGCTATAACAGTGCTTGGTCACTTTGATCAATATTCTTTTTCAAATTTGAGTTGAATTCAATTTGAATATATGTGTGAAATTCAAAAATGCTCAGACATGAAAACTAAAATGGTCATCATGTGGAAGATATTTTTCTGGTAATATTGGTGGTGAACCAACATTTTTGTAATTTGTTTAACTGGCCTAAACTATTTGAAACAGAAGTTTGAAAAGAAAAGAAAAATCGTTTTTAAAAAAAAGGGGGGAAGAAGGGCCTCAGCCCATGGCCTTCCCATGGGCCTCGGCCCACCACAGCAAGTCGGCCTAGCTCCCGACCACGCCTCTTCCTGCTCCTCGATCACAAGAATCACTGTGGCGCTGGTCGCCACCCGACCACCTCGCCGGCCTCGCCGGGAGGGGATAAGGGCGATGCCTCGGGCGCCTCCCCCACTCACCTCACCACTTGCTCTGCTCCGCCTCTCCCTCTCCCCACCAGATTCCTCCTTGCTCCCCCTCACCATTCTCCTCCCTCACCGAGCGCAACAGCTGCCGCGCGCCGTTGATCCCACGCTCCCTGTCGACCCCTCGCCTCGCCCCGATGATGTAGCGCTCCGCCGTCGTCCTCTACATCGTCCGGTCCAAGCCATTGGAGCCGGAAGCCACCGAGACGAGCCGATGACCTCTTCTTCCCCTATGGCCGCATTGTGGAGCAGATCACTCGGCGGCACATCTTCAGATCCATATACCATGAAGATGGGGGTTCGGATGGTGGATTTGCTGGGAGTTGTCCTTAATCCCAACAAAATAGACGACAGCTCCTTCACCCAAGCCCCAGTTGCATGTTTGAGGTCGTGCATGAGCCGAGGTTTCAAACCCTGAAGGATCAAACTGTTTGCCTTTTTAGCTTGGCCATTCGACTATAGATGTGCAACGGATGCGTAAGCTACCCGAGTCCCTTGGGAAGCGCACTATGCTCTAAATTTTCCGAGTCAAAGTTTGAGCCGTTGTCTATGATGATGCCGTGCGGAACTCTGAATCGGAACGTCAGCTTTCTTATGAAACTGATGGTTGTGCTTGAGTCTAGAATTTTGAGAGGCTTGGCCTCAATCCACTTGGTGAACTTGTCGAGTGCTACAAGAAGATGAGTCAAACCACTCCTGCCGGTCCTGAGCGGCCCAATCATGTCCAATCCGCACACAGCAAACTTCTAGACGACTGGAATAGTCTTCAAAGCAGATGCTGGCTTGTGAGACATGTTTGCATAGAACTGGTAGCCTGCACACTTCTCCACGATCTCCTTTGCAGCCTTATTGGCACGTGGCCAGTAGAATCCTGCTCAGTATGCTTTGGCCACGATGGTCCGAGAGGACGCATGGTGACCACAGGTCCCCGAGTGGATTTCTGCCAAAATCAACCGACCTTCTTCAGGAGAAATACATCATTGGGCCACGCCAGTAACACTCTCTCCGTAGAGCTGTCCATCCATTACTGTGAAAGCCTTGGATCTACGGACGATCTGACATGCCTCAACTTCATCATCTGGAAGCTCCTTCCTGAGCAAATATGCTATGTGTGGTATTGTCCAGTCGGGAGTGATCACCAGGATCTCCATAACCAAATCAATCACTACTGGTACTTCGATCTCAGTCGGATTGGTAGGTCTTATCGCCTAGGGAGGTTCTTCAGGAAAAGGATCCTCTTGCACTGACGGGGAAAGGAGGTGCTCGAGAAACAAATTGCTGGGGATAGCCTTCCGAGTGGAACCAATTTTTGCCAAGTTGTCAACTATTTGATTCTTGATTCGGTGAATGTGGTGAAGCTCTAAACCCTCGATTTTTCTCCAACTTCCTCATTGCATTGCAGTATCCAGTCATGGCAGGGTTTCTGATGTCCCACTCCTTCATCACTTGCTTGACCACCAAATCTGAGTCGCCATAGACCATCAGGCGACGGACACCGAGTGAGATGGCCATATGCAACCCGTAGAGCAGTGCTTCGTACTCAGTTTCATTATTGGAGGAATCAAAATGAATCTAGAGGACATATTTGAGTTTCTCACCTCTTGGGGACCCCAGAACCACTCCAGCACCAGAATCGTTCAACATCTTGGACCCGTCGAAGACATAGTCTAGTGTTTCGAGTGAACTTGAGTCGGTTGTTGATGTTCAATCCACTCGGCCAAGAAATCCGCGAGTGCTTGAGATTTATCTCCTTCTTCGCTTCAAACTTGATATCCAGAGGGAGAATTTCCATTACCCACTTAGCCACTCGACCGATTGCATCTCGATTGTTCATGAACTTAGACAATGGAGCATCGTTGATGACTGAAACTGAGTGGTCCTAGAAACAATGTGCAACTTTCTTCGCAGTCAAGTAAATTCCATAAACAAGCTTCTTGCAATGTAGGCACCTCTGATTAGATGGAGTCAAGACTTCAGAAATTTAGTACACTGCAGGTTGAACTTTATAGGCCTTGCCTTCTTCTTATCGCTCGACTGTGAGCACTGTGCTAAAAACCTGACTAGTGGCTGCAATGCACAAGAATAAAGGCTCTTTGCTAATCGGAGTAGCAAGCACCGGCCGGGTGGAAAGCAGGGCTTTGAGCTCCACAAATGCTTCTTTAGCTTTGGGAGTCCACTCGAACGTATCAGACTTCTTCATCAGTCGGTAGAGGGGCAGTGCCTTCTCACCGAGACGTGAAATGAATCGACTCAATGCAGGAAGGCAACATGTAAGCTTCTAAACGTCATGCACACACAGGGCATTTCATTCAGAGAATCACACCAATTTTCTCAGGATTAGCATCTATCCCTCGTCCGGAAATGAGAAAACCGAGAAACATTCCTCAAGGTAATCCCAGTGTGCACTTGGACGGATTCAACTTGATATCATATCTTCTTAGATTGGTGAAAGTTTCAGCGAGATGAGTAAGCAGGTTAGAACTCTTGCATGACTTCACTACAATATCATCCATATACGCCTCCACATTCTGACTGATCTGAGTGAGCAAGCACTTCTGAATCATGCACATGAATGTGGCTCCAGCATTGTTGAGACCGAAAGGCATGGTGACATAGCGAAAGCAGCCGAATGGGGTGATGAAGGCCGTTTTTATTTCATCTGGCCAAAACAGACAGATCTCATGGTGTCCGGAATACACATCAAGAAAATACAAATGCTCACACCCCATAGTCGAGTTGACTATCTGATCGATGCAAGGGAGTGGAAAATTATCTTTCGGTCAGGCCCGATTGGTATGCCTGAAGTCAATGCACATGCGGAGTGACTTATCCTTCTTGGAAACCATGAGGACGTTGGAGCCACTCGGAGTGGTATATCTCATGGATGAACTTAGCTGCCAGGAGCCAAGCCACCTCTTCGCCAATCGCCTTCCTCTTCTCCGCGGCGGAACGAGAGAGATGTTCTTCGACATGTTTAATTTTTGGGTCGACGTGCAAACGATGCTCAACCAGTCCCCTGGGTACACCTGACAAGTCTTATTGTTTCCATGCAATGGTGTGCCAGTTCTCACAAAGGAACTGGATGAGCGCGGCTTCCTATTTGTTGTCGAGTGTCGTTGAAATGTGAGTCGGAGCAGCTGTGGGATCTTCTGGGTGAATATGAACTGGTTTTGTCTCACCAGCTGACTGAAATGCAGACTCAGAAGCAGGCTTCTTGGAGCAGAGCAAATAACTCGGATCAATGTTCTTCTGATATTCCTCCAGTTCAACCACTGCCATTTGCTCGTCAGTGATCTTGGACCCCTTCTGAAGGCATTCTTCTGCTCTCTGTCTGTTCCCAGTGACCGTGATCACACCTTTGGGCCCCTGTATCTTCAGGTTGAGATACACGTAACATGGTTGAGCCATGAAACAAGCATACCCCAGACTGCCCAGAATAGCATGATAGGCACTGTGGAAATCTACCACCTGGAACGTCAACTTTTCTTTGCGGAAATTCTTGGAAACACAAAAAACCACATCGAGAGCAATCTGCTAGAGTGACTTTGGCTTCTTCCCTAGGATGACTCCGTGGAATTGCATGTTGCTTTCACTGAGTTGGGACATCGAAATACCCATCCCTTGGAGGGTCTCAGCATACAGAATGTTCAAACCATTGCCACCATCCATGAGAACTTTAGTCAGTCGGGTGACCCCAATGACTGGGTCGACCACCAAAGCTTGTCGCCCAGGGGTAGCAATGTGAGTTGGGTGATCCGACTGGTCAAAGGTGATAGGAGTCTTTGACAACTTGATGTACGTCGTAGTTGCCGAAGCAACCATGTTCACCTCTGTGTTTATGACTTTCAGTCGACTTTTGCTCTCAACATCAGCAAAAATCACAAAGGTAGCATTGACCTTCGGGTAACCATCATCCTTTTCTTCATCTTCTTCCTTATCAGAGTCCTTCTTACTGGGCTGACCCTCTCAGAACTGCTGAATCAGGAGTCTGCACTGTCGAGTGGTATGCTTGGGCAGAATCAAGTTACCCTCCTTTCTTTGTGTGAATGTGACATGGCAAATCCAAGACATCTTGGCCCGACTGATCTTTGACCTTCTTGGTGTCCATTGCACTTTGGGCTTTCCCTTGAAATTCCCTTGGGTATTCACCACTGCGGCCTCTGATTGACCTGAGGCTTTGGCTTTACGCTTTTGCTTCCGACTGGGATTTCTTCCCCCTGGCTCAGGGTTGACTGTTGTCCCATTACCATTACGGAGGTCTTCTTCTTCACCATTCGCATATCGAGTGGAGATTTCCATCATGCGATTCAAAGTCGTGGCCCCGGAGAGACCAAATTTCAACGTGAGCTCTATGTATCGAACACCTTCCTTGAAAGCACAGACGGCCTGATGCTCTGAAACATTCTCCACCAGATGGTGAAGAGTAGTCCACCACTGTATGTAATCCCTCAAAGTTTCATTCGGTTTTAGCACAATGCTGCAGCTTAGGTAGCCCAGCGGGACGCTTGCAAGTGCCTTCGAATGTCTTGAGGAACACTCGGGCCAAATCTTCCCAACAGAAAATACTAGTAGGGGCCAACTGATTCAACCAAGCCATGGTCGAGCCATCAAGCATCAGGGGCAGGTGCTTCATGGCTACCTCATCATTGCCCCCACCAATCTGTACTACCACTCAGTAATCCTCTAACCATGTATCTGGCTTCGACTTGCCAGTAAACTTGCTAACTCCTGCAGCCAACTTGAAATTCGGAGGAATCTCAGCAACACGGATGGCTCTACCGAAACACTCGGGTCCAGAAACAAACACTCTGTTCCCATGATGACCCACAAGTATAGGGGATCTATCATAGTCCTTTCAATAAGTAAGAGTGTCGAACCCAACGAGAAGCAGAATGAAATGACAAGCGGTTTTCAATAAGGTTTTCTCTGCAAGCACTGAAATTGTAGGTAATAGATAGTTTTGTGATAAGATAAATTGTAACGAGTAACAAACAATGAAAGTAAATAAAGTGCAGCAAGGTGGCCCAATCCTTTTTGTAGCAAAGGACAAGCCTAGACAATTTCTTATAATGAGAAAAGAGCTCCTGAGGACACATGGGAATTATCGTCAAGCTAGTTTTCATCAAGCTCATATGATCCGTGTTCAGTGCTTTGATAATTTGATATGTGGGTGGACCGGTGCTTCGGTACTGCCATTACTTGGACAAGCATCCCACTTATGATTAACCCCTATTGCAGGCATCGGCAACTACAAAGGAAGTATTAAGGTAAACCTAACCACATCATTAGACATATGGATCCAAATCAGCCCCTTACGAAGCAACGCATAAACTAGGGTTTAAGCTTCTGTCACTCTAGCAACCCATCATCTACTTATTACTTCCCAATGCCTTCCTCAAGGCCCTAATAATGGTGAAGTGTCATGTAGTCGACATTCACATAACACCACTAGAGGAAAGACAACATACATCGCATGAAAATATGGAACGAATACCAGATTCACATGACTACTAATAGTAAGACTTCACCCATGTCCTCAGGAACAAACATAACTACTCGCAAAGCATATTCATGTTCATAATCAGAAGAGTAATAATATGCATTAAGGATCTAAACATATGATCTTCACCAAGTAAACCAATTAGCATCAACTACAAGGAGTAATCAACACTACTAGCAACCCACAGGTACCAATTTGTGGTTTTGATACAAGATTGGATACAAGGGATGAACTAGGGATTTGAGAGGAGATGTAAGATGTTGATGGAGATGACCCCCTCCCGATGAGAGGATCATTGGTGACGACGATGGTGATGATTTCCCCCTCCCGGAGGGAAGTTTCCCTGGCAGAGTACCTCTACTTGAGCCCTAGATTGGTTCCGCCAAGGTTCCGCCTCGTGGCGGCAGAGTTTTGTCCCGTAAGCTTGCTTATGATTTTTTCCAAGGTAAAAGCTTTCATATAGCAGAAGATGGGCACCGGAGGGCCACTAGGGGGCCCAGGAGACAAGGGGCGCGCCGAGTATGAGTAGCTGCGCCCCCCCCCCACCCTCCTGGCCAGGGTGTGGGCCCCCTCTGGTGTTTTCTTCGCTCAATACCAGGAGCCTCTGCTCGTCGTCGTACATGCGCCTGTCATCATACCAACGGGGCGCGTATGATCCACCCCTCGGAAAGGGTGTAGGCACTCGACAATGGTTATAACGATGGAATTGAGGGTCAAACTTCCCGTGGCCTCTACCCAGGTACTGGTCTTGGTGATACCACTATCTTCACGCTGCAAGGGCGATCTTGGGCTTTGTCCGACTGAGATGTATCTACCGCAACTGACCTGCTATGAATTCGATTACGCGACTGAGAAACAGCTGAGTTCTTTTCCTCAGCCGCCCTAAGCACTACCCGAATCTATTGTAAGCCTTTACTAGCCTCGAAACAGGATGGCCGGATGGACTCTGCAATATGCGCAGCTCCTGCAACATTCTGGACCGGAGTACAGAATACCTGACAGTCATCGTGGGGTCATGTCAGAAACAATTTCCAATGCCGTCGACTGGTACTAGGGATGTGTCTGCGGGTTCGGTCGTCGAGTGCTTGTTGAAGATTCTCCAGGCGCACACGCTCAGCTAGAGTGGCTGATGCGCAGCCTCCGAGGCCCGAGCCTCAGGGGTATCTCTGACGATGGGGGTTTGGAGAGCTTCCAAATCTTAATCTTGTCTGCGCTGCAACTCCTCCCTCTGCTCTGAGGTGAGAGCTTCGGGATAATACTAATCGTTATCGCGCGCCTGACCGCTGCTACCTCCCGCACCACAGGGAAATCCCGGTGGGCTACGCTAGGAGCCGACCATGAGAACTTCCGCCGTGGAGTCATTGCTTTCACACTCGGGGAGTGTCCGAATGGCCAGTCAACAGGTCCAACAAGCCATAAAGCGATTCATTGGGCTCGATTGCGGCGATTTGAGGCGTGGCCAAATGACTAGCCACCACGTGCTTCACCCATCGCTGGAGCCGCGAGCGACTGGATCGCTTGCGGTGATGACCCTCGGGAAGTGACGACGCCATAGGAGCCGACGATACTGAATCGATGGCTGCCGCAGGAGGACACCGCAAGTACTCGCGCGGAATTGTGCCGCCTTGCGGATGGTGAGTGCCCCAACGTTGAGGGGGGCCTCCTAAAGCCAGGACGAATCGTCAGCGATGAAAATGAGTGGCAAGACGGATCTCGCGGCCCAAGGACAATCCTCCACCGGAAACCATGTTATCGAAGATTGAAAATTGCAACCTCACTGGATGTCACTAAGACGGCTGCCCCATGGTGGGTGCCAACTATCGTGGGAATGAGTCTGACAGTAGAAGTAGGGGGCACGTAGAAGAAGGGTCAGGCCCTAGCTACGGCGAGGTTGTACATAGAGATTTACGAGTTTAGGCCCCTCGTGGAGAAGGTAATAGCCCTATGTCTTGGTGCCTCAGAGGCTTGTCGATTGGAGTGTGGAATATTTACAGGGGGTGCGAACCCTTATGCCAGAGGGGAGGGGTGGCTTATATAGAGTGCACCGGCCCATCGCATCCCTCCGTCACATAGGGGTTCAATGAGAGATATGTCCTGAACGTTACTGATAATGCCCGTATTAAATGGTCTTTATGATGACAGAGTGAATACCTGACCGTTGCCATCCTGGGGTGACTCTAGGTATCCTGTACTCCGAGTGCATTCTCGTCTTCTGAGTGAGACAACAATGGTTGAGTGGAATCGGGGTGTCCCAGTGGAATCGTCTATCAAGTGGATTGCACTTCAAGGGAATTTTAGCCGGCATCTTTTGTTTAACTTTATAGGCCTTGGCCTCTTATGTTTTCTCCTTGGCAAGGGCATATAGGTCATGCCTAAGATCTACCATAGGTACATTTCATCATCGCTAACAGCTGATATAAATCGAATGTAATTATTTGTACCTAGTCGATCCAAATTCTCGGGGTTGCACAGTTCTCAATGTGATAATTAATTACACACACACACACGTTGGAGCGTCCAAATATGAAACAAGCATTTTTGTTACTACTACTTCTACTCCCTCCGTACCGGCGAGCTAGGTGGGGGGGGGGAACGAGAGAGCTTGATGATTGCTCCCTCCGTCCCAAAATAAGTGACTCAACATTGCACTAACTTTAGTACAAAGTTGAGTCACTTATTTTGGGACGAAGGGAGTATTTGGTAATCAATACCATTGCATGCATAGAATTGACCATTGCATGCATGTTATGCTAAGTAGTCTTAAGTCATTGAATGCATACTACCCGCAGGACTCCTATTGACTAATTTCTTTTTTCAGGGCAAAAACAAGGAACGAGTTTTGGGATTATGCACCGGTACCGGTACAAATGAAGTAGGACAGTTGGCAAGAAGTACGTTGAGCTCTTCTTATTGATGAAGCAAGTAATAATCAAACTACAAAGAAAAAGAAAAAAGACAAAGGAAAATATTTGCACGAATCTTCACATAACATCAATGGCATAGGACCTAGATGTGCATTACTTAGAGCACATCCAAATGTGCTTTAGCAATACTGCAAAAAAAACTAATCATCATTGCAAACAGCGCATAGACCATGGCTAATACGACAACCAAAACTACACATGCTAGTTCCTTCTTGTCTCTTCATTTCATGTGTTGCTTGTGATTGATACTTTCTTGCTTAATCATATAGATTGTTGAAAGTGCGTTATATCGACTAGAGGGGGGGTGAATAGGCGATTTTTATGAATTCTTCATTGAGGAATTTGCTGGTGAGGAAATTCCTTAGCGAAGAACTACTTGCAGCGGAATAAGTACTCAGAAGTAAACATAACAGGATACAAACATAGTCAACATGATTAAATGAAGACTAGCACAGAGTACGGAAAGCGTAAACACGGGATAACAAGATGAAGACAAACGATCAAGAAATTGGGCGAGGAATTTGTGAAAGTCTTCATCAAAGTCTTCAAGCACAGATATGAACAACATTCAACACAAGAATGACGAAATGAAAGAGTTGAGGAAATAGAACCGAGAAGTTGGTGAAGACAATGATTTGGTAGACCAGTTCCAACTGCTGTCTCGGTTGTACGTCTGGTTGGAGCGGTGAGTATTTAAACTCGAGGACACCGGTCTCGAGCCGCAACTCAGACACCCAGTCCTCACCGTATTCTCCTTGAACTAAGACCACGCAGCCTCGCCCAATCACTCGTGGTAAGTCTTTAGGTGACTTCCAAACCTTCACAGACTTGGTCACTCGGCGATCCACAATTCCTCTTGATGTTTCTAGACCTTGACGCCTAACCGTCGGAAGAAGCCTGATCTTCAAAGGTAATAAGCGCCGGATCCACGCAGATCAATTTCTTGATGATGCTCAATCACTTTGGGTTTGTGGGGGTTTGGTTTTGGGATTTTCCTCACTTGATGATTTTCGCCAAAGTCGCTCTGAGGATGGGTTGCTCTCAAATGACAAGTGTCAAGTTCTCTCGGAGCAGCCAACCAGCTAGTGGTTGTAGGGGCGGCTATTTATAGCCTAGGGAGCAGCCCGACATGATAAGACATAAATGCCCTTCAATGATATGACCGTTAGGTGGATAAGATATTTTGGGACAGCCGCCAAGAAGACAAAGAACGGTCGGAAATTTGACCTCAAATTCCTCGGGGCTATCATGTTCCTCATGTGTAGGCAATCAGACCGGCGAATTCCTAACTCCTCGATCGAGAATTCCTCATTGACTGTAAGAACTACGCTCATCATTTGAAGAAATTGATCGAATCAGTATGAAATTTCCAATGGCTTCACTCAAGGGATTGGTAGGTGTAGGATTTTGAGTTGAGCATCACATGGAAATTTTTCCTTAGTATTTCCTCGACCCCCTTTAATAGTACGGTGTTTCCTATGACTCAAGTCTTCAAGCTTCACGCTTCATATTCCTTGAATGAATATCAAGTCTTCAAGGTCACACCAATTTCTTCACTTTCAAAGTCTTCAGAAAGTCTTCAGAATATCAAAGTCTTCAATCGAAGAACTTCATTTTAGGGTCGACTTTCTCTGTAAATATCAAACTCCTCATAGACTTATATACTGTGTACACTCACAAACGATCAGCCATTACTTAACCTATAAGTCTTCAATACACCAAAATCACTAAGGGCACTAGATGCACTTACAATCTCCCCTTTTGGTGATTGATGACAACATAGGTTAAGTTTTCAACGGGATAAACATATGAAGTGTAAATACGATATTAGGAATTTGATTGCAAGATATAGAAGAACTCCCCTAATATGTGCATAGTGAGGAAATTGCTTTTGAGGCAATGCACATTTGAAGAATTGAATCATGGAGATCTCCCCCTATATCTTGTAATTCATACACGCATTTGATATATAATATGAAGAATTTGAAATGCATGAAAAAATATGGTGCCTGATGAGATTCAGCATGCATGCAATAATATTAACGAGGAATAAGCATGCGGAATATCACATCAAAAGTTTCAGAGCTCAGTGCATCAAAAGCATCAGAGCACGACCAAAAAGTATCAAGGCACCATCGGATTTAAGATTACAACTCGATCCAATAAAATTTTCGGAAGAACGAGAGTTGTAACTTAATAAAACGCGCATAATATAAACCCGCTTGAAGACTAACTCGGATTTCTCCCCCTTTGTCATCAAATGACCAAAAGGATCGAAACTGAGGACTAACGCCCCTGAAGATTTTCAAGTCGATGGAGGAGCGCCAGCGTTGTCGGGGTTGGTTGTTGAAGTAGGGCCTGCCGCAGTGTCGTCCAAATCTTCATGTTCATCAGTTTCACGCGATGAAGAATAAGAACTGGGCCACCAGATCAGGAACTTTGACTCTCTTGAATTTCTTCGGAGGTGTGTGCACCACCAAACGCTTCTCGAGACCCATAGTCTTCAATTCTTCCGCTGAATATACATGAGAGAGAACAGCCCAAAGCGGTTGAGGGTTTCATGAAGGTAATCTGATTTTTCTTCACCGCATTATGTGTTGAGGTCATGTTGTGAAGAATTGCAGCAAATTGGCGCTTCACCCATTTCTCGATTATGCTCAACCTTCCGATGAAGACCGAGGAGTAACTCACGGTCACCATCACCCGGTCTTTGTTGCTTGAGACTTTGGCTTAGCTGAGGTATTTGCAGCAGAATCATGTGTTGCAGAATCGTCATTGGTGGAGTAAGATGTAGCTAGACGGAATTGACCATCCAATGGACGAGTGCCTTCATCAATCACAAAGCTGCCTTGCCCTTATCATCGATGATGAAACCGGTCGCTTGAGGACTTCAATGGGCGGCAAGTAGCTACCATGGTTGAGTGTCACCTTTGTAATTCAAAGGAAGATCTTGCCCTTATGAATCTAATAATCCAAGGCGCATATGGCTTCAGCTCAAAAGGCGACATTGCAACATTTGCCAGAGTCCTCATGAAGAAATCATGGAAGTTGACGGGAACGCCATGAATGATATTGAAAAGCATGTTCTTCATGATGCCAATGACATCTTCATCATTTGAGTCGTGGCCTTTGATGGGACTCATTGTCTTCGTCAGGATTCGATAGACAGTCCGATGCACATACAGCAGTTCCTTGACGAGGAATTTGGTTCGAGGGCCTGCCTCGCTTCAAAGGCTTCATGAGCACTTGCATATAATGATCGGTCACTCGCGGTCATTGTAGATGCAACGCACTTTCATGGGGAGGATCAAGAGGAAGGACACGAAGCAATTCAGATTCTTTGGTGCCTTGTAGTGAGTGTTTTCGTCATCCAATCCAGCACCCATGAATTGACATCTTCAAAGATCTCCGTGATGTGCAAAGTGGCATAGAACTCAAGAATGAGTTCTTCATTCCATTCACAGATATCGCACGAAGTTCAAGAGCCTCGCATCGTGAATAACTTCGAGTCTTGGCTCAAGCACGGAGATTCCATATCCACATGAGGAATATGCTCATGATCGAAGATTTTGTCCTTGTCAAAGAGCACTGAGGAATAGTAGTTGGCTTGAGTAGCAGTCCAGAAGCGTCTTTTCCTTATGCGAGCAGAGTCATACTGATTGTAATCAGTGAAGAACACATGCTCAGAAAAGAAGTCTTCAACCTTGAATTTTTGCTTGCTCGAGAACGGATTCTTGGTTTGGGCAGAGGAGTGTCGTTGATTTGCAAAGACAACCTCGTGAATCGCGATCTCGTGCTTGAGCTAAGGAATTTCTGGTTCCTCTTCTTGTGCAGTTTGGGGATCAAGAAGAAGTTCTTCAAAGACTAGCGGCTGGAATTTCTTCATGAACAGACGATGAGGGATGAGTTTCTTCAGAGCCCAATTGAACAGTTGTAGCCGGGGACTGAGGAATTTGTTGAATCGGAGTGAAGAGAGGAGTATTGGGATGCTATCTTTCCCAAAAGTCATCGTTCATCACTGGTGTAGTGCATCCAATATCCACGTCTTCTTCTTCTTTTTCAAGTTCCTCAACACCAGCCCCTTCAGCTGTGAACTGAGGCATGGGTGAGGAAACGACTGGCGGTGAAGGGAATGCTTCCACTTCAATTTCTTCATCAAACTGTTCTAAGGTAGCAACAGATTGATTTTCCTCATCAGATCCGCTTGGGATCTTGTAGTCTTCTCCATAAGGAACAATTTCCTTAGACGACATGGAGGAAATGGGAACGACATCAATAGGATTTTCAAACGAGCTGGTCATTGGCTTCATTTTCTTCGCAGTCAAGAATTTGACGCAGGTGATGCCTTCCTCTTCTTCATCGCAGCTCGTTCTGCAGCCTTTGTCTTCTTCACTTCATAAGCGAAGGAAGAATTGGAGTTGGTGTTGGCGCAGGAGGAGCCGAGGATCGTGGTTCGTTTCTTCAGCGAATCGGTGCGATTGCCTCGATCTCTTCAGTTCTTCAGCGCACCACTAGTGGATGCCCTGGGAATTTCTTGGCGCCTAGAATGGAGTCATCAGCCACGAACTTGTATTCCCATCGCAGTGAAAGTCATCAGAAGATCTTGGCATGTTCTTCAGTCGAGCAGAGTCTTCACCGAGGATTTTCTTGTTGCGATGGGGCTGCAATAGCTTGTCATTTTCTTTGTCAAATTGTTAATCTCACCTTGGCTCCTTGCCAATCAGCATTGTAAGCATCAAAATCCTTGCCGAGGGGTTGATTTCAGATTGAGCTTTGAGAAGTTCTTCAGAGTCGAGTTGACGATGTTCTTCTTGAAGCTTCTCCTTTTCGCTTGTGCTCTCTTTATCTCACGAGCCTTTTCAAATTTCCATTTCTCTTCAGCGATGAAATGGTTCAGCATATGACTTTGACCAGGAGTCAGAGGCAGATCAGGCATGGGAGTGTTTGGATTCTGATGCCATAAGTCGATGAAGTCAAGGATCTTCTTCGGATCCAAAAGCATAGGCACAGTTGTTCCTTTGGCGCTAGCGGCCTTTGTGAGTCTGTCTCTGATGATTTCTTCAAGTTCTTCATCAGAAGCCTCGTCATCAGAAGGCACGTTGAAGGCAACCTGTTTCTTGATTGGACTTGGCCTAGGACCGCGTCCAGCTGTTGTTTTTGTCTTCAGCAGAGTGGGGCCTGATGAGGACATTGGTGCGGTGAGAACTTGCCGAGACACCGTATAATCGAGAAACCCCGAGTCCTTTGGCGGTAGCTAGATGCACAGGAGTTGAGGACTTGGAGGAGCTGCCGAGGATTTTGAGGAGCAAAGCAGTAGCCTCGAGGAATTTGCCGTGAGGGCGCGGGCCGAGGAACTGGGCCGTGAGGGTGTCGGGACGGGGCGGAGGAGACCCGCCACAAGGAAAGCACCTATGGGGCAGGGGCCCTTCGTGAGTGCGGCACGAGGCGGAGGAGGCACAGAGAGCAGATCAAGGCGATGGACGCGGCGGATTTTACCCGGCCGGCCGCGATGGACGCGCAGAAACCCTCATCGCTGCTTTGTGTTGTATTGTGCTCGGGAGCTTGAAGAGCTACTGAAGGCAGCTACACCGAGCGTGGGAGTTGCAAAGAATTCAACCTCCCTCGTTATGCATGGGCCTCCTTTTATAGTGCCAAGGGGTCACCAACAGTGTCAACGAGGAGAAAGGGGTAAAAATGTAAAAGAGGTGGTAGTTGCAACAGTGCAAGGAACAAAGGCAGCTCTGATTGCTTGAACAAGTGGTTTCTACCTACTTTGACAAAGATGGGGACAAAGGCATTTAATGCCCGTCGCCGTCGACCCCAAAAGCTCCGCCCTTGCGTCTCCGTCGCCACGGTGATGGATCCACCACCGTGGAGTGCCACCGCACCCAGTTGCACACCATCCGCCACGCGTCTCGAGAGAGCTCAAACGCGGCAGGCGATGAGCGGATGGCGGCACGCAGCAGCAACTCTCCGGCAAGTACCTTGCCGGGGTCTTGATCTTGCGGACCCGGAAGCTTGTCGGGCTTTGTAACTTGCCGCTCCCGGGCCCTCGCCGACGCCAGCGATAGCGCCGAGGCGTGTCGCCCACGATGTAATCTTCTAGTCTCCCGGCGAGCTCCTCTCGCCAGGCCTTGCGTGAGTGATGTAACCTTGAGCTCGGCGGCCTTCCGGCAAGCTCCTCTTGCCGGGTCTCGATCTTCTGTCTTGTATACTTTGTTCTTGAATGGCTTGATATGGAGCGGAATGGTCTCCGGCAAGCACGTGGTAGATCCAGCCGCTGGAGTCAGGATCGTGCACAAGTTGGGGTCTTGAGGTACCCCTACCTTAGTACACCGACAGAGGGCGCTGATGGTGAAGCACTTGGCTTGCGAAAGCAGGCTTCTTCGGCATTGATTTCCTCGGCTTGGTCGAGGTCTCGGCAGCAAAGAATCGCAGAATCCTCATTGAATTTCCTCACCGCCTCCTTGGCCTGTCTTGCCAATTTGGCTTGGCGCTGGACCATTCTTCAGGAAAGTCTTCACCATGCATGATGCTGGTGGGATCAGCGACTTGGCCAGGTGCCAATGGAGCTCATGGGCATGGAGGGTCTAAGGCGAATTTCTTCATGTACTTGGGAGTAACATAGCGATATTCCCTCCATTCTCGTGCCCATCGTCGTTCTATCCTCTGAATGCGCACTTTGCGCTGATTTTTGTTCTCTTTGCCAAACTTGGCTTCATCAGGTGTGCAATAATCTTTGTAAATTTCATCAGGGATCTCAAAGGCAGTCATGACCTCCGGTTTCTTTCCTCCCTTCTGCGGTCTCTTGCCTTCTGCCATTTTCTTCAGATGAGGAATTTGAACAATAGAACACTCTAAAGAAGTATGCAGTTTTTCTTCGAGGAACGCTGCAAATGAGTTAAGTTGATGAGAACCTAGTGATTCAGAAGCGGACATGAGTACCTGTGAACAGAGTGTAGGTGCGAGGAATTTGGAGAGGTCATATGCGTTCTCAGAAGATTTTTCAAAAGGAACAAGTTTTGAGGAATTTGGCCAGTTGAGCCTTGAGGAATATCACTAAGCATTTTTGTCTTAGGTTCCAGAGTTGTACAGATTGAAAATCCGCACAATTGAGGAATCTTGAAGAAATGAGTGCTTAGAGAGATAAATCAAGAGCATACAGTGTGTGAGGTGTTCATATGTGAAGATTTGAAGAATAAAAACACCTTTGAAGATTTTCAGAAAAGTTTGAGAATCAAAGCGAGTAATAAAAGTGACTTTTAATTACCCGAACTGAAGAACACGACCAACAGAGATGAATCGTGGTGAAGTTCATCACGTTAGATCTCCCACGCCCTAACTTGGCAGAGGGAGACAGCTACGGCGGCGGCGGAGTGAAGATTTCCGCAGCGGTGCGAAAGTAATGACGGCGACGAGGTCGAGGCGTTGAAGCTCTTCCTCACCGACGGTGATGGAGAAGCGGCGGTCTTTGGGTTTGAGGAGAGCTCGAGTCGAGACAATGATCGAGCGGAGTAAATGAAGTAAGGAAGGAGAGGGTATTTATAGCCACGGTAAAAACTGTTCGCCTCAAGATTTTGGGACTAACATGCCCTCGCCCTTTCTTCTTCACGCGACATGTGTCACCGATGTCTTGTGTGAGATGAGATCGTGTAAGATCGTGGGTGAATAAACTAATGTATCGTGGGATGCGGAACGGTTTGAGCGGTAACATCGAAAATCTGGATAAGATTTGTTTAAGAGTTTTTTTAAAAAATTTCGTTCGCAGTTTCTTCAGCTCTCAAGGACACAGTGAAGACTTTGAACGAGTTTCAATCAGAACGCATATGAAGAATTTGTGAATAGATTGGGTTGAGTATAGCATAGAGGGGGAAGGGTCCGATCACATTCACTTAGCAGAAATTGCAACTTGAAGAAATAGCAATAAGTGAATGCTGTAGAGGATATAAACTCATATATATATATATATATATATATATATATATATATATATATATATATATATATATATATATATATATATAGCCAATGAAGAAAAACGACGGAAACATTGAAGATTTTGCAAAGTTGAAGAATTTGAATAATCAAGAATTTCAAAATGAGGAAAAACTCAAATTGAAGATTTTCAATTTTGTGGTGGAGTAGCCCACAGTATAAGAATGATGATTTCGCACACCGCGCATAATTGTCGAGGGTTACGAGAATCAAATTCCTCATTAATTTCTTCACACTTAGAGTGTTATTCTTCATTGATTGAAGAAAACGTTTCTTCATGTGTTGCACATCTAAGTCATCAATTCTCGCATAAGGGTTAGGATGTGTGTCCTTTTCAAAGAACATTCAAGATTCTAAGATATTTAGCTCACACCGCAACTTGCTAAATCTCTTCTCATCCAAGGGCTTAGTGAAGATATCGGCTAGCTATTCTTCAGTCTTCACATGCTCGATGGAGATATCGCCCTTCAACACATGATCACGAAGAAAATGATGACGAATCTGGATGTGCTTAGTCTTCGAGTGCTGAACTGGGTTGTGAGCAATCTTGATGGCACTCTCATTGTCGCAGAGGAGAGGCACATTCTTCACGTTGACGCCATAGTCCTTGAGGGTTTGCTTCATCCAAAGCAGTTGAGCACAGCATGAGCCAGCAGCAATGTATTCATCAAGATACCAAGTTCCATTGCCAGTATAGGTAGCAGATAACTCATGAGTAATACCAAGTTCATCAAGATAGGCATCAAGACCAGAATTCTTGAACTCAGATCCATTGTCACTTCTGATATGCTTGATCTTCACACCGAAGTTGGTTGAAGCCCTCGAGGAAAATCGTTTGAAGACTTCCTGCACTTCATGTTTGTAAGTAACAATGTGTACCCATGTATATCAAGAATAATCATCAACAATGACAAAACCATATAAAGATGCATCATTAGTATTTGCTGAATAATGATTAGGTCCAAGAGGTCCATGTGAAGCAATTCAAATGGACGGTAGTGGTCATGATAGTCTTATTTGGATGCTTGGCCTTGGTCATTTTTCCGCTTCACATGCTCCACATAAGTGATCCTTGAGGAATTTGACATTCTCAATGCCAATGACATGCTTCTTCTTCGCAAGCGTGTTCAGATTCCTCATGCCTGCATGACCAAGTCGTCGATGCCATAGCCAGCCTTCTGAAGCTTTTGCAAGGAGACACACGGCTGGTTGTGGTCCCAGAGAGAAATCAACAATATACGATCTCCTCTCCTAAAGCCTTTGAAGACTTTGGAATTGTCGACTTCCATAATCACAACGCAGCGATATTTGTCAAGACAACAACCATATCAAGATCACAAAGCATTGAGATCGACATGAGATTGTATCCTAAGAACTCAACAAGCATGACTTTGTCCATGTGCTTATCCTTAGAGATAGCAACCTTACCAAGACCCAATACCGACTTTTGCCTTTGTCAAGAAAGATGATATGCTTCAGAGGTGAAGGTGATAAGGAGCATCCATCAATAGATTCTTTTCACCGGTCATGTGATTTGTACATCCACTATCGAGGACCCATTCGGTGGTTTTGGGTTGATCATCCCGCAGATGAATTAGTGTAGCTTATAATCTCATATGCTTCATCATGAAGAATATGATATCAAGTTCATCGATGAATTTCATCAAGCAAAGAAATGATATAGTAGTATGAGGACGTGTGAAATGAAAGTTCATTTCATCATGATTCGCTGCGTCCTTTCGTGCATTTTGTCGTCCCCAAAGAAATTCTTCAGACGTTAGAGAACGTCTGGAGACCTGACCCTGCAGAAGAGATTAGTTCCTTTTCTTCACCACCCACATTTGGAGGGTTGGCAAAGAGTTCATCATCCTGCGAGCACCATGTGAGAAAGGTGGCAAAGATGCCAAACCATTTCGCTTAGCATAGGATGGGTTAGGGTAAGCATATGAATAAGCAGAGTAATTCTTCGAGGACTTATGAACATCATGGTTTGAAGAATAATGCAAATATTCATAGCCCTTAGATCTACCCTGCGAGACAGAGTTGTTAGCACGATGATAATCATATGAGGACTTTGATCCATTTGAGGAATTTGATCCATGTGAAGAATTTGATCTGGGGTTCCTTTTCTTCACAGGTGGTGTCATGAGGACATTCACCTGAAGACTTTCAACACAGCTTTTGGGAACCCAGATTTTCTTCATAGGGGAACCGCTCTGCGATTAGTGCCAACATATCTAGCAAATACTTCACCATTACGATTTTTGAACAGTTTATAGTTGGAGTCAAATGACTCATCGAAGAATGAGAAGATTCACTCGTAAAGCAGATAAGTTAGATGGATCAATCGAGGTCCCTTTGCAAAGAACCCATGAGGTTTTCGGATATCGCTGTGTTTCCAATATGTTCCATCGACATTGAGTTTCCTCTCAAAGGCAATACCCTCTTTCCTAGGGTGTCTGTTGAGGATCTGCTTTTTGAGCACATCACAAAGTGTCTGATGCCCTTTGAGGATTTTGCACATGCCTTTCATGTACAATTCCTTCAGCCCTGCATTGTCAGTGATACTAGCAATGTCCTCAGATGAGGAATTAGTGATAGCAGAGGCAGATGAAGAATTTGTAACATTTGAAGCATTTGAACATTTAGGTGAAGAATTAGCAGATTCACGTTCAATGCACATTAAGCATGGAGGAACAAATTCTTCCTGAGAAGCGCTGATTTGTTGAGCTAGTAATGAATCGCGCTCCTTCTGAAGATCTTCATAACACACTCTTAGCTTTTCAAGATCTTCCTTTCTTTGAAGAGCTTCAAGAGAAAGCTTCTCATGATCTTGCTTTTCTTGAAGAAATTCATAAGAAAGTTTCTCATGATCAGACAAGAAAGAGTTATGATGACCTTCAAGGTTATCATACCTAGATCAAGTCTCAAGATTTTCACCAAGGCTTTAGTGCGATCCATTTCTTCACCCAACATATCGTCACTTTTATCTAGCATGTTTTGAACCTTTTCTAGAGCCCGTTGTTGTTTCACAGCAATTTTAGCAAGTTTAGAGTAGCTGGGCTTGAGATCCTCGTCAGATTCATTTTCACTAGAATCAGAGGAGTTGTATTTGAGTACCTTAGCTCCTTTTGCCATGAAGCAATAGGTGGGAGCGTAGCCATCATTATCTTCATCAGGCTTGTCGGTGGAGTCGGTTTCTTGATGTTGAAGATGGACTTTCGACGAAAGCAAGAGTAACGCCGACTCGCCACACCAGACTCAGATTCTTCAGACTCCTCCTCTTCATCATTTTCCTCAGATTCAACTTCAGAGTCCATTTCCTTGCCAATGAATGCCCGAGCTTTCTTGGAGCTGCCCTTCTTTTGAGATGAAGACTTTGAGGATTTCGATGACGAAGATTTTGACGATTTCTTCTTCTTCTTCGCATCATCAGAACTGTAATCCTTGTTTTTCTTCTTCTTCATTTCCTTTTCCCACTGAGGACAATCTTGAATATAGTGACCAGGCTTCTTGCATTTGTGGCAAAGTCTTCTCTTATAGTCACTGGATGAGGAATCATTTCCTCTTGAGGATTTTCCAAAGCGACCACGCCTTGTGAATTTCGGAATTTCTTCACAAGCAGTGCTAGATCTCGCTCAGTTCTTCAGATCAACAAGGCTACTACCGAGTCCTCACATTTGAGTCGACACAACCTTAGCCTTGAGGCACGTGGTTTGCCATAGTTTGAGCCATAGAGATATCTCTTTTGACAAAGTCGAACTTGTGAGTGTTTAGCCTTCGAGGATATCAGCAGGATCAAGCGACTTGTAGTCAAGACGTTCTTGTATCATCAGTCCCAGAGTATCAAATGAGGAATCGTTTATCTCAGCAGTTTCTTCACAACTTCATGATCAGTGATGTCAGTGGCACCAAGGGCTTGAAGCTCATTTGAGATGTCAGTGAGGCAATCAAAGGTTTGTTGGACATTCTCATTGTCGAGTCTTTTGAAGCGGTTGAAGAGATTCCGAAGAACATCGACTCGAGAGTCATGCTGAGTTGAAACTCCTTCATTTACTTTGGACAGCCTATCCCGTATAAGCTTAGCAGCTTCCAAATCACTCACTCTTCCATCTTGTCCTTTGCTCGATGGCCACATATGATATTCTTCGCTTGAGAATCGAGTTGTTTGAATCTCTTCACATCGGTAGCGTTCGATTGTGGGAGTGATGAGGGGACACCATTTTCCACAACATACCGTAGATCATTGTCAATTGCCTCAAGATGCATTCGCATCTTGTTCTTCCAAAGAGGGGTAGTCCGCTCCATCAAAGGTAGGACACCCACCGAGACCTTGATCATACTGCGGTCGACATAACTAAAACTCCAAAGCGGTTAAACTAAAATCACACGTAACAAGGAGTACCTTGCTCGATACCAATTGAAAGTGCGTTATATCGACTAGAGGGGGTGAATAGGCGATTTTATGAATTCTTCACCGAGGAATTTGTTGGTGAGGAAATTCCTTAGCTAAGAACTACTTGCAGCAGAATAAGTACTCAAGTAAACATAACAGATACAAACATAGTCAACATGATGAAATGAAGACTAGCACAGAGTACGGAAAGCGTAAAACACAGGATAACAAGATGAAGACAAATAGATCAAGAAATTGAACTCGAGGAATTTGTGAAAGTCTTCACCAAAGTCTTCATTCAAGCACAGATATGAACAACATTCAACACAAGAATGACGAAATGAAAGAGTTGAGGAAATAGAACCATCGGTTGGTGAAGACAATGATTTGGTAGACCAGTTCCAACCATCTGTCTCGGTTATACGTCTGGTTGGAGCGGCCGAGTATTTAAACTCGAGGACACACAGTCCCTGACACCCGATCTCACCGCAACTCAGACACCCAGTCCTCACCAGATTCTCCTTGAACTAAGACCACGCAGCCTCGCCCAATCACTCGTGGTAAGTCTTCAGTGACTTCCAAACCTTCACAGACTTGGTCACTCGGCGATCCACAATTCCTCTTGATGTTTCTAGACCTTGACGCCTAACCGTCGGAAGAAGCACAATCTTCAAAGGTAACAAGCGCCGGATCCACGCAGATCAATTTCTTGATGATGCTAAATCACTTTGGGTTTGTGGGGTTTGGTTTTGGTATTTTCCTCACTTGATGATTTTCGTCAAGTCCTCGGAGGATGGGTTGCTCTCAAATGACAAGTGTCAAGTTCTCTCGAGCAGCCAACCAGCTAGTGGTTGTAGGGGCGGCTATTTATAGCCTAGGAGCAGCCCGACATGATAAGACATAAATGCCCTTCAATGATATGACCGTTAGGTGGATAAGATATTTTGGGACAGCCGCCAAGAAGATAAAGAACGATCGGAAATTTGACTCTCAAATTCCTCGGCTATCATGTTCTCATGTGTAGGCAATTCAAGACCGGCGAATTCCTAACTCCTCGATCGAGCAAAGTCCTTAGTGACTAGAAGAACTGCGTCTCTGTCACTGAAGAAATTGACTGAACTGTATGAGATTTCCAATGGCTTCACTCGAAGGGATTGGTAGGTGTAGGATTTTGAGTTGAGCATCACATGGAAATTTTTCCTTAGTATTTCCTCGACCCCCTTTAATAGTACGGTGTTTCCTATGACTCAAGAAAGAGAAAATGAAACTACGAAAACAAAAGTCTTCACGCTTCATATTCCTCGAATGAATATCAAGTCTTCAAGGTCGCAGCAATTTCTTCACTTTCAAAGTCTGCAGAAAGTCTTCAGAATATCAAAGTCTTCAGTCGTAGAACTTCATTTTTAGGGGTCGACTTTCTTTGTAAATATCAAACTCCTCATAGACTTATATACCTGTGTACACTCACAAACGCATCAGTTACTTAACCTATAAGTCTCCAATACACCAAAATCACTAAGGGGCACTAGATGCACTTACAATTGTACATTCCAGATCAGCTAGTATCTTCTTCAGCTTTACATTATCTTCTACGAGCTTGTTGATCACACTCCCAACCCTGCCATGCCATTCTTCATCCAGCCAGTTAACAAAGGCACAAGCCTCATATCCCTACCAATGATAAATAGTATTTAGGATGAGCGGTGGCAACTCAAGTAAAATGATGAACTTAGCACGGACTTCTAAGGGGCAGCTGAGAAACCGCCTGCCAATGTCGAGTGGGAGTGTGCTTGTGCACACAACTCACCTTTTGGTACTTCTTGGTGGCGCAAAACTCGGAGTCGAACTCATGTTGCGGGAGTCTGGAGTCATGCTCCGGATCCGGTGGCAGATCACTTTCTTGGGGGGTGGTGGTCATTCAAGACGGATTCAGCAGGGAGCTACTTTGGACATGCTAAAAATGTCAGGATAGATTTGAACCGTAGGTGAGTGCTCGGCGGCCACCGCCATCGTGGCGGCACTGCCGAGAGCAGCAATACGAGTAGGAGCAGCCGCACCGAAACCATTAGCACCACTCGTCCGCATTCCCCAGTGTCAGCACCATGCGAGGGAGTTTGGAGGCTATCTAGGGATTTAGGGGAAATGGGGATACTTTGGGAATAAGCTATTGGTCGAGAACTACTTAGGGCACTATATGTTGTATATGGCACACTTTTTATGCACGTCGTTTGTGTTAGGAATTACAACTTCAAACATGATTTTTGTACCATGAGAAGACAACGGAGGTGAGACATGGTTGTCGTGACATAATCGTATGTGACATACTACCCTAGTCTAGGTTTATTGCCTATTCGGGTTCCATCCGCAAGAAAATCCGGCCGGGGTGTCCTCAACGGCCCCAAATGATGTGTACAGGGTCCCCGAAACACCAAACTGGCACCTCAGTACATGGGGCCACGTACCTACTGCATCACAGCCCACCCCGAGGGTCAATGCTGCGCACGGCCTCCAGCATAATACAAACACCAGAAACTACTTGCAACTCCTGGACAGAGGACAAGGGGGTTAATAAGTCGAGCGGGGTCATGTTTCAGGGCCCAACGTGTGGTAGTAGCTGATCTGAAATCACACATACAGATCTCAGTTCTTAGGGACGGCTCCAATGAAACAACCCACCATGTACTCCTACATGGCTTCTCATTGATACCTTTACCAGAACATGTTCAACACTTCACTCTTATTAACGACACAACCATTTCATTCCAGTCCATCACCCAGATGAACCAAACCTGACACGACTCTAAGCATAGCAGACATAGCATGGTAGGAAACACAAACATGGTTCAATCAACTCCTACACATGCTAGTGAGTTTCATCTAGTTACTGTGGTAATAACAGGTCATGCAGTGCAGAGGAAATGGGTTGAACTACCACAGCACGCAGCAATTTGAAACGTTGTTGTCTGAAATGCAGTAAATGAGAGAAGGAGCGACAAGATGGAGTTGTATCAATATGATCAAATGGTGGTTGCTTGCCTGACAGAGTGGTCGAGGGGTACTATACATCGGCTGGATACTCGTGAATATCCTCGGGAGCAGAACCTACCGCGGAGAACACACCGGTAACACAATCAATACATGGCGATATGCAACAATATGGTGCATGCATATGACATGGCAAAAAGAGTGTGTTGGTCTAATGCAACTATAACAAGAAAGGTTTGAGTTATTTTGAACCCAAGGTTCAAGTTCCAAATTCAAATTATGAACTTATAATGTGCTTCATCATGTTTTGATATAAACAACAACGTTAAGTTGCTTTATCATGCATGAAACCAGTACAGATGGATATATTGGATTTTTATGATCATTTTTCATGTATAAATCTTTTCATTTGGAGTTATAGATTAACTTCAATGATTTTTTCAAGTTTATAACAATTTCGGGAATTTTGTGAATAAGTTTAATCCAGAAAATTCTTTACTGCGTCAGCACTGCGTCATTGTGACGTCAGCAGGTCAACAAAGCCGGTCCAGGTCAAACCTGATGTGTGGGGTCCACACGTCAGTAACTCAGTGAGTTAACTAACTAATTAAGGTTAGATTAGTCTCTAATCCAAACTTCGACCAGGGGCGGGGCCCACATCTCAGTGACCCATGAGATTTCAAATCCCTAGTCAAACTGGTCATGTCACTGGTGTTTAGCCGCCGTCGATGACCGAAAAAGGTGGAGCGGTGTGGGATTCGCACTCCAATGACCAAAACGATGGCAGAGACCATCTACGCGAAGCTGGGAGCAAGCCACATCCAGTGGTGGTGGTGGTACTTGGACGCGGGGTCGCCGAAAAAAACGCCAACGACGACCTTGGCGGCTGGCGGTACTCGGGCGAGCTCGGAGTTGTCGCTACGGTGGCTGTGGAGGCGTGGGGTTAGCACCTACGTGCTCTACGCGATGCGGTGAGTGCGGTGCACAGGTCAGCCGAGTCGTTGCGTGGCGGAGACACGTAGGCAGCGAGCACGGGCAACGGTGCGTGCGGGTGAGCTCGATGCGGTGAATGTAGTGCGCGGTAGCGAGATCAGAGAGGGGGAAGAGGGTCAGTAGCTCACAGCAGCCTCGATGAGCGGGTCTGCGGGGTTGGGGAAGAGCTAGAGCGGTCGGGGCAGCGAAGGGGATCTTCGGCGATGGCAGATTGGAACGAGCTCGATGCAGCGTCTCCAGGGCGAGTGAGCGCTCGCGGCTTGGTCTGCTCTATGAAGTGGACGACGGCGGAGCACGTAGACACGGCGGGGCGATGAGTAGGCGGCAGCGGCTGCGTCTATATCGACGGCACGGGCACGGCTGCGTCCGCCATGGCGGGGGAGATCGAAGGAGAGGAGCAGGGGGGAGGTGAGGTGTTAGGGAGGTCGGGGCGACACCGAGGAGGTCATCCACGGGCAAGCAGGAGGAGGTGTGGCGAGCTCGGGCAAGACGCGCGCACCTCCTGCCTGGCGGGAGGAAGAAGTGGTGATCGACGGGCCAAGATAGTCTTTGGGCCGCCAATGGCTCTACTGTGGCTGCGCTGTAAGTCATTTTTCCCTTTTCTTTCCGTTTTCTATTATCTGCTGTTAGTTATGGAATTAATAAAAATGCCATGACATTTTCAAAAATAATGAAACTGCTTGTGGGCACTATTTGGAATATTTCCAACAACCTTCATTTCCTTTCATGATTATTTGGACATTAAAATAATTTATAGAATTTAAATGACCAAATGCAAATAACATATGATTTTATTCAGTGACCCAAGGTGACCTAGAAAAATGTGAACCATTTTTGGCATAGGTTCTAGCCCAAGACAAAAATGATGAACATTTTTGAAGGGCTTTCAGGTTCTTTGAAAAATATTTTAGTAAAGCCTAGTTGGTTTAAGTGGTGCTAGGGTTTATGCCATCCCCATTTCAAGTTTCTGAAAAATTTAAACATGATGTGTTCACTCTAATGCAAGAACTTGGCTAGGGTTGTGACATTATGCCTACCCTGCAAATTAATTCTTCCATTTAGAACTATCGTGTGTACTGAATTTGTGAGTTATGCCCGGTTTTCCGTTGATGTAAGAACCGTTAATATGTTGACCATGATATGTTGTCAGCTCAGGCAATTAATATGAACTTATTATTATTATTATTATTATTATTATTATTATTATTATTATTATTATTATTATTATTATTATTATTATTATATCATAGAGGTAGCAGACACAATTGATCTCACTCCAGTATGTATGAATAGAAGATATGCAATCTGGTTTGCGAATAGCACACGGTTCGTCGATGAAAGCCATGTGGTGACCAAACCACGCGCGCGATCTGAGTTGTGCATTCTGATTGGACAGAACCCAAACCCCCACGGCCCGTACGTCTGCACCGTTGGATGCTCCCAGATCAAACGACAATCCTCATCCCTTCCGAGAACAAATGCAGTTCCGGTTGTAATTTTATTCATATGCACAAAATGCACGTTAAATTCAAAAAATGTCTTAAATATAGCAAACGATACCTGAAATGCGTCAAAAAAGCAAACCCGTGGTATAATGGTGATTGTGTATAGTGGAAATTTTTATGAGGCCAAACGATGAAGTCACCGGCCACTGGAGTTTGAATTGACACGACTCCTTTTGGAAACCATGATCCTTCTTGTCAGATGCTTCTGTTTGCAAGGAAACTTGTGACAAACTTTACGAAACATTTTCCACACGGTCGAGCACACCACGTGCGCACACCGATTTTGATGATGTCCGGACTCCATCTAAATTTCCTGTAATTAAAATACCAACTAGACCTATGCTCGCAGCCGAAATGTTTGAAACTTCTCCCCGCTTCTCGGACAACGGATGAAAACTCGCAAAGCGACACACAAATGATTTGTACACCTTCTTTACTAAGACTGCCCGCGGTGGGAGTAACATAGGTGGTAACATCACACATCTCTAGGCAAAATAAATAATGTGGCGAGTAATTAATGAGGAAATAGGGACATGTGGTAACATAGCTAGTTACTGTAACATCACACACACCAAGACAAGATGAGTCTACAACCTAATCAATGAAGTGTTTGCATGACACCACACATATGTTACTCCCCACTATAGAGGTAGTAACATAGACTAGTAACATCATGTTATTAGTCTAAGTCTATACCAAATATTAAAGGGAGGAGGATTTCATTGTTCTCTATACGTCACCTTTTTATATCCGTTGATTTTATGTTAAGCATAAAGATTGATGGATGAGATTTAAAGTAAAAATAGATCTATCTATTCTTTCCTATCTTAAAAAAAGGTCCCGATTTGGCCAACCGTCCCTACCGACACCCAAAAGAAAAATCTGCATCTAGCGACTAGCGATCGATTTTGTTGTTGTTGCGAAAACAGCGATCGATTTTTTAGGAATCCCTAGTGATGGATGTTGGCCAAGGCTAACTGGATCCGATCGATCAACCCAAGCCCAGGTGTTCCTAATAGAAATTGGTCGTGATCTTACCCTTCGATTGTGATCGTCCTTGCTCCCACCCTACACATTCAGCTTGATGGCTCAAAAAAAGTTCCAAAACCAAATATTATGTTTAAATAAATTAGGAAAGAAAC
Source organism: Aegilops speltoides (assembly GCA_021437245.1). NCBI lineage: Eukaryota > Viridiplantae > Streptophyta > Magnoliopsida > Poales > Poaceae > Aegilops > Aegilops speltoides. Next base: position 255,018,374 of record CM038144.1, read on the forward strand.
CAACTCCGTCCAATTTGAAAAGAAGTAAACCACAAAGATATTACACATCTATATCTTTCTCAGCCTTATCTGTCTAGGTATTTCTTAGAAAAAGTACAACCACAAAACATATCTCGCTCCTAACAACAGTGGCATAGCAGTTGGTCGCGCATGAAAAAATGATAATAACCAGAACAAAACCGGAAGCTAAAAAGTGCACACATTGAATAGCAGGCCAAATCCTACTAGGTGACATGGAAAGTGCAAGTCTGACTCCTACTAGGTACAGGATTTCAGATTAGATAGATACGTAATTGCTGCTATAAATATACATGTACAATCCCCTTATATTGATCCAATATATATCTAGTCTCTGGTCGATTCTACTTAACAAGTCATCTTTGCAGGTCGCCTCATCGGTATCGCCGCTGACAACAAAAACAAAGAGCCAGGTAGGTACAAATCAAATTATAATCAGCAGCGACCACCTCCTCGTGCTTCTAACGACAAACATAGGCGTATATGGCCCTGTCCCCTGTCCTACTATTGTAATTTGATTAGAATAAAATAATTCATTTCTGGCCGGTAGATTAACAATAAACTAGACATGGATTTGTACTATGCTATAGCCCACAAACCCGTCCACTCTGCATCCCTACCTATGCCTTTGTCTAGGTAGAACACTTTGTGGAATGTGTGCTTTCAACATCCTATTGAAGAAACCTTTCTGCACCCAGGTTTCTTAATTAAGAAGATGAGCAAGAGAAAGAAGCAAGTAGAAGGTGCAAACTATTAAATGGTTCCTTGCGCCAAAATATGTTAAGTGTATACACGATAAATAGTTGTTCAAATTAAGTCCTAATTGAAACCTAGGAGGCACTACTCTCGAGAGATTCATCCCTCCTGCCTCAAGTATGAGGTCATTATTCACTACTCTCAAGTACGATGCTGCATAAAAGCCAAATCGACATATTTTCTTTTTAACATCAAAACGATGAAGAGAAAAGCATTCTTGTGTTTTTACACAAACACATTCAGGCAATAAATCCTTATGGCACTACCATACCAACACAATATTAATAGTTACTTTGATGCAATTGCCATATCATGTGACCAAATGAAAGTCCACTTGCCATATCTCATTCGCTTCTTAATTCGTGAAGATATCCACAGCAGATTGCTATTTCTAGAAGGTGCTTTATCCTCAGAAAGAAGTATAATATATTAATCGGCAGTACAAGGTATACAACTATGCAAAAATAATTTATGGTGTATATAGAAATGAGGGTTCTAGATGATGATAGAAGTATTAGGTACAAAAGTAAAAAAACTGTCTCATAACAAAATGAAGATTAGGAGCTATCTATAGATGCAACTTTTAATATCTAGAGAACCATAGGATTCTAAATTTTGGCGTCGATGGATAGAATTCTGCGCAAACTATAATATTGTTTGTTCTGAGCAACAATATTAATCTGACCATCAAACTGAACCGGGTTAGTCAATGATCCACTGAGCAGGAGTTTAGCACTTTTCAAATAGCATAAGATTTATGTGCTCCAGTTTTAATGTGGAAAGGGTACACATGTTAGCACACTTCATTCATCTAGATCCATTCAATATCTATTGAATTGTCAATGCATGAGAAATTCAGGTTTTAATCTAATGCATAGAACCTCATGTAGCCTGAATGGTACACTCTGGATGCATTCAACATCTAATAAAGTGTACTAAATGGAAGTGGATGTAACCTTCAGTTTTAATTCGGTTGATGTTATGCATGTTAAAACTGATGCATGCAAGCTCATGTTGCCTGAATTGTCAGCACGTAAGATTTCAAATAAAGTGTGCCCTTTAGCTTTAATAACCTGAATAAAAATCCAGATCCATTCAGATCCCGAACTCTGAAAAAAATGCATAGATGCTAATGTAGGAATTGTCAGCACATAATTCCCTAATTCCTTCATCAAGATCCATTCAAAATCAACCGAATTCAAGAACACATATTATATACATCCTGAACGAACAGCACCAAAAATCAAAGAAAGAAAAAACCACACAGTAATCTTGAATCCTCTGTATTAGAATATGGAAGCTCACAAGTTCTAGACTGGTGTGTATCCTCACTACAACACCTCCAGTGTCATGCGGAAGGAGGTGGAACTGCGACTGGATGCAGATGAGAAGGAAGACCAGGGAGATGAGGCGGCGAGTAGGAGAGTCAGCAGCGGCACAGTGCAGCACGGCGGCCGGGGACTGAGGCATGCGGCTGACAGGAGTATCCGACCTGCAGCGGCGCATGCCGCAAGATTGCGACGGCTTCTCCCTCGACCAGCCCTGCGGGAGGTTGTGCCACCCATATCCAGACAGCGAGCTCTTCTACCTATTCATGTCCAATTCGGCCGCGGAGGATAGCAAACGTACGGGCGCGCGGCCTCGGCGCCTACACAGTGGCGCGGGAGGTTCTACGGCGGTGGAGGGATCGAACCATCGGGCCATGGTGTTGACTAGCAGCCCAGAAAGCGTTCAGTGAGATAAGAGAGGAAGAGAGTGAGGTAGTGACATAATCTGTGTGTGTTTGCTCTGTTTAGAATATTTTTTTATACATATATACTAAAAAAATTTATATGTATATACTAACATTTTTCACACACGCACCCATGAAGATATACTTTACTGCGGTTATGGTCATTTCACAAAAAAATGAAAGATACATCATAGCCTAAATCACTGTAGGTTAGTTTCGTATGTGGCTAATTTGTCTCACACACCCTTGAAGATATATTAATTTTCTGACATAAACCATTGTTCGGTATTGTAATGATATTTTCTTGGACATGTCAATCACCTGTCAATATTTTAACTAGTCTAGACAGTTCAATAATTGAAAATGACTACATGTACTATTTCTAGTTAGGAATGAGATATAATCTTCCAAACCAAACAAACTTAAAAAACAGAAAACCTAGATAATCAAAATCATTAGCATTCAAATCTTTGATGATTCTTTAAAAATCCTTTAAATGAAATAGTATTAAAATCTCAAGAATCACACTCTATATTTCTCTCACTAGAAGACTATTTCATACATGGAAATGCATTGGAGCACCTGGATGCCACACAAGGACACACCTCTATATGAAAATAGCGTTAAAAATATCAAGAAAATTTCAAAAAATTCTAAACTTTTGGGATATGAAACCTAGGCGCCCATTGTACACCGTGTTCATTTTCGTGGGGAATGGGTGCATGTGGTATCAACGGCGTAGGAATTACGGTCCGACATATGTTACATCCAGTTGTTTCTACACATACAATTTTTTATTTTTTACTGACATTACTATGGGCACCCATTCCCTACGAAATTTAACACGGGTGTACAATGGACACCTAGGTTTCATATCCGAAAATTTCATATAGGGGTGTGTGTGGCATCCAAGAGTCACAAATCCTCTTCCATTTCATGCACCACTATTCTTCCATCCGATGAAAGTGCACAAATGACGTTGAGGTGGCCTCTTCACATCAAAACTTGATGATCCAAAAAATATAATGCAACCCATGGCAATACACGCGCATATGCACCTTATAGACGAGGAGGGTAACCTTATTTTAGCGTTTGTCTGAGTCGGATATAAGTGTGGCGTATTGGCATGTGAAGTAGATTTTGCACGTGAAGCAAGTTTTGTGAAAAAAATACGCTCGTTGCAACGCACGGGCATATGGACTAGTTACTACCTATTGTGACTAGTGTAATGTCACGCCCAATATGCGATACTATCCTAAAGAGACACGAACGTCCCACCAAGGATAGAACCGCATATTGATACGCTTTTGCAAGGTGGATATCATTACATCAACATTACATAATAGATGAGGATACATACAAAAGGCATACAATGCCACACGAATACAACATCATCTTACATAAGAGCACCATCCGACTACGGATGAAACACAAACAGAAAGTCAAACGACATCCACCTCGCTAGCCAGGCCACCGACCGAACCTATCCCCGATCAAAGAAGAAGCGAAGAAGAACTCCAAAACAACCAAACATCGCTCTCCGTCAAGATCATCGCAAAACCACACACGCAGAATCGTTATTGTAGTAATCTGTAAGCCACGAGGACTCAGCAATCCCATTACCATGGGTATCAAGACTAGCAAAGCTTAAAGGGTATGGAAATGGTAAGTGGTGAGGTTGCAGCAGCGACTAAGCATATATGGTAGCTAACATACGCAAATAAGAGCGAGAAGAGAGCAAACGGAACGGTCGTGAAGCTAGCAATGATAAAGAGGTGATCCTAAACTCCTACTTACGTCAAACATAACTCGAACCCGTGTTCACTTCCCGGACTCCATGGAAAAGAGACCATCACGGTTACACACGCGGTTGATGCGTTTTAATTCGAATCTGGTGTCAAGTTATCTACAACCGGACATTAACAAATTCCCATCTGCTACATAACCGCGGGCACGGATCTTGAAAGTTTAATACCTGCAGGGGTGTCCCAACTTCTCCCAGGAAGAATATTCCTTCTCCCAGAAAGTTTAATACAAGCTCTCACGGTCAACGAAGGATATTCCTTCTCCCAGGAAGAACCGATCAGTTTCGGAATCCTGGTTTACAAGACATTTTGACAATGGTAAAACAAGACCAGCAAAGCCGCCCGATGCAACGACAATCCCGATAGGAGCTGCACATATCTCCTTCTCAGGGCAACACTGGATGAGACAGGCTACGAGTAAAACCAGACCTCGAGTTTCCCTGAGGTGGCCCCGTAGGCGGCTTGGTTCAGACCAGCACTTAGGGAAGCACTAGCATGGGGGCGCTAAAATAAAGATGACCCTCAGGTTGGCTGACCAAAGGGAAGGGTATAGGTGGTGGTGAGGCAAATGGTAAAACCAAGGTTGGGCCTTGCTGGACGAGTTTTATTCAAAGCGAACTGTCAAGGGGGTCCCATAAATCGCCCAACCGCGTAAGGAACGCAAAATCAGGGAATATAACACCAGTATTATGGAAACTAGTGCGGCAAGAGTGGAACAAAACACCAGGCATAAGGCCGAGTCTTCCACCCTTTACCAAGTATATAGATGTATTAATTAAATAAGAGATATTGTGATATCCCAACATAATCCTGTCCACCATGGAGCAATCTTCAACTTCACCTGCAACTAACAATGCTATAAGAGGGGCTGAGCAAAGCGGTAACATAGCCAAACAACGGTTTGCTAGGAAGGGTGAAAAAGGTTAGAGGCTGACATGGCAAATTGGGAGGCTTCAAGAACAAGTGATAGGTAGCGCAACATAGCGATAGAACGAAACAACTAGCATAGCAATGATAGTAGTGAGATCCAAGGTGATGGTCATCCTGCCTGAAATCCTGCTAGGAAGAAGAACGAGTCCATGAAGAAGATGAATCCACGAAGACGAACCAAGCATAGACGAACGAATCCTCACGATCGCAACGAAATAGGAACTAACGAGAAGAGGCACAACCGGAAAGAAGCAAACAACAAGGTAAACACACAACACATAGACATGACATGATGCTCAACCAAGTATGATGCATCACAAAGCTAGATGAGGCTACTCATGGCAAGAGATGATGCAAACAAGAACAACACATCAAAGCAAGTTTAAATGAGGCCGGAAACAACATATAACAATTCCGGTAAGTCCTCATATGCCAATTTAGAAATTGGTCCAGAACTGAATAAACCTTATGTTCAAGTTGTTAAACAGCAAGATAAGATTCACCAAGATGATCTACATGAAATTCTAGTCAAGTTACATATAAAGTTCATTTAGTTTGGAGCTACAGCCTAGAAGATATGAGCAAAGCAAGTTAAACATGGCATTGATGCAAAATGCATTCAAACATCAAGCAAACACTCTCAAAACATGGATGCAACATGATAAGATGAATCTACATGCAAAACCAAGCAAGTTTCGTATAGAGCACACTCAAAACGGAGCAACGGTTCAACACATACACTCTATACAAGTTTAAAGGACAAGCTGTCCAAAACAGCAACTAGGCATCTTGCAAGCATCAAAACAATATGCTATAGCATCTCAACGTGAAAATAGAATGCATGGGCATGAATTACAGGTAAAGCATTACAAAACATGAACACTGAGCTATCTCCAGAAATCACTAGAACATGCTCAAAAGGACATAGCTAAATTTCAAATAATAATAGTTTCAGACTTAGGAGAAAATAACATCAGGTTGCAATGTTTAGAGGTATCAAACAACATGTTACAGGAACTTATCATGGCAAACTAAGGCATGGCATGCTAACACTAAAGACAAAGAACAAAACTCCCTTACTGAACTAATTCCAAAGATCAACAGAAAAGATGGTGGCATCCATGCAAACATGGCAAATGATAGGACAGATTCAGACATGGCAGGAACAACAATAAGTAGGCATGTTGGTGAGCTTGTACCACTTACCACGGCGCAATACATGGCATGCCAAGGTGACAACAGGAAGAAGACATGTTTATGTAGCTAAGCATGGCAAGAGCAAGTTCATAGGGTACATGGATCACTAGTTATTGACATGGAAAAACTAAACTTAATGTTAACAAGCTGACAGAAACATTATTTAGCAATTTGAGATCAAGATTACAACAAGCTACAGCAGGCTATAAATGAAACCAGGGGCACGGATGGATAGAGCATGACATGTATAACAAAACATCCTTAGTGAACATCTCCAGATTATGCATAGAATGACTTGTAGCAGCAGGTTTACATAGCATCATGATATAGCAGATTCAGCCTAGCAGAACAGCAACAACAAGTACCCTACTTCACGAGCTCGATGCACTCACTACAAGACTCACAAAAATACATGGATTGCACCACTTTGAACAACGCATGATGTAGCTCAAAACTCATGTAGACATCAAGCTCATAGGATGCACACACAAAAATGCAATGAAAATGACAAATCACCAAGTTCTGTTAACAAACAGCAGTTAACATCATATAGCACGCTTGCAACAATGATAAGGGCATCAATATGGACTCAAAAAAGCATGGCACAATGGAACAAAATGAAGAGCATCACATGATGAACAGTTTGATATATTGCACGCACAAAACGGAGTAGCACACACAAAGTTATGGCATGATGAGCAGGGCACAAAAATATCACAGGGAAAAGACGGTGGAATTTATACCCCTACGAAACGTGGATGCGGTGGTGCGGGATGGCTTGGGGATGCGCGTTTGGATGATGGGCTTGGTGGATCTCATCCACCTGGCGGTTCCGGGCCGGATCTCACGGATTCGGCAGAGACGGCGGCGGCGCGCCGATGGCGATGTGGCGGGCGGCTGGGCGCCGAGGCGGTGGCGGCAGGAGGCGAAGGCGGAGGCGAGGCGGATCCGGGTGGCTGGTCGACGTCGGCGGGCGGCGAAGACGGGCGGCTCCGGCGTGGAGTCGCGGCAATGAGAAGGCGGGCGGCGCCGACGAGGAAGAATGGCGGCGGGCGGCGAGGTGGGCGAGCGGGTGAGAGCCTCGGCGGCGGGCGACGCGGGCGCAACAAGCCGGGCCTGAGAGGCGGCGGGCGAGCCCGATCTAGGCGGGAGGGCATGGTGGCGGGAGTGGAGGCAGGGGGCACGTGGCGCAACGGGGATGGTGGAGAGCGCCTGGCCAGCGGCGGCTGGCCAGTTGGGCGGTGCCAAGTGGCGGGACGGTGGTGGATGGCGCCGGAAAACGAGGGGGAGCCGGTTGGATGTGGCTAGTAGCACGGATTTCGAGGTGGCGGCGGCGGCTGATCCGAGGGGGAACGCTAGAGGTAGGTGGAGGGGCAAGGGATGCCAAATTTGGAAGGGGGGTATATATAGGGAAGGTTAGGGTTTGAGGGGGGTTAGGAGGGGTTTTCGGACCCTCCAATCTTGATCGGATGGCACCGGATGCGAGGAGGGTAGGTTGGCCTAGTGGGTTGTGTAGCAGAGTTGGGCTGAGAGGAGAGAAGAGAAAAGCAGCCTGACAATGGTTTTCGGAGACCGAAAACGTCCGACGGATACACCGGCCATATTGCGGCTGTATGTTTAACAGTTGGAATAACAAACGAGCTCTGAATGCGACGAAACTTGACAGGCGTTCTACCTACACTATAATAAGACCGCACACCATGTTTCAACCCATTCCGAGAACATTTTTCGGCCACTTATAAAATAATATTTCGGAGGTGCCGCAGCCACGTACAAGTGTGTATGGGCTCGAAACAGACAGCGGAAGGAGCGGGAAGACCGGGACGGATGCAAGTTTGAAAAACATGACTATGCAATGCACATGATGACATGACAAGCTGCAACACGCAAGCAGATGACATGGCAACGACGGCGAATGGCTGGCAGACACCTGGCGCATCGAATCCGGGGCGTTACATGTAACTAACACCTACATGTAGTTGTAGTAGGGTTTTGACTTTATATGCACTAAATGCAAGGTAAGTGCAAAAAATGACTTAAATGTAGCAGAAGAGTCCTGAAATGGGCCAGAAAATAAAACCAAGGGTATGTGCATGATTGTTTACCGTGAATTTCTTTCCGAGATGGAATGATGTAGTCACCGACGATTTTGAGTCCGAAGTGCCACATCTCCTTTCGGAAATAACCTTGATCCTTCTTCTTAGATGCTCCGGTTTGGAAGGAGCGATCATCAAAACTTGTGCCAAACTTTATCTATTTTTTCCACCGGGTCGTGAGATCGAGCACGCCATGGGCACACACCAATTTTGATGTTGTCCGGACTGCATCTGAATTTCCTGTAATTAAAATAACAAGTAGGCCTATGCCGGTGGCTGGACCTCACGGCCGAAATGTTTGAAACTTCTCCCCGCTTCTCGGAAAAACGGATGAAAACTTGCAAAGTGACGCACAAATGATTTGTACACCTTCTTTTCTAACTAACACCCACATGTAGTTGTAGTAGGGTTTTTACTTTATATGCACTAAATGCAAGGTAAGTGCAAATGACTTAAATATAGCATACGAGACATGAAATGGGCCAGAAAATCAAACCAAGGGTATATCCTTGATTGTTTACCATGATTTTTTTAGGCGGAATAATGTAGTCACTAATGATTTGGAGTCGAAAGTGTCGTGTCTCCTTTTTAGGCGGTATGGAAGGTGCGACACTACACCATGACACCACATTCCCTACAGATGTGTGTTGGGAAAACTATTGTGTATCAACAGACTGTTGGTTGGGAAAACTTGTATCAGACGGTCAGTCGGCAATACTCACATGTAGCATCCAACTGTCGGTCGGGAATAGTTTATTATCCTACGTCATATTATCGGTTGGGAATGCTTCACTTCCCTTTGGGTTGTTGGTCGGCAATGAAACGCCGACCGATTGCTTGTGGGTAAATGGGCCGGCCAGATAGCTGCACGCGCACGGACGAAAAACTTAGCGCGAAAACTGCCCTACGCGAAAAATCCCTCGTTTTTTTTCTCGTTCTGCCTCCAACCGGTGCCACAGACTGCCCCCAAATATCATTCTTCCTCCTAACCTAAATCCGCCGCCGCCGCCGCCGCTCGAGCTCTCTCTCGCCGTCCAGCTACGAGCTCTTCGGCCGGCGAGGCTGCGACCTCCTCTCCCGCTCGTTCCCCAGCGTCCCCACCGTCGACCCCACACCATCCTGTCACGGCCACGCGCTGAAGTTCTATTCCTCGGTGAGTGCTCTCTCCGGTCAGCCTGCGCGCGTAAGCTTCCAGCGAGGCTGCCGCCGCCCTGACTGGCCCGTCCTCCCCCCTCTCCACCATGGTATCCACCATGGCCGTCGGAGTACAGAAGAGATCTTGGCGGCGGCGAGAGAGGGCTCGGGATAGGGTTAATGAGGGGCTTCATATAGAGAGAAGAAAAGAGGTCCTCGGCTCCTTCCCCTTCGGCCTTCCCCAGCCGGATCTGCTCACCTTCGGCCTTCCCCAGCCGGATCTACTCCCCTTCGGCCTTCCCCAGCCGGATCTGCTCCCCTTCATCCACCCTGACTCCCCGAGCTCCTCCCTCAAGTAGTTCCTCTGCTCACCCCTCTTCCCCTGTTTGTGCTGCTGCCTGCTTGCCGCTTGGTAGTACTGTGTAACCGTGTGCCTGCTTGCTGCTTGCTACTGCTCCTGTGGTGCTTGCTGATTGTGTGGTTGTTGTGTGCTTGCTGCTGTTATGCTGTGTGTGCTTGCTGTGGTGTGCAGTGTGCTGCTAGCCACGGTTCTGCTGCTTGATGTGCTAGAACTGTCGTACTGCTGCTGAATGTTGATATTCTACTGCCTATTGATTGGTGATTAATCCAGTTTCTTCCCTGGAAATGAAGCATTAGACGTTATACATGGTAATGTGTTGTCCCTTGAAAACTGAAACTCTGTTATGAATTGTAATTCTGTTAAACCTCATAGGCAATGAACTGTACATTCTCTCAGACAAACTGTAGATGAAGAGAATAACAAAATATTATGTACACCATCAACAGTAAGAAGTGGCATCAAGCTAAACCGACATAATAAAAGAGAATATTGACCAGCATTGATTGTTACTAGTCAATGCACAGAGCTAGATATCAATGTTCTTCTTCTCGTTGTTGCTTATTAATTGTTTGGCACTCATCTCCCCTGAACTAACTTTCAGTGATCTGTACACATGTCGGTATGGCACTGATTTATCTCTAGACATGGTTCTCTCTTACTGTTACAGGCAAATGTTAGTAAAAAAATAGTGTGTTCCTTTCAGAAGCAATGCTAACTATAATTTGCTCAGTTTAACAAGGCGACCTGATTTTTTTAAAATAGTCTCATATTTCAATGCGATGATACGATGACTTCTTCTGCATTACACCATGTTGTATTCATAAAAAATATGCTTAATGGTGTATTAACTTTGTATTATAAAAATAGTCTTCCATATAGCTATTTTCAACTAAATCTGTAGTCTTTCATATATACAGGAATTGTCTTCTAATATTCAGGTCTCACATATATTCCTTATGTGTATTAACTTTGTATTATAAAATAAAATGTACATTGAAAATAACTAATAGTATATGATCATCTGGACTTTCTTCTCTGCAAAAAAAATTTGAAGTGCAATTAATGACTCGGCATTTAATTGTTGGTATATTATTGCGCTGCTTCTTTTCCCTCATCTTTTACATTTTACCATGCTATTCATCGCTACTGCTCTTCATCATCGAGTTCTTACTCCTTCCATTTATGTAGGAATGTTCAAGAGAGTTATCCCCTATGGGCACATGGACATTGCATAATCGGTCTTATCATGGGAATAATTTGCTCGCCTAAGAAGGCGAAGCAATCACCAAGCAATGAAACCGAGTCCGAGAAAGAGAAATCTTCGAAAGGATCAAGAGTTAAATCGTAGACATTCCAAAGGAGACAAGTCATCCAACCATCCAAATAGAAGTGTGCAGTTCAAAGAAACCAAAGACTTGATTGAGGCGATAATAGCGCATCGGTTTCATCTAGTTCTATACATAAGGTAACACACTTTTATGTTCCATCGACATCTATTTTTACATGTCCGGGTGAATCACTACGTTTCTATTCTTCACCGTGGTACATATGTCTCTTCTTGGAGTGCTATTTGTTCCAAATGGAAGATAGGTTCCATTTTTATAAATGGTCCTCTACATGTGAATATGTTCTCTGACATGAACCAAATCGACGTACTAGTTTTATCGAAAACATATACTAGCTAGTATCGGCCATTGAAAACCTAACCGATCTGCACGTGAATATGTTCTCTGTACATGGTCCTCTGCATTCAATTTTTTTATATATGAAAAATGGTGATGATGTTGTTCGACTAGTTCACTGCCTGCTGGTCCAGATTATATGGTCGTGAAGCTCGGCGTTGACAAGAGCATCACCCTGTAGCTGTGCGTCCTTCTCTAACAAACACTCAAAGCACTACCATCTTGAATTTGTGGGTGCATATGATTTGAATCTGCAGAAAGACCGGTAATTTTGTTTGTATCTCGCTCGACCATCTATGTCGTGGGCACCAATTCGACTATTTTCATAGGTACGCACCATCGACCAAGGATCTACTACGACGGCGGCACCAATGACCCATGGGAGGCGCACCAAAACCCTAGCCGCCATCGCTCTCCCCGAGTCCCTCCTCATCTCCTCCTCGTGCAGATGCGTGTCGGCTCTCTTTTCTCTCGCCTCTCAAGATAATTTTAATCGACTCCATCTTGCGGTGCTATTGTGCGTGCAATACATGCTCGCTTGGTCTTATTTTCTTAGACATCCTCGATCAGTTAAGTTGGACAAGCAAAAAATCTTACATATCTCAGCTTTGTCATTTAAGCTCATTTGATTGATGTCTTTATCTTCACAAGTCTCGCTCAACCTTGAGATAGGCAAAAACATTCAGTTCTGAGCCTGATAGTTTGTTGCTATAATAATAATACCTACACATGTCCCCTGACATGTGCACGGACAGTAAGCCTCCGACCTCGGCAGTAAGCCTCCGACCTCGGCAGTAAGCCTCCGACCTCGGTAGTAAGCCTCCGACCTCGGCAGTGAAAGCTCGACAAGTATACTATTTCACCAAGCATCGAAGTCAAATAAGCAGCTCTTTGAGGGATCAAAGGACGGATCAAGAAGACCGAGACAAACCAAGGTAGCAGGATATCATCACTAAGGGAAAGCCTCCTTTGCCGGGCAGGCGAGCCTGGTCAGGTCAAGGCCATCCCAAGGAAGAATCCAAGATTTCCCGCCAGACTTGCCAGGGCCGCTAAAGGTGAATCTTCATGCCAAGACTCCATCACTCTGCCGCACCGGGACGCAAGTCATCTATCAATGAGGTGTCGAGCCCCCAAGTGATTAAGTGGCTGTCATTTGGCACGTGGCAGCCATTTGGAAGGGAGATTACCTCTATATGACACCCATCCAAAGGCATGTCAAGCAGACATGTAGAAGATGATTAAGCGGCAAGGCAGGCTTGCCGGGCTGCATCCTCAACGTGACACCTAGCAGTGCATTTAATACATTTTGTCTTAACTGCCAGAGTTAGGTATGATAACACTGTTAGCTATCTAATCACTAGATAATTACTATTTTGCCACTGTGGTTACCCCTTATCCTATAAAACAAGGGCTATGGCTACCTAGAAAATGATTCAGACCCTTGTATACGCATACACATGTAGCCACTCTCCCTAAGGCGACCTTGCCGGGCTTGAGCGCAGGGTGTTCATCGTGCTCCTCCCCTCAATCCATCAAAGCAGGAGTAGGGTTTTATGCTTCCTAGCGGCCCGAACCTAGGTAAAAACCACCAGCGTCACCTCTGTCGTGCTGTATCATGGCTTCCGCTCTTTGTGCAACATGACCTCCCCCCTTGCCGAACCACAAAGGGGCTGATGGCCCCATAGGTGATCATGTTCCACCGCAACATCTTTGGCACGCCAGGTATGGGGAAGCGCTTACACGAATCCGAGGTTATGAACAATGCATCGGGCTACATCATCATCTCCAGGAATCCCCTCTTCGTCAGCGGCTATAGAGAAGCAGGAGCTTTCTTGGTTGGTCCTTTCCAGATTTTGTCGCCCATCGCCGCCACAACCACGACGGTGAGTGGAAGGTGATGGAGATACGATGACCACAGGCAGCTCAAGTGTCGTACTCTCCCCGCTACCTGCATATGTAAAGAGAAGCAAGGCGAGCGGCGATGTCGCCCTCCTTGCGAACTCATGGTAGGCATATCCGATGCTGAAAGGTGTCGTTTGTGCAGAGGAGAGGAATGGTACGCGAAAGGCTCTTCTTCCCTTCCCACTCGTCCATTGTCGGCAAGCGTGCTCTGGCAAAAGGACTTCCGCATCAGTGTGGCCTTTGTACCCGCTGTCGTGGGATCACTAACAAATATGAGGAAGGGGAGAGAGGAGGTGGCCCTTCTTTTCTACCATACCTTGTCAGCTGCAAGCATTTAAATAAGCCCCACTAGCTCTTGCCGAGGACGGCCGCATAACTAATGAACCGCCAAGTCTATCCCTTGTGCGCCTTCTCGTTCGTTGTTTTTTTAGAACTTGGGTGGATAACCGAATGGGAGGAACAATCGCAGGTGGAGAAGAAAGTATTGTACATTACAAAATGTAGGACCGGTGAAGAAGAGGAGCTTGAAAAAAAGCTAAGTTAACAAGCTCATCGGATTTTTCTTTAGTTTTTTGTGTCGTTATCCCTTGGACCCCCAGGAATTTCGTATGACAAGCCTTTTAATATGATGGTACCTTGCTGTATTTGACTGTGCCCCTACTTTGTTTCGAGCCTGCTCAACAAGATAGGCGGCTGCGTCGAAGACAGATAAGGAAAAAATCTGTCAGGGCATATCCTCGCCAGTTGAATGCTTAGGACCTGTTCCTCGCAGCAATCTTGACAGTATGCTACTGGCGGGCAACCTAAGTGTGCACAAGAAACTAACCATATGAATATCAATGGGTAAACAAAACAGGGGCCGCGTGCGTTGACATATTTAAACATCAGTTCAACAAGTGCAAAATTAGAAATAGTACGGGGCCTAATCATAGGACGCATGATTGTTTTTGTTATAGGACACCATGGAAATAAAAATGGTTTAAGGCTGAGCTTGCCGGCATCCGGGAACCCTGGGGAGGGAGAGAATCTTGCCGGTAATGGGACCATCCTTCTCCCCTAGCGGCAGAAACGTCGGCACCCGGCGGTAGCTTCCTGAACCATCGGCAAGGTCGAGGTCTGGGTGACGATAAGCAAGGTTGCTTAAAACCATGACGAGAGCATCACGGACAAGCTTTTGGGACTCGTTTGCAAAACAAATGGCCCTTTCATCATCATACGTCTTCGTCCCTTCGATCAAGCCTTCAAGGAAGAGCGCTAGCTTGACGCTTGCAGCTTCATGATTGTTGAAAGAGAAATCCCAACTCTTAATGTCCATCTTCGAGATCTGAGTAGTGAGCCATTCAGCAATACCAACCAAGCTCTTGATCCAAAGGTCGTGCTGCTCAACTTGGTTTTGCAATTTGTACTCCGCATCTCTTCGTAGGATTCTCGCATTGTCCAAGTCCTTCATTAGCTGCTACTCACGACCTCCCGCAGACTCAATCCCACTCTCTAAGGTGCCTAGCCTCGCATTCATGTCAGTAATGGTACCATTGGCAGCGTCGAGGTCCTGGCTCTTAGATGAAAGCTGCGATTGCACCTCTTTCAGAAGGGTTTCTGCTTTATGTGCTTCCTCTTTGACTGCTACAACTTCCTTGGCGCTCCCAGAAAGGTCCTCTGCCAGCTTGGCCACCTGTTGATCGAGATCAGCCTTGGCAGTAGGTGAAGCGGCAAGTTCATCGGCAATCTTCTTCAGCTGGACAACTGACTCGAGGGTGAGCGTGTCAAGAGCCTCCTTGTTCTTGTCCTGCAGATCGTTGGTGCGCTACTGGACAAGAGCCTCCAGATCCCTGTTGCGGAGGGTGGCTGTCGGTGTCAAAACCGGCGGATCTCGGGTAGGGGGTCCCGAACTGTGCGTCTAGGCGGATGGTAACAGGAGACAAGGGACAAGATGTTTTACCTGTGTTGGGCCCTCTCGATGGAGGTAAAACCCTACTCACGCTTGATTGATATTGATGATATGGGTAGTACAAGAGTGGATCTACTACGAGATCAAGGAGGCTAAACCCTAGAAGCTAGCCTATGGTATGATTGTTGTAATGGTTGTTAGTCCCACGGACTAAAACCCTCCGCTTTATATAGACAGGAGAGGGCTAGGGTTACACAAAGTCGGTTACAATGGTAGGAGATCTACATATCCAGATCGCCAAGCTTGCCTTCCACGCCAAGGAAAGTCCCATCCGGGACACGGACGAAGTCTTCAATCTTGTATCTTCATAGTCTTGGAGTCCCACGACGATGATAGTCCATTTGTCCGGACACCCCTAGTCTAGGACTCCTCGGTAGCCCCCAAACCGGGCTTCAATGACGATAAGTCGGTAGCGTTTATAGTCTTCGTGTTGCAAAGCGGGTTCTCCTTAAGTTCCATGTACCGCCAAACAAGATCCGGCTTCCTTATCAATGTTGCGCTTCTTGGCTTCCACGCCCAATAATGGCCATCTTCCACGCGTCGCACTAATGCGAAAAGCCGTGGTATCTTTTATGTTTTACCCCTAGTCAGGCAAATAATCGCCTATAAGAGAGGCAAGAATCCAGATCCAAATCACACCATCTTCCTTCCGCGAGTACTCATCGGAGCGCTTCGACCAAGAATCCATTCCATCATGGACCGTCGACGCGGCTCCTCTTCTCGCTCGGCCCTCGTCAGAGATCGGAGGAGATGTTACATCCCGCACAACGAGTGGTGATGCTCGAGCAAAAGGATATCTCCTCCGGCCTTCATGGTTCGGTTTGAGCGGGTTGGCCACCTACCAAGGTGGGAAGCAAGCTGAGGCTACCCCAAATCCCAACAAAGGGTGCGGTATGCTTCGTCCCCTATCCGATAAGGGGCTCGGATTTCCTATACATCTGTTCCTCCGCGGGCTCTCGGAGTTCTATGGACTCGGCTCCATCACCCACGCCCGCCTCTATCCTGCATATCATGGGTTACGTAGCCCTTTGCGAGCTATTCACAGGTGTTGAGCCCCATTTTGTCTTTGTGGAAGAGGTTGTTACGCTTTGTACCCCGCTCTCACGAGGGGTCCATATATCGATGGCGGTCTTAGAAATATGGCGATCGCCGGACCGGATATCCATCCGGAACCCCTAAGAAGGCGTCCAAGACCGGCCTTGTAATGGTTTTACATAGAAGACGCTCATTGCCGGATCTGTCGGATCGGCCTCCCGAGTTCAAGAATGCTCTTTTGAAGAAACGCCTTAGCCGGGCGCCCACGAGCCCCTAACTGGAGGAAGACAAGAGCGTCCATTATTTGATGGGCGGATCAGTTATCGCCCATTCCGGTTGACCATGATTGAGTCATGGCAACATGCATTATCTTGGGGGTGCATGGCTGCGCAAAGACAGGGCCACCTTTGTGGGATTTCAACGGGAGGACGATGCCACCCATCATGGCCAAAGGGCGGGTTCGCCAAGACTCGCGAAGATCTGTCGGCCTGCATAAGGGGAGAAGGAGGATTTCTTCGAGACGAACCCGTTGAATGGGTTCTCCATGAATAATCCCGGCGTTGGGTAGCGAACACTGTGTGCCCGACCCATGCCTTCAAGTTTAAGTTTCTTATATTATGTTTTCGACGCAGAGCTGCGTCGGGTCGTGGAGGCATGCTTAGTCCACTCCGCAACCCGAGGATCCAGAGAGATCCTGTGATCCGCCTTCAAGAGGATCCGGACATAAAGGTGGAGCTAATCGACGGGTGTTCCACCACTTAGCATGGATAATGCATTAGACGCCATTACGGCCGACTACACGGACTATGTCCGGCTTCCTGTGATTGTGACCAAGTCCGACACCATTATTCCTTCCTTGCTCATTTCGACCACCAGATACGATGGCGCCTTGCGAGGCGCCCCAAAGCGAAGCCGAGTTCATGACGGTGACCAACATGGGTCATCCGATCGAAGAGGCGGAAGAGGAGCGCGGCGCGGACTGAAACGTCGCCGCAAGGGTATAGCTCACACTTTGTTATTTAGAGCCACGTTCCTAGGAAGCGTTTGAATGCTCATGACTTTTGTAGGAGAAAAAGCGCCACGGACCACTGGCGAGAAGTTGCCAACCCGGCCTCTACCGGCCGAGCCCAAAGACTGGTCTCGAGGGGAGGCGAGCAAGGCGCGAGCCGGATACTCCTCCAATGGAGGATGCCGAAGACTGCTCCGCCACCAAGTGCGAGGTGGAGAGCGCCATGAACCACAAAGGCCACGATAGTTTTTGTGATCGTGCTTCTCCCCGAGGCGTTGAATGCCTTTAAGCAGGGGACGCGCACCTCCGTCTTCTTGAAGATGGTTTCACGAGCCACAGAGTAGTTTGTAAAAGACATACTGGTAAGAGAATTTAATAGTCAGATATGCCAAGAGTAGCCGAGACATAAAGTAGTTATATTGAATGATTTAAGGATCATTTGAAACGCAGGATCTTACGAAGAAGAATACCCAACTGTCTCAGGAGATGCAAGAGTGTAAGGCCCAACTCGAGGCCGCACTTGCTGCCGCAGGAGGAAACACAGAGACCCCTCCTGGTAACACATTATTTTTAAAAAAGATAAGTGGTGTGTGCGGCGCGCAAGTCTAATAATGACATTGCGAGTCTTTGTCACGGACAAGATCCGGACAGTAAGAACATCTGCGCCGGTGAAGGCGGCGAGAGGGTGTTGAATAAGGTGCAAAGCAGAAAGGAACAAACTCTAGGATGTCCACGCCCACTTGGAGAAGAGCCGAAGGCATTTGGGCCGGTATGTCAGCTCATAGGAGAATCGGTGCTTTGTCGCAAACATCTATAGTAAGTGCTTGAGCGAACTCCTTTGAAAAGAAGAGTTTGGCGAGGAAGTCAATTGACAAAATATGTCCAGTAGGTATACTCACAGTCGCCTTGGAGGAGATGCTCGTGACGATGGGTGATCAACTTCGAATCGTTGTACCTCGAGCGAGTTCGGCAGTAATGAGCGTTGTCGTCCTGGCTTTATGGCTGACCCTCTCCCGCCTGAGGGCCTTGGGGAGCTTGCGGAGAAGCTTCAGTGAATGCGCGCTTCCATTTATGGAAGATTTGACTGCCGCCAAGGTGCCGAGGAGGCATGGGCCATGGTGGAGAGCGGTACAAGAAGGCGGATTCCAACCACATGGCGAGGTCGGACTGTGAGGCCCGATGGGAAGGAGATCCTGTGAGTTTAGTATACGCCAAGTAGAGTTGGCGCTAAATTTTTCCTAATCGGATGTAAATTAGGCAAACTGTTAGATGGGATTGAGGAGGAATCTGATCAATCTATTTGACAATGTATTTTAAAATGACATGTAAAATGCCTTCTAGCCGGATTGTAGATCGTTTGTCTTTGCCGACCTTTTTCGCTTCAACCTCGGGACCCTAGTGTCCTGAGTGTGTCCGAATACCTTCTCGGTTAAGAAACAATAGGGGCATGCATGGAGACCCGGCGTAGGGGTCATTAGTGCTTTATCGGACAAGTGCCCAACTAGTTATGTTATATTACATGGTTAGTAAGAAACATCTTCCGGGGAGAATAGTTAGTTAAGGGTTCCTTTACAGGAGGCATGCCCTAAAGTGCATGTCAGGATTGCGAAAAGAGCGAAAAACATCCGGGGAGATAAATAAGTAGGTAAAAATCATCTTTCAAGTCACCAAGAATATTCCCTTAAAACGCTAGCTTTGGCTTCACCTACTCGAGGTACACATCCGGTGACCGGAAGAATAATCGCAGAGGTGCTCCTTTACCTCCTAGCCGAACAATCGGGAATGTAGGGGTAAGCACAGAGCGAGCAACCCAGCTTGGCCAAAACTTAAGTCATATCGATGCATATAATGGTGAATAAAAGGTACATGTGGAAGCTTGACACATGTGCCGCATAAACCCTTATAATTAAGCTTCGTAAAGAAGCCCCTGTATAATGAGTGCGGATGGCATATCAAGTGTGTGCGAACAATGTGCAAGTAGGCCTTTAAGGGCTTTTTAGAAAAAGGGTTGAGAGAAGAAAGAGAAACAAAAGACAACTGAAGTGTAAAAATTTGGGCCGGGGAAGGGGCGAACTCTTAGTCCGGCTAGGCATAGAATCTTTGGAGGCGGGTGCGTTCCATGGGTTTAGCTCGAGTCGGTTGTCCGATGCATTTCGTAGACGGTACGCTCCGCCGGTCAGGACTTGATCGATAATGAAAGGGCCCTCCCATTTGGGCTTGAGCTTGTCCTTTTTCTTGTCTGGCAGGCATAGAACTAGTTCGCCAACGTTGTAAGTCTTGGCGTGCTTCTCGCTTTGATATCTTGAGCTGCTGGCGATAGAATGCGAAGCGAGCCTTGGCGGCGTCGCGTTCTTCCTCGAATCGTCCCAGCTGCCCCTGCCGATCCGGCTCGGCTTCTCTTTCTTCGTACATGCGCTTTTCGAGGTGAGTCATGAATGATGTCGCAGGCGTAAGCGCTCTGCGCCGTATACCATAAAAATGGTGTGAATCCGGTAGTACGGTTGGGCGTTGTCGCGGACCCCAGTACTGAGTCGAGCTCCTACCCGGTGCATGTCGATTTCGTAAGTGACCGCACTAGTGCGGGTTTGATGCCGCTCATTATTAGACCGTTCGCTCGTTCCACTTGACCGTTGGTTTGAGGATGATAGATGAAGCGTAATCGAGCTTAATGCCCATATTTTTGCACCATGATTTAACCTCATCACCGTGAAGTTTGTGCCGTTATCGGTGATGATCTTTGTGGGGACACCATAACGGTGTACTACCCGGATATGAAGTCTATCATGGTGGGACTCGCTGCCGTTTTAAGCGGCTTGGCCTCTATCCATTTGGTGAATTTATCCACCATGACCAATAGGTACCTTTGCTTGTGGGTTCCCCTTTAAGGGGTCCAACCATGTCAAGCCCCTGCACATGACGGCGTGTAATGGGTATAGTTTTGAGGCGGTGGGTGGCATATGGCTCGATTAGCAAAGAGCCGACAACCGACGATCTTTGGACTAAATCTTGAGCATCTGCGCCGGGCCGTTGGCAATAAAATCTGTCTGGAATGCCTTTCCTACAAGGGCTCGAGCTGCGGCATGGTGTCCGCCTAGTCGGCATGAATTTCAGCCGAAGGGTTCGCCCTTCTTCTTCGGAGATACACCTTTGAAGGACTCCGGTTGTGCTTTTCTTATAAAGTTCTCCCTCATGGACCTTGTAGGCTTTAGGTCGCCGAACTATGCAGCGGGCCTTCTTTTGGTCTTCGGGGAGTTCTGCCTAAGCAAGTAGGCTAGGAATGGCTCATCCACAGGCGATTCTCGCCATTATTTCGTGGGATGAAGGTGTTATTTCATAATTTGAGTCAGCGGTTATGTCGATTGCTCTTTGTCGGTTGGTGCGCCGCCCGGTTTGTTATTTCCTAAACCTCTTCCCATAATACGGATGGCTTAAAGAGCCGTTCGGGGAAGATGTTAGGAGGACAGAGTCGAGTTTTGCGCCGATGCGTGCGATGATTTCTACCGCTTGGTTATTATCCCTTGCTACGTGGTGGAATTCAAGTCCTTGAACCGGTGACATTTTAGGACAGCGTTACGATATCTTGCCATTTTTGTATCCTTGGCATCAAAGTCTCCATTTACTTGGGATATTGCAAGGTTTGAATCCTCGCACCTCTAGGCGTTGAATGCCCATGGAGATTGCCATCCGGAGGCCATGTAAAGGGCCTCGATTAATTTGCGTTGTTGGAGTCCGTGTACATTATCCGGAAACGATTGAAGCTGTGTCCCGGTTGGGGACGTCAATCGATGCCGACTCCTAGTCCGCCAACATTTTAGAGCCGCGAAGTGCATAATCAATTGGAGTATCGCCAGTACTAGTTAGGGAGTTAAACCGGTCCATTGCGACAAAGTTAGCCAAAACTTGTGACTTTATAGCTCGCCGAGGTTTGTAAGTTATATCGAATGGTAAGAGCTCAATGGCCCATTTTGCAATCCCGCCGTCGCGTCGCGGTTGTTTATGATTTCGTTGAGGGTACCGGATGCCATCTTTATCGAACACTCTTGAAAGTAGTGTCGAGCTTCCGGATGCCATGAACACCGCACACGCTATCTTTTGATAGTCGCGGTAACGGACTTGCGGGGGGTTGACCACGGTGGATCGTAGTACTTTGGTTTTGAAGAGGGAATTTATGCCCTTTTGTCTCTCGTTCGATGGCGATCTGCGCGCATAACTTGATGTGTTGCGCGATGTATAACAACATTGGTTCGCCCGGGTTGGGCACACCAGACCGGTTGTTGTTGCTACTTGGTAGACTTGGAGGTCATGGATTGTTCGTTTCGCATATTATTTGATGTGAAAGTCTCGAAGATCGCTGATACTGCATCGGTATTGTTGGAGTGGTCTTAGGGGCTAGAAGCTCCTCGCCACTTTTGGCCACTGTAGTAATATCCAACATGCTCGAAGGCTATGTGTTGGGATGGCGCCCTCTGTCTTGTGAATTTTACAGGTCCGCTAAGCCATCCCTCTGATGCGGTTCCGTGCCCTTTATGGGGTTTTTGCTTTTTGGTTTTTGTACCTGGTGCCTGAGTGTAATGCACCCCTTTGTTGCGGACTGGGGTTGTATTCGGGGCCGGATTGTCCCAAAACTTAATTTCGGTTTTCCGGAAATTCTCCATTGCACATTACTTTCGTACTGTGGATGCCAGGTCGGCGAACCGTGTAACTTCACGACGGCTGATGGCGTTCAAGATTCCCTCTTCCGTGCAATTATTGCAAAAGATTGAAATTGCGTTTTCCTCTCGGCAGTCCTTTATCCTGTCCATAACCAGGAGGAATCGCCCGATAATGATGTCTTGTTTTTGAGGCTCTTGCCGGATTAGAGATAGATAGCATATGTCTGGGCGGGTGGGTGGAATTAAGTACGGAACCCTACCCATCTCGAGGCTCAAGGGCCAAGGAGCTTCCAAATTTGGAAGCTTGGATTGCTGGATGTTGTCCAATGAGTCCGGTACGGTCCTGACTTCAGGTTCAGTGCTTGATCGAAGTCCGCCCCTCCGCGGGAATCCGGCATGGAGGGTTCGGGAGTCTGGACACGACTAGTTTTCAATGCAGGAGAAGAGTCGCCGCGTTGTTCCTCTACCACTGCAACGTGGTGGGTGACCTGGGGAGAGTTAATCTCTCTCAGATCGGTTTTAAGCCCAATCTGATTGTAGCTTGTAGCGATCCAAGAGCTCGTTTACGGACAAGAGCTCCATTGGATCCAGCTGCTCAGTGAATTCCGAGCTGACGTGAAGATTGCTTTTGACGACCCGAGAGGTCATTGTCGAAGCGGTGGCCGAACAGGCGGTCATGAGAAAACCACCTAGCCGGATAGTTTGTCCGGCGGCCAAGGCTCCTTTGACGAAGATTCCATCCTTGAAGACAGGAAGAGGCATCCTTCCTATCGGTGACGGCAAAGAGGAACTCTCAATGAAAGCACCAATGTCGGTGTCAAAACTGGCGGATCTCGGGTAGGGGGTCCCGAACTGTGCGTCTAGGCGGATGGTAACATGAGACAAGGGACACGATGTTTTACCTGTGTTGGGCCCTCTCGATGGAGGTAAAACCCTACTCCTGCTTGATTGATATTGATGATATGGGTAGTACAAGAGTGGATCTACCACGAGATCAAGGAGGCTAAACCCTAGAACCTAGCCTATGGTATGATTGTTGTAATAGTTGTTCGTCCTACGGACTAAACCCCTCTGGTTTATATAGACACCGGAGAGGGCTAGGGTTACACAAAGTCGGTTACAATGGTAGGATATCTACATATCCGTATCGCCAAGCTTGCCTTCCACGCCAAGGAATGTCCCATCCGGACACGGGACGAAGTCTTCAATCTTGTATCTTCATAGTCTTGGAGTCCGGCTGACGATGATAGTCCGGCTGTCTGGACACCCCCTAGTCCAGGACTCCCTTAGTGGCCTCAAGGTTCACTTCCCGAGAAGAGATGTATTTTTCCTTGGTGTTTAGAAGCGCTTGGCCCTCCTCCAGGCGGACCTCCAGGGCAGCGACGTCCTCTTTGGCCATGGTTATCATCTCCTGTTGCCGCTACAGGGATTGGAACTATTTGTTATGCCACTCGCGTAGTTACTGCTCTTGTCCCTCAGTTTCTGATCCATAAGGCTGGTGGAGTGACGTTGCTCCTTGATCGCATGCCACTTCAAGTTGTACCTACTCAACATATCCTTGATGTCTGTTGCCACAGACTCCAGGAAGGATAGGTCCATGATACGTCTCCGACGTATCTATAATTTTTGATTGTTACATGCTATTATATTACCTGTTTTGGATGTTTATGGGCTTCACTATACACTTTTATCTTATTTTTGGGACTAACCTATTAACCGGAGGCCCAGCCCAAATTGCTGTTTTTTGCCTATTTCAGTGTTTTGTAGAAAAGGAATATCAAACGGAGTCCAAACGGAATGAAACCTTCTGGAGAGTTATTTTTGGAACAAACGCAATCAAGGAGCCTTGGAGTGGACGTCAAGAAGTAAACGAGGAGGGCACGAGGCAGGGAGGCACGCCCCAGGAGGGTGGGCGCCCCCCCCCAACCTCATGGAGCCCTCGTGGCTCCCCTGACTGACTTCCTTCGCCTATATATACTTGCATACCCTGGAAACATCGAGGAGCACCATGAAACCCAATTTCCACCGCCGCAACCTTCTGTACCCATGAGATCCCATCTTGGGGCCTTTTCCAGTGCTCCTCCGGAGGGGGAATCGATCACGGAGGGCTTCTACCTCAACACCAAAGCCTCTCCAATGAAGTGTGAGTAGTTTACCACAGACCTTCGGGTCCATAGTTATTAGCTAGATGGCTTCTTCTCTCTCTTTGAATCTCAATACAAAGTTCTCCTCGATCTTCTTGGAGATCTATTCGATGTAACTCTTTTTGCGATGTGTTTGTCGAGATCCGATGAATTGTGGGTTTATGATCAAGTTTATCTATGAGAAATATTCGAATCTCCTCTTAATTGTTATGTATGATTGGTTATCTTTGCAAGTCTCTTCGAATTATCAGTTTGGTTTGGGCTACTAGATTGATCTTTCTTGCAATGGGAGAAGTGCTTAGCTTTGGGTTCAATCTTGCGGTGTCCTTTTCCAGTGACAGCGGGGGCAGCAAGGCACATATAGTATTGTTGCCATCGAGAATAAAAAGATGGGTTTTATATCATATTCCTTGAGTTTACCCCTCTACATGTTGTCATCTTGCCTAATGCGTTACTTTGTTCTTACGAACTTAATATTCTAGATGCATGCTGGATAGCGGTCGATGTGTGGAGTAATAGTAGTAGATGCAGAATCGTTTTGATCTACTTGTCACAGACGTGATGCCTATATACATGATCATGCCTAGATATTCTCATAACGATGCATTTTTCTATCAATTGCTCAACAGTATTTTGTTCACCCACCGTAATACTTATGCTATCTTGAGAGAAGCCACTATTGGAACCTATGCCCCCCAGGTCTATTTTCCATCATATAAGTTTCCGATCTACTTTATTTTGCAATCTTTACTTTCCAATCTACATCATAAAAATACCAAAAATATTTATCTTATTAGTATCTCTATCAGATCTCACTTCTGCAAGTGGCCGTGAAGGGATTGACAACCCCTTTATCGCGTTGCTTGTGAGGTTCTTATTTGTTTGTGTAGGTACGAGGGACTTGCATGTAGCCTCCCACTGGATTGATACCTTGGTTCTCAAAACTAAGGGAAATACTTACGCTACTTTGCTGCATCACCCTTTCCTCTTCAAGGGAGAACCAATGCAGTGCTCAAGAGGTAGCAAGAAGGATTTCTTGCGCCGTTGCCGGGGAGGTCTTCGCACAAGTCAAGACATACAAAGTACCCATCACAAACTCTATCCCTCGCATTACATAATTTGTCATTTGCCTCTCGTTTTCCTCTCCCCCACTTCACCCTTGCCGTTTTATTCGTCCTCTCTTTCCCATTCGCCTCTTTTTCGCTTACCTTTTGTGTTCTTGGTGTTGGATTGTTTGTCACGATGGCTCAAGATAATACTAAATTATGTGACTTCTCCAATACCAACAACAATGATTTCCTTAGCACTACGATTGCTCCTCTTACCAATGCTGAATCTTGTGAAATTAATGCTGCTTTGTTGAATCTTGTCATGAAAGATCAATTCTCCGGCCTTCCTAGTGAAGATTCCGCTAATCATCTAAACAACTTTATTGATTTGTGTGATATGCAAAAGAAGAAGACATGGATAATGATATTGTTAAATTGAAGCTATTTCCGTTTTTGCTTAGAGATCATGCTAAAACTTGGTTTTCGTCTTTGCCTAAAAATAGTATTGATTCATGGAATAAGTGCAAAGATGCTTTTATCTCTAAGTGTTTTCCTCCCGCTAAGATCATCTCTGTTAGAAGGGATATTATGAATTTTAAGCAACTTGATCATGAACATGTTGCACAATCTTGGGAGAGGATGAAATTAATGATTCGCAATTGCCCTACACATGGATTAAATTTATGGATGATCATACAAAAAATTTATGTCGGATTGAGTTTTGCTTCTAGAAATCTTTTAGATTCGGCCGCGGGAAGCACTTTTATGGAAATCACTTTAGGAGAAGCTACTAGAATCCTAGATAATATTATGGTTAATTATTCACAATGTCACACCAAAAGATCTACTAGTAAAAAAAGTTCATGTGATAGAAGAGATTAATGTTTTGAGTGGAAAGATGGATGAACTTATGAAATTTTTTGCTAATAAGAGTTCTCCTATTGATCCTAATGATATGCCTTTGTCTTCTTTGATTGGGAATAATAATGAATCTATGGATGTGAATTTTGTTGGTAGGAATAATTTTGGTAACAACGCGTATAGAGGAAACTTTAATCCTAGGCTGTTTCCTAGTAATTCCTCCAATAATTATGGTAATTCCTACAACAACTCTTATGGAAATTTTAATAAGATGCCCTCTGATTTTGAGATTAGTGTTAAAGAATTTATGATCTCTCAAAAGAATTTCAATGCTTTGCTTGAAGAAAAATTGCCTAAGATTGATGAATTGGCTAGGAACATGGATATAATTTCTCTTGATGTTGATTCTTTGAAAGTTAGATCTATTCCACCTAAGCATGATATCAATGAGTCTCTCAAAGCCATGAGAATTTCCATTGATGAGTGCAAAGAAAGAACCGCTAGAATGCGGGCAAAGAAAGATTGCTTTGTAAGAGCGTGTTCTTCTAGTTTTCATGATAATAATGATGAAGATCTAAAAGTGATTGATGTGTCCCCTATTAAATCTTTGTTTTGCAATATGAATCCTGATAATGATGGGACTAGAGATGAGTCAACTTTAGTTAAAAGGTGTCTCAATGATTCAGAGTTTTTAGATCTTGATGCAAAAATTGGTAAAAGTGTGGAGAGATCAAAACTTTACATAGCAATGAACCCACTATTTTGGATTTCAAGGAATTTAATTATGATAATTGTTCTTTAATAGATTGTATTTCCTTGCTGCAATCTGTGTTAAATTCTCTTCAAGCTTATAGTCAAAATAAAGCTTTTACTAAACATATTGCTGATGCCTTGATGCAATCTTATGAGGAAAAACTCAAATTGGAATTTCTATCCCTAGAAAACTTTATGATGAGTGGGAACCTACTATTAAAATTAAAATTATAGATCATGAATGCTATGCTTTGTGTCATTTGGGTGCTAGAGTTTCCACGATTCCAAAAACTTTGTGTGATGTGTTAGGTTTCCATGAATTTGATGATTGCTCTTTAAATTTGCAACTCGCGGATTGCACTATTAAGAAACCTATGGGAAGGATTAATGATGTTCTTATTGTTGCAAATAGGAATTATGTGCCCGTAGATTTTATTGTTCTTGATATAGATTGCAATCTTTCATGTCCTATTATTCTTGGTAGACCTTTCCTTAGAACGATTGGTGCAATTATTGATATGAAAGAAGGAAATATTAGATTCCAATTTGCATTAAGGAAAGGCATGGAACACTTTCCTAGGAAGAAAATCAAATTACCTTATGAATCTATTATGAGAGCCACTTATGAATTGAATACCAAAGATGGCAATACTTAGATCTATTCTCGCTTTTATGCCTAGATAGGGGCGTTAAACAATAGCGCTTGTTGGGAGGCAACCCAATTTTATTTTTATTCCTTGCTTTTTGTTCCTGTTTAGTAATAAATAATTCATCTAGCTTCTGTTCAGATGTAGTTTTATGTTTAATTAGTGTTTGTGCCAAGTAGAACGTATAGGATAACCTACGGTGTTAGTTAATTTGATCTTGCCAAAAAACAGAAACTTTTGCACGCACGAGAATTATTGTAATAAATCACATAAATGTGATTTTTAGTTAATTATTTTTGCATAAGATCAATAGACAAATTTTCTAGGACTTCCTATTTTATAGGGTTTTTAGGCTTCCATAAGTATTCGGAAGTTACAGATTACTACAGATTCTTCTGTTTCTGACATATTCTATTTTTCGTGTGTCGTTTGCTTATTTTGATGAATCTATGGCTAGTATCGGGGGGTATGAACCATAGAGAAGTTGTAATATAGTAGGTTTAACACCAATAAAAATGAGTTCATTACAATACTTAAAGTGGTGGTTTGCTTTCTTGCACTAACGGAGCTCATGAGATTTTCTGTTGTGTTTTGTGTTGTGAAGTTTTCAAGTTTTGGGTAAATATTTGATGGACTATGGAATAAAGAGTGGCAAGAGCCTAAGCTTGGGGATGCCCAAGGCACCCCAAGGTAAAATTCAAGGACAACCAAAAGCCTAAGCTTGGGGATGCCCCGAAAGGCATCCCCTCTTTCGTCTTCATCTATCGGTAACTTTACTTGGAGCTATATTTTTATTCACCACATGATATGCATTTTGCTTGGAGCGTCTTGTATGATATGAGTATTTGATTTTTAGTTTACCACAATCATCCTTTTTGTACACACCTTTTGGGAGAGACACACATGAAGCGGAATTTATTAGAATACACTATGTGCTTCACTTATATCTTTTGAGCTAGACAATTTTGCACTAGTGCTTCACTTATATCTTTTTAGAGCACGACGGTGGTTTTATTTTGTAGAAATTATTGATATCTCATGCTTCACTTATATTATTTTGAGAGTCTTTTAGAACAGCATGGTATTTTCCTTGGTTATAAAATTGGTCCTAATATGATGGGCATCCAAGTTAGGTAAAATAAAAACTATCATATAGAGTGCATTAAACACTATGATCAATTTGATACTTGATAATTGTTTTGAGATATAAATGTGGTAATGTTAGAGTCATACTAGTTGGGTAATTATGAATTGAGGAATAATTTTGTTGAAGTTGGCAAGTCCCGTAGCATGCACGTATGGTAAAAGTTGTGTGAAAAATTTGTAGCATGGGGTGCTCTTTGATTGCCTTCCTTATGTGTGGAGGTCGGGACCGTGTAATGGTTAACTCCTACCAACCCTTCCCCTAGGAGCATGCATAGTAGTGCTTTGCTTTGAGGGGTAATAAACTTTTGCATTAAGTATATGAGTTCTTTATGACTAATGTGAGTCCATGGATTATACACACACTTACCCTTCCATCATTGCTAGCCTCTACTGTACCGTGCATTGCCCTTTCTCACCTTGAGAGTTGGTGCAAACTTCGCCGGTGCATCCAAACCCCGTGATACGATACGCTCTATCACACATAAACCTCCTTATATCTTCCTCAAAACAGCTACCAAACCTACCTATGCAACTTTCCATAGCCATTCCAGGATATATTGCCATGCAACTTTCCACCGTTCGGTTTATTATGACACGTCCCATCATTGCCATATTGCTTTTGCATGATCATGTAGTTGACATTGTATTTGTGGCAAAGCCACCTTTATAATTCTTTCATACATGTCGCACTTGATTCATTGCATATCCCGGTACACCGCTAGAGGCATTCGCATAGAGTCAAATTTTGTTCCAAGTATTGAGTTGTAATTCTTGAGTTGTAAATAAATAAAAGTGTGATGATCTTCATTATTAGAGCATTGTCCCAAGTGAGGAAAGGATGATGGAGACTATGATTCCCCCACAATTCAGGATGAGACTTCGAACTTTATGAAAAATAAAAGAGGCCATAGAAGCCCAAATAAAAAAAGAGGCCAGAGAAGCGCACCAAAAAAAATTGAGAGAAAAAGAGAGAAGGGACAATGTTACTATCCTTTTACCACACTTGTGCTTCAAAGTAGCACCATGATCTTCATGATAGAGAGTCTCCTATGTTGTCACTTTCATATACTAGTTGGAATTTTTCAGTATAGAACTTGGCTTGTATATTCCAATGATGGGCTTCCTCAAAATGCCCTAGGTCTTCATGAGCAAGCAAGTTGGATGCACACCCACTTAGTTTCTTTTGATGAGCTTTCATACATTTATAGCTCTAGTGCATCCGTTGTATGGCAATCCCTACTCCTTTCATTGACATCAATTGATGGGCATCTCCATAGCACGTTGATTAGCCGCGTCAATGTGAGACTTTCTCCTTTTTTGTCTTCTACACACAACCTCCATCATCATATTCTATTCCACCCATAGTACTATATCCATGGCTTACGCTCATGTATTGCGTGAGAGTTGAAAAAAAGTTGAAGCATGTTAAAAAGTATGAACCAATTGCTTGGCTGAAACTGGGGTTGTGCATGATGGGAGTATTTTGTGTGACGAAAATGAAGCATGGCCTAACTATATGATTTTGTACGGATAAGCTTTCTT
Source organism: Aegilops speltoides (assembly GCA_021437245.1). Classification (NCBI taxonomy): domain Eukaryota; kingdom Viridiplantae; phylum Streptophyta; class Magnoliopsida; order Poales; family Poaceae; genus Aegilops; species Aegilops speltoides. The sequence continues at coordinate 255,048,773 of CM038144.1, forward strand.
TGGCTATGTTATTTTGATATGACATGATTACTTGTTAGTATGCTTGAAGTATTACAATTTTTATGTTAATATGAACTTTTATCTTGAATCATTTGGATCTGAACATTCTTGCCACAATAAAGAAAATTACATTGAGAAATATGCTAGGTAGCATTCCACATCAAAAATTCTGTTTTTATCATTTACCTACTCGAGGCCGAGCAGGAATTAAGCTTGGGGATGCTTGATACATCTCCAACGTATCTATAAATTTTGATTGTTCCATGTTATTATATTACCTGTTTTGGATGTTTATGGGCTTTACTATACACTTATATATTTTTTAAGGACTAACAAATTAACCTTAGGCCCAGCCCAAATTGCTGTTTTTTTGCCTATTTCAGTGTTTCACAGAAAAGGAATATCAAACGGAGTCCAAACAGAATGAAACCTTCGGGAGAGTTATTTTTGTAACAAACGCAATCCAGGAGACTTGGAGTGGATGTCAATAAGTAAACGAGGAGGCCACGAAGTAGGGAGGCGCACCCCAGGGGGGTGGGTGCGCCCCACCCTCGTGGGCCCCTTGTGGCTCCCCTGACCGACTTCCTTCACCTATATATACTTGCATACCCTAAAAACATCGAGGAGCACCACGAAACCCTATTTCCACCGCCGCAACCTTCTGTACCCATGAGATCCCATCTTGGGGCCTTTTCCGGCGCTCCGCCGCAGGGGGAATCGATCACGGAGGGTTTCTCCATCGATGCCAAAGCCTCTCCGATAAAGTGTGAGTAGTTTACCACAGACCTTCGGGTCCATAGTTATTAGCTAGATGGCTTCTTCTCTCTTTGAATCTCAATACAAAGTTCTCCTCGATCTTCTTGGAGATCTATTAGATGTAACTCTTTTTGCGGTGTGTTTGTCGAGATCCGATGAATTGTAGTTTATGATCAAGTTTATCTATGAGAAATATTTGAATCTCCTCTGAATTCTTTTATGTATGATTGGTTATCTTTGCAAGTCTCTTCGAATTATCAGTTTGGTTTGGCCTACTACATTGATCTTTCTTGCAACGAGAGAAGTGCTTAGCTTTGGGTTCAATCTTGCGATGTCCTTTCCCAGTGACAGCAGGGGCATCAAGGCACATATTATATTGTTGCCATTGAGGATAAAAAGATGGAGTTTATATTATATTGCTTGAGTTTATCCCTCTACATCATGTCATCTTGCCTAATGTGTTACTCTGTTCTTATGAACTTAATACTCTAGATGCATGCTGGATAGTGGTCGATGTGTGGAGTGATAGTAGTAGATGCAGAATCGTTTCGATCTACTTGTCGCGAACGTGATGCCTATATACATGATCATGCCTATATATTCTCATAACTCTGCACTTTTCTATAAAATTGCTCGACAGTAATTTGTTCACCCACCATAATACTTATGCTATCTTGAGAGAAGCCACTAGTGAAACCTATGGCCCCCGGGTCTATTTTCCGTCATATAAGTTTCTGATCTACTTTATTTTGCAATCTTTAATTTCCAATCTACATCATAAAAATACCAAAAAATATTTATCTTATTATTATCTCTATCACATCTCACTTTTGCAAGTGGCCGCGAAGGGATTGACAACCCCTTTATCGCGTTGGTTGCGAGGTTATTATTTGTTTGTGTAGGTACGAGGGACTTGCGTGTAGCCTCCTACTGGATTGATACCTTGGTTCTCAAAACTGAGGGAAATACTTATGCTACTTTGCTGCATCACCCCTTCCTCTTCAAGGGGGAAAACCAACGCAGAAGAGGTAGCAATCCATAGGCGCACCCTGTCTCTTTAGCTCGCTAGGACAACAGTGCTAGAATGCGCTGGACCTCTTCGTCAAAATCCGAGTCCACAGCAACAGATGTTGGGCAAGGACTAGCGCCAACTTTTTTGAGGGTGGCTGTGTGAAAGTGCATTATATCGACTAGAGGGGGGGTGAATAGGCGGTTTTTACAAATTCGTCACTGAGAAATTTCTAGGTGAAGAAATTCCTAAGCAACAACACACTAGCAGCGGAATAAGTACTCAGGTATAAGCATAACAAAGCAACAACATAGTCATCATGATGAAATGAAAACAAGCACAGAGTACAAATAGCGTGAAAACAGGATAAGCAGGCTGAAGACTATGTGACTGAAGAGTTAGGATTGAGGAATTAGAGAAAGCCTTCAGTCAAATTCTTAAAACAGTAATGATCAGGTCCATCAACACATGAATGAGGAAATGAAAGGGTTGAGGAAATAGAACCAGCCGGCTTGGTGAAGACAATGATTTGGTAGACCAGTTCCAACTGATGTGATAGTTGTACGTCTGGTTGGAGCGGCTGGGTATTTAAACCTGAGGACACACAGTCCCGGACACGCAGTCCTCACCGTATTCTCCTTGAGCTAAAGTCACACAGACCTCGCGCAACACTCGTGGTAAGTCTTCAGGTGACTTCCAAACCTTCATAGACTTGGTCACTTGGCTATCCACAATTCCTCTTGGATGCTGAGACCATGATGCCTAACCGTCTGGACGAAACATAGTCCTCAAAGGTAACAAGTGTCGGTTCCACATAGGAACAATCTCTTCAGTGATGCTCAATCACTTTGGGTTTATAGGTGTTTGGGTTTGGGTTTTGGGTTTTTCTCACTTGATGATTTTCGCTCAGAGTCCTCGGAGGATGGGATGCTCTCGATGACAAGTGTCAATTTCTCTCAGAGCAACCAACCAGCTAGTGGTTGTAGGGGGCAGCTATTTATAGCCTAGGGAGTAGCCCGACATGATAAGACATAAATGCCCTTGAATGATATGAGCATTAGGTGGGTAGATATTTTGGACAGCTGGCGCATAGCACAACAACGGTCGGAAATATGAGGCTCAAATTCCTCAGGGCTATCATGTTCCTCACTGTGTAGGCAATCCACACTGGCGAATTCCTAACTCCTCAGTCAGAACAAATTTCTCAGCAGCCAGAAGATCTTCGTCTCGGTCACTGAAGAAATTGACTAAACTGATATGAGATTTTCAATGGCTTCACTCTAAACGATTGGGTAGGTGTAGGATTTTGAGATGAGCATCACTTGGAAATCACTATCCTTAGTATTACCTCGACCCCCTTTAACAATACGATATTTCCCATGACTCAATAGAGAGAAAATGAAACTACGAAAACAAAAGTCTTCACGCTTCATAGTCCTCGCATGAATATCCAAGTCTTCAAGGTCACACCAATTTCTTCACTTTCAAAATCTTCAGGAGAACCAAAGTCTTCAGCTGAAGACATACATTTTTAGGGGTCGACTTTCATCGTAAATATCAAACTCCTCATCGACTTATAGAGCATGTGTACACTCACAAACATATTAGTCCCTTAACCTATAAGTCTACAATACACCAAAATCACTAAGGGGCACTAGATGCACTTACACTGTGGGGTTGTGGCTGATGTAACAAACAGAGGGAGGGCCCCATGGTTTGCAGAGGAATCTTCTCCTCCACGACTGTGTCCTGGCCAGGTGTGCTTCCCTGGGCTTTCTCCGCTCCTCCGAGACATTCTTGTATGGCCTTGGCAGCCTGATTTTGGCCTTCCACGGTAGCAATCCTGGTGGCCTCCTCGGCAGCTTCTTTTCCAATGTTGGCCACTTCTTCCAGCAGCTCAAGTTCCTTGGCCAACGAAGCTGCGGGTAGATTTGACAAGAACTGATAAAGAGATAGGAAAAGCACTGGGTTGAAGACCAGGAAATAATGTAATCCGGATAAGAAGAAGCAAGAACAAGCAGATTACCTGATGGTGCTTGCCACCAAAGGACGCCAGCCTCCTCGAGAACATCAATTGTCATGGCGCGGTCCATGTCCCCTTCCTTGGTAACTAAGACCTCAACATTGGGCGACCCTTCAGTGGAGCCCCTCTTTGGTGATTTCCCTGCTTGAACGACGGATGGGGTGGACCCTCATGGTGGGCCCCGCCCTGATGGGTCTCCTCTCCATCCTTGCCAGGGTATGATGCATGGTTTGCCGTTTCTCTCTTAGCAGGTGAAACTTGCTTCATACTATCGCGCTAGGGGCTGAGCCGAGGGCTAGGCACATGATCTTATGTGCTATCTCTGCCAAGCCCATGCCCCCCAAAGGCCCTGGCGATGCCGCCAATTTGGTTCGCTTAGCTCGGTGGATGAGGGGTGCTTCGTCCCTGATAAGTCAACAAGCAAGACTAAGATACGCAAACATCAAAGTACACATTTTTCTCAAGCAAGAAAAGATAGTAATTTCTTTACTCTGGATCAATGAGCATGGAGCCCAGCGCATATCCCATGGGTGGCGGGGTCGCCCTACTCCTCTTCAAGGTCGGAGAAACAGAGCTTCCCGGCAACTTTGAGTTCTTGGGTGGGAGCAGGGGATCCACTTGGGTTTAGCTGCGCAAGGAAGCCGAACTTGACTGTTCGTCGCTTGGCAGGAGGGGGTTTTGCCTCAGAAAGACGAGAGGAATGGTGATGTAGCATATATGGCTTGTCGCTCTTGGAGGCAATGTTCTTCACCCTCTTGGTGGCTGGCACAGGACCAGGGGATGCTACCCACCAGCTGGCCCACATATGAGGTCGCTAGTCCAGTTCCGGCTCTGGAGCTTGCGAGCCTGCGGCAAGCCATTCCTCCTCAGGCAGCTTTTCTTCTTCAACCCCGCCTCCTCCTTGGGCCTATGCTGCTGCGGCCTGAAGAATTTCGGCCCTGGTAGCATCAATCCCGGTAACCTCTTCCGTGGCATGCTCTTCACTCTTTTCATATGAATAGCCTTTGCGTTCGGCCTCCACTTCTTCCCCCACCTCCTCCCTTCTCTAGGCCTCACCTTTCCGGCAGCCCGGAGTGCTTTGTGTTCTTCATTTCGCCATGGAAATGCACTTGAACATATTACCCTCCACCCTGTTAGCCCTTTCTTCCAGGCTGGAGACCCACTCGATCTCTGCATCTAGCTTAGGCATCTGCCAATCGGCCTCGGCCCCATGGGCATTGCAATGAGGCATCCACTTCAAAATTTGGTCCCTGGCTGAATTGATGTGTAGTGGAACGACCCTTCTCGGCAGGTGGAATGGTCCGAGCCTGCCGAACAGATGCTAACACATCCAACCATGGCCATATATCGGTTGGTTGTTGGTGAGGCCTGGGTACAAGCGCATCCTGTTAGCATCATATCCGTACTCCAGGCGCATTTGTCCCTCTTCTTAACTGGTGCGATCGGCGCAAGAGGAAATCAGCCCCCACCTGTTCAATGGTCACCCCGGCAGCTCTGAGACAGGTGACCCCGTTCAGCGTCGAGCAAAGCTTGTTGTCGGTGAGGCCTGGTTGCTCCATTCTCTATCGTGCATGACACATTCCGTCCGTGCCTTGCAGTACTCTGGGGCATCTGCATCCTGGATCCAGCACCAGTCTGCCCTCCACTCCTCCCATCTGCCATAGTATTGGCCAGGGATGTAATCCCAAATCTCCTTCTTCCCTCGAGGAATCCAACTTATATTCCCCAAGCGATGGGTTTTATCTTTAACTCGTGGGACGAAGAAGTGCCTGAACAAATCCACATTTGGAACCACTCCGATGAAATTCTCCCATAGATGAGCGAAGGTGGAATCTGTACACCCCCATCATCACCTCAAAGAAATCAAAGATGGGGGAGGAGAGGCCATAGAGGAAGTATGCACAGAAGAATCGGTACGAGTCCGACGGAGCCTCGGCCCCCTCCGGCAGGACCACAGGCGCTCCATGCCCCTTTGGGACTTCCCTCCCCACATGTATGCATACTTCGCGACCAAGGCATTCCTGTCCAAGCTTGACACAAAGAACACCACGTCTTCCTGTCGTTTCTTGTCCAGCTCCACCGCCCTCTTCTTCTTCCCCTCCACTGCAGTCTCCTTTGCGGAGGTCGCCCGCTTCCCCCTCGCGGCGGAAAATTTCTTCCCATCCTTCGGGATCGGCTGAAGAACGAAAGGATTGGTGGAATGGTGGAGCCGGGTGTTGGTTTGGGAACAGTTGCTTGTCTTCAGGAAGAAGTTGATGAAGAGGGTAAAGGATGCGAATGAGCAGCGCTTCCTTTGTGCTTTCTCTTTTATTTGTAAATAGGTGCGGGGGGCGGCTCTTTGCTATCCTTCTCTCAGGAAGATAACATTTCTCAGGCACACTACCCATTAAGTACTACAGTCCCACGACCCCACGACCTGCGGTAATTACGCGGAGTGGATGTTGGATTGACTGTTCATCATGACAATCGCTGCATGTACAACACTTTTTCGACACCTGCCCGCGCACCATTTTGGGTCTAACCCAACATGTCCGGCGGCACGTATGGATCAGGCCCGGGGGCTTCTATCGGGGTACTCAAACAGGGGTGTATGTTTCCCCTGACTGGTGCATGGACAACGACTACTTCACCAAGCATCCATGTCAAGACCATGGCAGATAAGCATCTCTTTGAGGGATGGGTGGATCAAGAAGACCGAGACAAACCAAGGCAGCAGGATATCACTAAGGGAAAGGCTCCCTTGCTGGGTAGACAAGCATGGTCAGCTCGAGGCCGCCCCAAGGACGAATCCAAGATTTCCCCAGCAGGCTTGCCGGGGCCGGTAAAGGCGAATCTCCCTGCCAAGACTCCACCGCTCCATCACTCCACCGCACCGCGACGAAAGCCATCTATCAGTGAGGTGTCGAGCCCCCAAGTGATTAAGTGGTTGTCATTTGGCAAGCGGCAGCCATTTGGAAGGGAGATTACCTCTATATGACACACGTCCGGAGGCGTGTCAAGAAGATAGGTAGAAGATGATTAAGCGGCGCATAAGCTTGCCGGGCTGCATCCTTAGCATGACACCTAGGAGTACATTTAATGCACTTTGTCCTAACTACCAGAGTTAGGTTTGATAGCACTGTTAGCTATCTAATCACTAGATAATGATTGTTTTGGAACTGTGGTTACCTCTTAGCCTATAAAAGGAGGGCCATGGATACATGGAAAAGGATTCGGACCCTCGTATACTCATACACGCGTAGCTTCTCTCCGTGTGGCAACCTTGCGGGGCTTGAGCGCAGTGTGTGCATCGTGGTCCTCCCCTCAAACCACCAAACCACAAGTTGGGTTTTACGCTTCCTAGAGACCCGAACCTAGGTAAAAACCACATGCGTCACCTTTGTCGTGTTGTATAAAGGCTTCCGCTCTTTGTGCAACGTGACCTTCCCCCTTGTGGAACCATAAGGGGCTGATGGCCCCATAGGTGATCATGTTCCACCGCGACAACGCACAATGTGAGTCGTGTGTTCTGATTGGCCAGAAACCAAACCCCACTGGTTTTACGTCTGCACTGTTGGATGCCCCCTGATCGACTGGCAATCCTCATCCCTTTCGACAGCACATCCAGTTCTGGTTGTGATTTTATTTATATCCACAAAATGCACGTTAAATTAAAAAATTGTCTTAAATAAAGGACTTCTTTGCAGTTTTGGAGTGCCCAATAGGGTCTTCACCGACAATGGCACACAGTTCATGAGCCGCACCTTCATGCAGTACCTTGACGCCCTTGGCAGCAAGATCTTTTTTGCGTCAATTGCTCGCCCAAAGAGCAACTACTAGTGGAAAGATCAAATGTTGAAGTGTTACGGGGGCTCAAGACGAGAACTTTTGACAAGCTGCACAAGTGTGGAAGACGCTGGATTGATGAGTTGCCAGAAGTTCATTGGTCAATCAGGATGACACCAAATTGAGCCACTGGCCGGACACCATTCTCCCTAGTCTATGGTGCAGAAGTAGTGCTCCCCACGGAACTCATGTACGGGTTGCCTCGAGTGCTCACTTGTGATGAGCTTGAGCAAGAGCGGTGCGTCAAGATGATGCCACGCTCGTTGTGGAAGATCGTCACCGTGGTTGGCCTCCACATAACACAAAATTCAAGTGAGCATCATATGGGATCTTGCAGCAACAACACCTAACCTACTGGATGGACACTACAGTCCAGATCCAACTCCACAAGCACACTATATACAGATTTGCGACCGCGCCAATGATGCAACCACCACAACCAAAATTAAAAAGGCAAGGGAGATGGGTGGTCCAGGTTGCTGTCTCCGCTCCGCCTGTGTTTGCCATCTCTAAATGCCAATAGGTCCAGGTTGTGGTCATCATCCTTCTTCATGCCATCAGCATGCTCACCATTGCCTCCCACACACCGTCATCATCAGGCTGATTTCCTGATGCTGCTTGTCCTCCTACTCCATCTGCATGGACAATAGCAAGTTAATTGAATGGCATGCACGATAAAACTACATGGTATATATATTCATCTACATTAATTCTACTAAAGTATAGATTTTTCATGGATGAGTATGACTTCAACAGAGACTGAAAGAAGAGCATTTTCCCCTCCCAATCCCAAACCTGCAGTACAAGTACAGCTCCAAGAGAAGGAACCCAGGTACAACAAGAGGTGCTCCAAATCGAACTAAATCTCAGTTTCTTTATTTACCTAAGAAACGACACAACAATAACTTCTGCCAAGCAAGCAGTTATCATACTATCAACTAAAGAAAAACAAAGGAAGATCATGTGTCACTTTCAGGGAAAACATCATAAGTAGATGATAGGCAAAAGTAGATGATCATCAAATTCCCTCACACTCAACAGTGAATAATGCTACTACTATTGATAGCAAGGACTAACTATTCCCACTACCTGGATGCAGCGTCCTTCATTTTGCAAACAAAAAAGAGCACATTATCCAATTCCTTCACATTCATAAATGAATAGCAGCAACCAAATTCAACGGTACTACCAAAATCAAATTACTAATATAATAGCTAGACGCCCATCTCCAAAATTGGTAAGATAATCCAAGAAGTTCAGTAACTAGTATTAATTAATATAATCTAGTTGATTAAGAGGAAGACACACTCTCACTAGGTGGAAGATAAAGTTTAGAGAAGTTTTTTCTGCTGCAAAACTTGTGCAGCTTTTCTGTCTATTCTTTCCCGCTTTATTCAGCTTACAACAGAAATGATGGAAGAGGTGGAGTGCTATGCACGCCATGATCTTTTATGATCGTGCCATCCCATGACCTAGCATTGCGGCGCGCATCAACACACTCCCGAGCTACAATTGCGGAACTGGAAAAAAAACATTATCTGAACTAGTCTGCTAATTGAACTACTAACTGAAGAAACGGAAAAATAGCTAAGGAAACACATGTGCACAAGATTACTAGCTAACAGCACAATGCACGAAAAATTCAGTAGGAGTAGCTTTTTTCGTGAAAGGAGTACAAGTAGCATTGCTTTGATTCTAGTTGTAATTCCTAGTTGATTATCAAAATTCTGTATGAGCAAATATCCATTGCCAAATACTCCTACATGACAGATCTAGCACATGACCAAAAGAAGTGCTCCATAGGCACAACCGTACTAACCAAATGCAACTAAATATGACCAATAACTACCGATTCATGGATGATCTGAACCTGTACTACATTATTGTTGTACATAGCCCAAAAATCATGAATACTTAGGCCAGAGAAAGAGGAGCTTCCATTGATTTGGGGAAAGGAGAGACGTTGCGCCTGCAGTAGCACCATCTCGACAAAGTAGCAGCAGCCTGACGCAGCTGCTCCTCGGCTCGTTGTCGTGTCCGCAACAATAGTAGGTTGGTGCATGAGCATCTTCCCAACGTAGCCCCTCCCCATCATGTCGTTGTGCCCACAACAGCAGTACCTCAATGCTGCTGGGGTCTCCTTGTGGTGCACCACCACCAGTGCCTGGGTGTGGCTCTCCTAGGCGAGGAGAGAAACTAGTCGGTGGAGATGGTGAGCGGGGAGAGGTGACCTTGGGGAGGAGAGTTGGGTGGTGGGGAACAGCGGGGATCGTCGGAATCTGGCGGCGGCGATGGATAAAGGGGGTCAAGGAAGACGAGAGAGATGGGATCCAACATGGGTGTGTGTGTGCATCGTTTGTGGGGCTCGGGCTGTGTGGGTCGTGGGTGGGTGTGTGCCAAGTCATCAATCCATGGCATGCGTCTGCCGGGGTGGGGCGGCCATTAGATACGTTAGGTTATGTTCTTTGCCATTTGCTTTCGGGCTCTTTCATGTCTACTAGCAGATGGCAAAGTGTGAAGAGACGACAAATAGTGTACTACCAAGCGCAGCGCTGCAGCGGGCCCCATGCCTACTCTTTGCCATCTACTTTCGGTCTCTTTGCCATCTGCCAGCAAATGACAAAGAGTGCACTAACGGCAAACATGATCTTTGCTATCAGTGTGCCCTTTGCCGTCTGCTTTCTTGAAGTAGATGGCAAAGACGGTCTTTGTCGTCCGCTAGCAGACGACAAAGAACAGGCAGACGACAAATTCCCTGATTCCAGTAGTGCAACCACCTTTTGTAAAGGTTTGCTGGCAATGCATGTAATCCATTGTACAAAGCCAGGCGCAGACCTTGTCCATAAGTGAAATATAGCTAAGTGTTTCACAACTCTTGTCTATTCACATGTTTAATTGTATTTTTTCTGTGATGTCGTGATATGTTTGCCTTGTGTGGATGATTAACAAACCTTCAAGCACTACAAAAAAATACACTTTCGTGATGATACGTGTTTGTCACAGTAGGTCGCGTTTTTTGTCATGCATGTAAATCCATGACGATTTTGTGACAGAATCAAGATAGTCATACCTGTGCTGTCGTAGAAATGTTCCATGACATTACAAAAATTATCATCCTGGAAGTGTCCACTTCCATGACGATAAATCGCACGTCACAGAAGTACTTTCGTCAAGGGTGACCGACACATGGCATCCAGCGTAATGGAACGCCGTTAAGCTATCGGGTCGGGTTTTGGATCCGATAACCCGTTAACAACCCCGACTAATGGGAAATTTCCACCTGTAAAATTCTTATTGGCCGGACGAAACACATGTTAGCTCGTCAGTGGATCAGATAGGCGCCTATGATATGTCGACCCATGCCACGGCCCACCACTAGCCCATTTAGCTTACAAAGGTGGCCCGTTTGACTTGGTCAAAAGTTAACGGGCTAGCCCATGAAAAGCCTGTTAACGGTCTCTTCGCAAATAGCCCATTTTATGGCCCGGTAACTCACGACCCGTTAGGCCCTAAAGGAAATCGGCCCAACAATGTCATGTGGGCCGTCGGATATAACACCGGCCCATTTCACTTTCGGCCCATCTATGGCCCACGACATCTTTCGGCCCATACGAGGCCTTCGTATCTTTAGGCCCTTTACAGGCCCACGGTGATACTAGCCCATAATGAACAGTAATTTTCTTTGTACCCGTTTAACGGCCCATGATTTATATGGGCCGTTTCCAGCCCGTGTTAGCTTTCGGCCTATTGACGGCCCATACATTCTTGGGCTCCTTTTTGGCCCTCGATTACTTTCGGCCCATTACTGGCATGTTCCCCTAATGGGCCAAATTCGGCCCATGGAAAGAGTCGGCCCATTACTGGCCTGTTCCCCTAATGGGCTAAATTCAGCCCATGGCAAGAGTCGGCCCGTTTCTGGCCTGTTAACCCATTGTGCCGTTTCTAGCCCATCCTATATTCTGTCCCATTACTGACCCGTTATGCCTGTGACAGAATTAAGCCTTTGCTGTCCTACGTCCTGTTAACGGCCCGTTACCGTGCTGGGCCGATACCAATTATGCCCGTTTATGGCCCATGTAGACCCATTTATCCGACCGCCCGTGGCCCACCGATTCTACGGCCCTGTTGGAGGCCCATTTATCGACGGCCCGTAGGAGACCCATGGATCCTACGGCCCGTACGATACCCATGGATCCTACGGCCCGTATATGGCCCATGGTTCTTGCGGCCACTAGGAAACTAGGGAAAAAGAAGACTAGGAAATAAATAAGGCCGAAACTAATGCTCGGCTATTAAGGCGATTGCACTGATTACATCCACTCGGCATCAAAGTTCGCCACTAGTGCAAATATAGGGAACATCCTGCACTATGCAAAAATGGCTTGCTGTTTTCTTCAGCCAGTGGCTGCACGTTAAGAATACATTTTGTATCGCATCAAAACAAATTACAACTATATAACAAAAGGAAGGTTGGCATAAAACTTAACAGTCTAGCAGATAAATGCACCACCAGAAGTTCAGAAGCTTAGTTGATTTGACCTGACTGTTACGTTTTCATGCTGTATTGTCGGATGGAGCACCTTAACCCACGCCTTCATTTCCCCTAGGCTCCTGAACAACATAGCAAATGTCTGATAGTCTGGTTTCAAAACCATGCATATCTTGACGACATCGAACAATGTCTCTCCTTGTTTCACAAAAGGGTCTCTGTTAGGGAATGGACTTGTGTCTGGCGCATAGATACAACATTGCTTTGAGCTTGCATATCTTGATCATGAGGCAGTTTGGACGATATTGCCTTAACAACCAACCTAGTATTACACAGAAACGTGATTTTGGCACTGTTAGTGGACAGGTACTGACCCACTGCAGGAAGAGCTAACATTGCGGTTATAGTTTCCTCGCCACCATCAGAAGGTGGCGGTTCCACCATTTTTCCATAGCTCGCTGAAAAGTTGAGTTTTTACATTAATAGTACCAGAACAGAAGATATTAAGGAGGCAGCAAAACCAAACAAAATAGCTTTGGTCTATATACAGACTTATTCTGGTGAACCCATGTAAAATATTAGTTGTATTTTATTACAAAGTACATAATAAAACCATGTCCCAAACATATGACCATGTACCATCGCTAATGTATTGTCTATGTCTTCACATTGTATTGAGGGCTAAGCATAAAGAGACGAAGTTTATAATACCGTAAGCATAGTATGACATCATTCATATCACAAAACAACTGAGAACAGACAAACAGGCAATTGTAACATTGTGTGGGTAAGTCCAACATGGAACTAGATTACGGCTCAAGATCAAAGGAGCATCACTCCTCTCTTTTAAACCTTGTGAGGTGCAATGATACGCTAAGACAAATGTGTATAAAATTGAAAAGAGTAATAGACATTGGCTGCAAACCATGCAGTTCAAGGCACAAGTCAGAGTAAGTAGTAGTTAAAAGGCATGAGGATTAAGGACTTACAACAATGGCTTTGACTAGTGTAGTCATGCCCTTCTTCTTGCTAGTGTGACAGTCCTTGAAGATTTCCGCAACATTTGGTTGAGGTACTTTTTGGTCCTTGTGGCTTTCCTCTGCATTTTGAACAAGTCAATATAGATCTGATAATATGGTACATCGGAAAGAGTGAAACAACAGCTAATTACAAGAGCCTCGCAGTGTGCAATATAGCTACGAGATCCTGTCGTCTGTTGGAATTTCACTTTCGTATGGTTGGCCTTGTTCTTTGAACAATTCACCTACGAGAAGATAGATTTGTGTGGCACATGCGTAAATAGGACTTCAACATGTGATCTGATCACATATATAAAATGTACCTGATACTTCGGATTAGACCAGTGTTTAACAAGGCCCCTCCAGTCTTCATCCGATATATTTTGCACTAGAGATGTTTGGGAAAGTTCACTGTTAGCCTTGCCTTCAAAGTGAGTTTTCCTCAAGTTATACCGACATCTTGTCATGCAGAAAGGACTTGAAAACATGGGTGCAAGCTTGTCTGGTTGCATCATCTTTGCTATCCAACTTGAACCTCATCTGTTGAAAATTATGGGAGTCTCATTATCAGCAACCTAGAAAGTATGGGGCAGAGCAAGACGATACATAACCATACTTGCAGATAAATGGTTGAGGAAGGTGTTGAACTGGGTTTCGTATTTGTCATTCCTGTACTGAATCCATGTTGGGAGGATATGTACATGACATCTAACGGCAACCGCTACCTCTGATACTAACTTGGCTGACTCTGTACCATCACGTGGCCTTTTTAAACCTGCCTCAAAATGGATCTCCATTCTTCCTCCTCTAGAGTTAGTTAACCTATCGAGCATTATCCCTAATGTTGTTCCCTCTTGCGCCTAGGTGCTACTCCAACAATGAACATAGGAAGTGTTAGTGTACATAAAACTGTGAGACTACATATAAAGAAGCATGCAACTGTAACTTGACTCCAGCAACTACATTCTTGCCATTGAAGCTCACAAGGTTCATCTGATATTGCCAACGCGTCTTGGGTTAAGAGTGCTTGGGAAGTAGTGTCAGGTGGCAAGGGAGCTTGGGAACGTGCTGCTAGCTTAGTTGACGCACGAGTAACTCGTGCAGCTGGTAGTACTTTGGTAGGTGTTGCAAGAACTAGGGCTGTCTCTACTTGTTTGGTGGCAGCTATTTGTTTCCGTTTGACTTTTTTTGCAGCTCGTGTAACATGGGATGCCGTGTTTGTAGAATTTTCCGCTGGACTTTCACCTTCTATTGCACCATCAATACCAGCAGAATCTGCAGGATTCATCCGCTTCTCATTCCCTGCCATTCTGTCTTTCTTCCTCTTTCTCTGTGCCATGTTAAGTCAAGCCGACAAGAAAAACGAATAATAATTTAGTTCTTCAGAACAAATTCATGCGTGATGCAAATGAACTGAACTTTGATGTTAGACAACCACATGATAGGTGGATGTAATATGTATGAAAAATAGGACAGAAGAGATAACCAGAACTATGATGTGTAAACTAAGAAGAAGACATTTCACCAAATTAGAAGCAATGCAATGGAAGGTAGACACCATATGAAAGATGCTAGAAATATTGCTCTGCTAAGTTAACAGTGTCTCATCATAAATGGTGTTTAAACAAATGTGAAGCAGTACAACAAATAAATCATATGCAAGATGCAAACAACATCACACTACCATGTTGGAGGTCTCTCGTCATTAGTGCCATTGCATCTTCACAGCTTATGATGTGTAAACTAAGGAGAAGGCATTTCAACAAATTAGAAGCAATGAAATCTAGACACCATATGAAAGATGCAATGAATATCACTCTACCAAGTTAAAACTGTCTCGTCATAAGTGCCATTTCAACAAATTAGTAGCACAAGCTAGAAAAGAATACGAGATGTAACCTATATCACACTCTGAAGACAAACATGTCTTATGATTAGTGATTGTTACAGGTTACACAACAATAGTAATTTGATGTAAGAACATGGTGTGATAGATAGATATTGTATGTTCTAGAAATAGGAACACGTGTCTTATTCAAGTATAATGTGTAAAGTAAGCAAATGGAATTCAACAACATTAGAAGCAATACAAGCTAGACATCACACATAACATCCAACCACATATAATAGTGCCAAGTTAGAGGGAGCACCGGTGATGGTGCACTAGGGGAGACGTGCTCATCATAAACACAACTTTGTTGAGTGTCTATGCATGGGTTGTCTTGGAAATCATCTTGGGGGTGTGGAGGAGTAGAAACTGTAGAGGCCCTCCGTTCGGAAGGAGCACCTTTATCCGCTGCCTTGCTAACTTCCTTCCACTTTATTGATTTTGAATTGTCAAGTAAAACCGACAAGAAAAAGCAATAAAATTCTCTCTTCAGAACTCATTCATGCATGATATTGACAATCACTACTTTGGTGTAAGGAAAACACATGATACCAGGATAGAATATGTTCGGAAAACAAGACGGCATGGCATGTTCACATATGTTTGTGTAAACTAAGCAGAAACCATTCCAACAAATAAGAAGCAATGCACGCTAGACACCACATGAAAGTTGCAACCAATATGACTCTGCCAAGTTAAAAGCGTCCCATCATAAATGGAATTTCAACAAATTAGAAGCAGCGCATGCTATAAATCATATGAAAGATGCAACTAATATCGCACTGCATATACTAAAGGTGTCTCGTCATATTGATTGATGCGGGATACAAAAAACAATAGTTTTATGTAAGGACATGCTTAATAGATAGATGTACTATGTACTAAATACAGGAAGGCATGTCACATTAACAGGTATAATGTATAAGCTAAGCAGACTAGCACATGCAGTTTAACCAGATTGGAAGAATTACAATCTAGACACCATATGCAACATGCAACCACATATCACGCTGGCAAGTTAGAGCAATCACCTGCGATGCTAGTGTAGGGGAAATGTTGTAATCAACTACAAAGCTACATTCACTATCTTCATCTAGCATTGCTGTTTCTTGAGAATCATGTCAGGAGGCTGACGCTGCATTCTTTAAATGAGGAGTAGTACCCTTGCCTACTTGTCTCATCGTAAGTGATTGATGAGGGATACACAAGAACATTAGTTTGATGTAAGAACATGGTTAATACACAGATGTACTAGTATGTACCAAAAACAGAAAGGCATGTCATATTCAAAGGTATAATGTGTAAGCTAAGCAGATGCAATTTAACCAAATTGGAAGCAATACAAGCTAGACCTCCGGCTGGAGTGGTGACTGGTGAGCATGATCATCTAGGACCTGAGAGCCTGGTGGGAGGCGGGCTGCTTCGCCACCATCGTAGCTTTTTAGTTGGCTTCCAGGTGATACCTATCTTTGCTGGGCTTGTCACTGGCTCGGCCAGTGACCTGACTATCTATTTGTCTTCTGGTGCTCACGGGATGGTGGTTCATGTAAAAAAATATCTTTCCCTATCTTAATAAAGGGGTTGTTTGGTTTGTGACTAACTTTGCCAAATGTTGCCACACCTAAAGCTAGGGAAGTTTGACTAACTTAGGTGAGTGTTTGGTTCAAGCCACACCTTAGGCAAGCCACACTTGGACCCCACATGGCATACACAGAAAAAAAGTAGCAAGATTCCCTTAGGCTTGCCAACTTGTGGCTTTCATTTTGATGAACTAACCTTAGGCAAGCTTGGCAAAAATATGTGACAAAGTGTGCCAATGCTAGGCCTAGAACCAAACAGCCTCAAAGACCGACTTTGGCCTTTCGAATACAAGAGAGACACCATATGGAACATGCAACCACATATGACACCGCGAAGTTAGAGCAAGCACCTGGGATGGTGGTTCATTGCGATCGAGGTCATCAACTCCAGAGCTACGTTTACTGTCTCCATCTGCTGACACTGCACCCTTTATAGCGCTGTAATGTGTCGTGACTAACCATGAAGAAAGCTGGCTCAACTTCTCTCTTATCTTTTTTGCTTCTCTCGAGGCAGACTCTGAAATACCCTTGCATAAAAACACAATAGTGAGAGTATGGGTGAAGTGTGTGCAGAACTGGTGCACTGTAAAATTAGCAGATAGCAGGTGGCTGAAAAATAAATGACAGGAGACATATGATAGCTCTACAACATTGCATGGCAAACAAAATTAGATTCTACTCCGTATGATTTTGTAATATATGAGCACAGGAAATGCAGGTACTCCTCCAGCACACCGCCACATGTGGTCATATCTAAGATAACAGTCGACTGAAAATAAATAGGTAAGTCAATTTTTTTAATGAACCGTCCGATCTATAAGGAACGGGTAGATTGCCTTCGTCTACCTCCCGCCAGTCATTGTTACGATCTTTCTCAAACCGCCAGTGACCACCGGCCCAGACCCCTGCCTTCGCCGCCCCGCCCTCCCCTCGACCTCACACCATCGCCGTGCTTGGCAGCGCCCCCAGGCCATCCCTTTAATCCCGGCCGACATCTAGATCGGGCGCCAGTAGCTCTAGGCCGCGCACGCCCCTAAGATAAACACCAAGGCGCTGCTTCCCCGGCATAATATGCATACTCGCGCCTGTTACGCTGGGGAATGCTTCCGTTAATTGGGAATCAACTGGCCAGAAATTGAAATTCAGGGGGGTGACGGACCTCTAGCTAAGGTGAAATAGTATATGAGGAGAAACCTTGTGCATCGCGAGTTACTAGGAACTTCTAGTATGAAGAAGAAGTGGTCAACTAGTGTCTTCCGTGGGATGAATACCATGCAAGCAGACACGTAAGATTTGCACGAATAAGGGATGAGGAGTACACGTATCGATTGCCAGTGTGGTGTTGATATGTCGCGGCGATCTTCTTGTTTTTTCCGGGGGAACCGATGTTTTGGAGAGCCTTGGATCCTTGGACAAACCCATGGCCATATTATTGACTATGTTTCCGTGGCCGTATATCGGTGGAGGGGAAGCAGATCCGAAGCGGCGAAGGACGGCGTAGCGGGAACAACTCCGGTGCAGTGGACGGTAGTGAAGTTGGAGCGGCAGCGGTGAGGCGCAGGACAGCGTGGTTGAACTAGCTCGGGTACGGACGGCTCGGCCTCGTCTTCAACTACTAGCGGTGGAGGGCGTAGCGGTTGAGGTTGCGGTGGACGACGATGTCGGGGTATCGGCTCCGGCGTGATGGAGGAGGGCGGCGGTTGATGGGTGGGATGGGGTGGCGGACGGAGGACGCCGGGGTTTCGCGGCTGGTGGAGAGGTAGTTTTGGGCCCACGGAGTATGAATGGGGAATCGGACGGGTGGGGGAACCATGTTTCGGTCTGGGACGCGCTTGTTTGAATTTTGGGGAAAGTACAAACTTTGCCCCCCTCTTAAATTTCGGACCTACTGCGGGTCGGGGGTAGGATGGTAATCCCAGGTGTCCAGTGGGCGGGAGCGATTTCGGCCCCGCACATGTGTGCTTAGGCGACCATTATGTATGAATGTTTTTTGGAGGCGGTTGTGTGGCGTCTAAATGAAGCTACAAACCTACCCCGGTATAAACCTTTGGACTTTGGGCCGGTAGGTTTCACGGGTCGGAGTTATTAGAAAAGTAATTTCCTTGTACTACCAAACATTGGTGTCACGCGGTTTCAAGTAGTAGAGGCTCTTTTGGTAACCGTTTGAAATTTTGAAACACAAGCATTCACGTTTAGAGAACTCTCGAACTATGAGGATTGACCTAAATAGACAACGTTATATTTGACCTTGTATGTTTGAAAACCTCATTAAACTATCCACTTCTTTTTGAAATTTTGACACTTAAAAATCTCATAACTACCATTATTTTGGAATGGAGGAGCTAAATTTGAATCTATTTTGTACACGACTACATATGCTATTATGTACAAAATCAGAGCAAAGATTGGTGCCCCATAATTTAGGTATGATTTACAAATGCCATGATATCAAATTCAAATAATTGAATGGACTTCATGTTGAATTCAATTTTTTAAGATCAAATAATTGAATGGACTTCATTGGTGCCCCAAGTTGGCCCGGTCCGGAGAGGAAATTTTTTTAACAGTTAGCGGACAGCAAAATAAAACATACAATACCGAAATATACTATAGGCATATAATATATCAAAATGTTCATAAAAATATTTTCTACGACTTGAAGATTTTTGTAAGATCAAATAAAATACACACAAATTTAAATAAAACAAACAGTGCTACTTCTCTAATAAAATCCAATAAAATCATTTAGAAAAAAACAAAATGATTTCAAATTTATTTCTCTCCATTTTTCTGATGTAGGGAATCATGTTACCATATTTCCATATATTTTATTTTTGGAGAAAAATAATTTGCATAAAACTCAAATAACTCAAAAATGAAAATAAATTCAAAAGAACTTTGAATTTAATTCTTTTAAACTCCCAACTCATATTTCATATGTTTTGAAGAAGTCATTTTATCTTTTCTCATGAAAATCATTGAGCTGCTTGAAGTTTATGAATTGGAAATAATTTCAAATGAAATTCAAATATTTTCAACACCCCTTGTCATTTAAATAAATGGAAGAAGTCATGTCATGTTCTCTCCAGGGTTTTGTGGTGAAAAGAATTTGAATTCATGAAGATTAGAAAAGAAAATGAAAGTTTGGGAAAGTCCTTTTATTCCCTCTCATTTAACTTTCAAAAAGTTTCGAATTCACTTACTTTCAGTCAATCAATCAAACAATCAATCAAAGCTATCTATTTGTTTACAATATTCCAAAATTTAGAATTTTGGGATGTTACAAACCTACCACCCTTAAAATGAATCTCGTCCTCGAGTTTCGGAGAGGCTAGCAAGAAATAGGTTAGGGTTTGGGGTCTTCTCAAAAATCCATCGATCGTCTCGGGGGTCTTGGGTGCTACCGCCCTTAGAAAAATCGTTACGGTCCCATCAATACTCATATACTCCATCCTTATTCTTGACGGGTCCGGTCTTCTCAAATCTTCCAGGAAAATTCCTTCTCTAGGCTCTTCCGGTGGTAGCATAACCTTTTCCTCAATCCTTCTGTCCTTTCATCTTGGTAAGGTTATTCTGAGACTGTGTCTTCTTAGCTGATAGGTCTGGTGCCAATACTAAACAAATATCGATATCTCATGCTGGTCAACAATTTATGGTTTCTCCTGCAGAAAACAGGTCTGGGTTGAACGTCACCGTATATCCTACGATTGGCAACAGCTGCCGTGTACAAGGGAAAATACTTATACCATTCTAAGGTTCAAACAAGGTTTTGATCGTCGTCTCTCTACTATAGGTAAGTCACTCAGATTTACCATCCCGTATAGCAAGGCGAATAATAAGAGTAAGTCGGTATGGTGATCAATCCATCCCGCACCCAAATCATTACCTTGTATATAGTTTAGCGAATCTCGCATTCTAACACTTGGTCATCCTCACTGGCATTGCAGACTTTCTCTTGTCAACGAACCAAGTTCGGATAAATCCATTGATTCTGCAAGCCAAACAAACATCTATCGTTTCCTCACAACTCTCAGGTTTTGCGTTGCTCCTATAAAATCGTAAGGCTTATCCTCTTCCAGGGTCATGCATCCTTACAGGGGAATATTGGCCATCTCTGCATGTCACTTCTTCAAATGGGAAACATGAAACACATCATGAACTTCTGACAGTCCTTCGGGTGACACTAATTTGTTGGCCATTTCTCCCATACGCAACAAAACTCGGTATGGTCCTACAAATCTCGGGGCTAACTTTCCCTTGACTCCAAATAGTTTAACTCCTCGCAGAGGGGACACACGAAGACTTGCTCTATCTCCAATTTCATAGACTTCCTCCTTGCATTTTTTAGTCTGCATAACTCTTCTGCCAAGACTGAGCTACCTTCAGTCTATCTCGAAGCAACTTAACATTCTCTTATGAATCCTTAATCACCTTTGATCCAAACAACTGGCAGTCTCCAACTTCATCCCACATCAACGGTGTCTGGCTCCTTCTCAATACAAAACCTCAAAAGGGGCCATCTTCAAACTGGCTTGGTAACTGTTGTTGTATGAGAACTCCGTGTAAGGTAGATTATCATCCCTACTAGATCCATAATGTAGCACACACGCTCTCAACATGTCCTCCAGAATCTGATTGACTCTCTCGGTCTATCCATCCGTCTGCGGATGAAAGGCTGTACTGAACTCTAGCCTAGTACCCAAAATGTGGTGCAGCAGATTCCAAAACTTTGAGGTAAACCGTGTTCCTCTATCTGATACGATGGTCCTTGGAACTCCATGCAGACATACGATCCTGGTCAAATATATCTTGGCCAACTTCGCACTTGTATAGGTGGTTTTCAATGGGATAAAGTGAGCCACTTTGGTCAAGCGAATCAACTACTACCCATATAGAGTCATATCCCGATCGGTTCTGGGAAATCCGGTAATGAAATCCATGCCAAGCTTATACCCACTTCCATTCGGGTATCGGCATAGGCTGTAGTAACCCTGCTGGCTTCTGATGCTCTGCTTTTACTCTTTCTGGCATACATCACCTACGACTACATACTCTGTAATATCCTTCATCATTCTAGTCCACCAGAAACACTCCTTCAAATCCAAATACATCTTGGTGTTTCCAAGGCGAATCGAGTATGGTGAGTCATGAGCCTCTTGAGGTATTTACTTCTTGATCTTTGCATTATTGAGAACATATACGCGGTCCTCGAACCATAAGATGTCATGCTCATCCTTACAAAAACCTTTGGCCTTTCCTTTGCTCATCCTCTCTTTTAACTCAACAATTTCTTTGTCATCCTTCTGAGCTTCATGGATCTTTCCCAACAATGTAGACTGAACATCCATTGCTACAACAAAACCTTCGGGAACAATCTCCAACCGAAGTTCCCTGAGACCCTCCATGTTCTGAATCTATCGACCCGTCTCCAATTGACTCATCAGTCCAGAAAGTACGAGCTCATCTCCATTCATCCTCTATTGGGTCCATGGGTTTTGGGTGGGATAAGAGAGGTCGAGAGGGATGCACACAATACAAACAAAAGTTTTTTGAAAAGACAGGTTTTATTGTGGCTGTCAGAAAAACAACAAACAAATGACAGCTCACAAACGTCGGATCTAACGTAGGTACAACAGGGTTTGGTCTTCTAATGGTCAATAAATCTTCAACGTCATCCAACTCTTCAAGTCTTGTTCATGTCTCCGATGGCTTCTTCCGATCATGCTTGTCCTTCTCAAGTTCTTTTGCCAAATCATCTCAGTTGACGCAAAGTCTATCATGACGTCCTTTAATATTTCTGGAGTTGCATTCCAAAATTCTGGGTTTCAACCTCCTTTACATGAACCATGTCCTACTGTCCTTCAGTTCCTGACGAATCTTTGATGTCTCAAGGTTTGGCTCCTCTCGCTTGGCTACTTTCAACTTTTGAGTCCTGAGTTCTTCACCAATTGCCTCCTTGTCAAATATGACTTCCTAAAGTCCATCTTAAAATCCTTGATGTAATACTCCAGAAGAGTGTGATAACATATTGGATATCCATATTTCTGCCCTGGTCATTGACATGAACTTTTATTCCATAGTTGATATCTCCTGCGTTAGGGTTTTCTTGACAAAACTTTGAGTTCTAATGCTTCATGTTCAAGTCTTTCTCCAACACACCTTGATCTCGGGTATTGACAGCTTCCATAGTCCGCCATGTTCCATAAAGGGTGCCTTTATAGGTCATACAAATCTGGAAAATCTTCAAAGCCTTCAAATTCTCCTAGTCTTCAAAGTCTTTATCCGTCGTAGTTTCCATCATTGTAATGCATGGTAAAAATCCTCTTTATTCCAAAGTAGTCTTAGTTTTCCAATATCTTGTACTCCTTGGAGTGGTCTCATCTTCCGCATCTTCATGTGGTCGAAAGGGGAAAGGGTATAGTCTCACTAAAAGGGGATATTTGAATAAGCTCATAAGAGAAGAGAGGTAAAAGATCTTTTTGAAAATGAAGTAGATGAAACACAAACAGAAACTCAAATGACATCCACCCTCCTAGCCCAGGCTGCCGACCTAGAACCTATCCCCTGATCGAAGAAGAAGCAGAAGAAGAACTCCAAAACAAGTAACATCGCTCTCGCGTCAAGATCATCGTATAATCCTATACCTGCAACTGTTGTTGTCGTAATCTGTGAGCCATGAGGACTCAGCAATCCCATTACCATGGGTATCAAGACTAGCAAAGCTTAATGGGTATGGAATGGATAAGTGGTGAGGTTGTAGCAGCGACTAAGCATATATGATGGCTAACATACGCAAATAAGAGCGAGAAGAGAAACAAATGGAACGGTTGTGAAGCTAGCAATGATCAAGAAGTGATCCTGAAACTACTTACGTTCAAACATAACACAAACCATGTTAACTTCCCGGACTCCGCCGAAAAGAGAGCATCACGGCTACACACGCGGTTGATGCGTTTTAATTAAGTCAATTGTAAAGTTCTCTACAACCGGATATTAACAAATTCCCATCTGCCACATAACCGCGGGCATGGCTCTCAAAAGTTTATACCTTGCAGGGGTGTCCCAACTTAGCCCATCACAAGCTCTCACAGTCAACGAAGGATATTCCTTCTCCCAGGAAGACCCGATCAGTCTCGGAATCCTGGTTACAAGACATTTTGACAATTATAAAACAAGACCAGCAAAGCAGCCCGAATGTGCCGACAAATCCCGATAGGAGCTGCACATATCTCGTTCTCAGGGCACACCGGATTGTCCAAACTTCCGGTAGGCCAGCCCAGAGTTGCCCCTAGTGGCCACCGGCCGCTGACAGGTTGGACCAACACTCACGACTAGCACTGGCCGGGGGGAGGGGGTAAAATAAGGTGACCCTCGGGCTCCAGAAACCCAAGGGAAAAAGGCTTAGGTGAGGCAAATGTAAAACCAAGGTTGGGCCTTAATGGAGGAGTTTTATTCAAAGCGAACTGTCAAGGGGGTCCCATAAATCACCCAACCGCGTAAGGAACGCAAAATCAAGGAACATAACAACGGTATGACGGAAACTAGGGCGGCAAGAGTAGAACAAAACACCAGGCATATGGCCGAGCCTTCCACCCTTTACCAAGTATATAGATGTACTAATTAAATAAGAGATATGGTGATATCCCAACATAAACATGTCCATCATGGAGAAATCTTCAACTTCACCTGCAACTAACAACGCTATAAGGGAGGCTGAGCAAAAGCGATAACATAGCCAAGCAACGGTTTGCTAGGAAGGGTGAAAAAGGTTAGAGGCTAACATGGCAAATTGGGAGGCTTGAAGAACAAGTGATAGGTAGCGCAGCATAGCGATAGAACGAAGCAACTAGCATAGCAATGATAGTAGTGAGATCGAGGGTAGCGGTCATCTTGCCTGAAATCCCGCTAGCAAGAAGAACGAGTCCATGAAGAAGATGAAGCCACAAAGACGAACCAAGCGTAGACGAACGGATCCTCACGATCGCAACAAAACAGGAACTAACAAGAAGGAGCACAACCGGAAAGAAGCAAGCAACAAGGTGAAAACACAACACATAGACATGGCATGATGCTCAACCAAGAATGATGCATGACAAGGCTATATGATGCTACTCATGGCAAGAGATGATGCGTAAAAGAACAACACATCAAAGCAAGTTTAAATGAGGCCGGAAACAACATATCACAAATCTGGTAAGTCCTCATAAGCAAATTTCGAAATTGGTCCAGATCTGAATAAACCTTATGTTCAAGTTGTTAAACAGCAAGTTAAGATGCACCAAGATGATCTACACGAAATTCTAGTCAAGTTACATATGAAGTTAATTTAAGTCGGAGTTACGGCCTAGAAGATATGAGCAAAACAAGTTAAACATGGCATTGATGCAAAACACATTCAAACATCAATCAAACACACTCAAAACATGGATATAACAAGGTAACATGAAACTATATGCAAAATTAAGCAAGTTTCATATAGAGCACACTCCAAACGGAGCAACGGTCCAACACATACACATGAAACAAGTAATAACAGCAATCTGTCCAAAACAACAACTAGGCATTATGCAAGCAGCATGGAAATACGCTACGTCACTCCAACATGAAAACAGAAGGAATGGGAGTGATGTACAGGTAAAGCACGACAAAACACAAACACTGAGCTATCTCCAGAAAACATTGGAACATGCTCAAAAGGACATGGCAAGATTGCAAATAATAACAGTTCACAGACTTGGCAGAAAATCACTGAGCATGACAGAAATAACATCAGGTTGCAATGTTTAGAGCTATCAAACCACATGTTACACCAATATATCATGGCAAAATAGAGTATGACATGCTAATACTGAATACCAAGAACAAAACTCCCTTAGTGAACTAATTCCAAAGATCAACAGAAAAGATGGTAGGATCCATGCAAACATGGCAAGTTGGTGACACTGAAAATAACAGCACATGGCAGGAACAACGATAAGTAGGCATGTTGGTGAGCTTGTAACACTCTCCACAGAGCATTTCATGGCATGTGAAGTAAACCAACAGTAAGATTGCATAATTACGAAGATAAATATGGCAATATAATAGACATAGGGTGCATGGATCACTAGCAAAACACATAGCAAAACTGAACTTCACGTTAACAGGCTGGCAGCAACATTATTTAGCAAATTTGGAGCATGATAACGACAAGCTACAGAAGACTACAAATGCAAAAAAGGGCATGGATGGATAAATCGTAACATGTATAACAAAACATCCTTAGTGAACATCTCCATATTATGCATATAATGGATGGTAACATCAATCAAACATAGCAACATGATATAGCAGTTTCAGCCTAGGAAAACAGTAACAACAAGTTCCCTACTTCACGAGCTTGATGCACTCACTACAAGACTCACAAAAATACATGGATCGCACCAATGTAAATATGGCATAAAAATGCTCCTAAAACATGTAGGCATCATGCTCATCAGATGCACACACAAAATGCAACAAAAATGACAAATCGGCAAGCTACAGCAGTTTTCAGTAGTTAACAGCAACATGGATTAAGATATCACGATGCACCCTAATATGAATTAAAAGCATACTAACATTTTGAGCATGAAGAGAAGAACATGTGCGTATCAAGATCATCATCATAGCATCAACAGGAACAAAGTTGTGGCACTCACGAGATGCACAAATGATGTTATCAAACAGAAGATTTCAGCAGTAAACATCATATATCACTCTTGCAACGATGATTAGGGCATCAAGATGGACTCAAACAAGCATGAATGGAATGAAATGAATATAATCTCAGAGTGAACATTTTGATATATTATGCATGCAAAACGGATCTACGGTCAGAGAGTTATGGCATGGCAAAGTGGGTACCAGAATAAAAACTATAAGGGACGGGAAAAATCGGGGCAACCTCGTGTGGATCTAGATCTGGCGTGGATTACGAGGATCGTCGGAGATGTGGTCGGAGAGGAGGGAGACGGTGGTTGGCGTGGTCGGGGTCGCCGGAGAGGGGCTGGAGGAGCCGGATCCTGTCACTCCTCGACCAGATCTGGACGGAGCTTGGTCGGCTGCGAGGAAGGAGGCGGCAGCGCTGAGCTGCGGCTCCGGCAAGGGAGGCGGGAGGCGCGAGGCGCAACGAAGGGAGGCGCGGGGCGGCCCTGGTGAGGCGGGGCGCGGGCACCGGTCGCCGGCGGGAGGACAGGGCGGCGTAGCCCTCTGGTGGTGGCGGCGAGGTCGCCAAGGCCGTGTCTGCTGGCAGCGGGCGCGAGGCGGCGGGTCGGCGCGAGGCCGTGGCTGGGCTGCACAGGCTCCGCGCTGACCTCTGTGGCGGCGGGACGGAGGAGAGGCAACGTGGCGCGCCCCGATTCGTCGGGCGGCGGTGGCGGACGGGTCCGATGGCGGACGGACATGTCCGGTGGCGCAGTGGAGGTGAGATCTAGGGTTTGGACTGCGGGATTTTGGGAGAGATGCACATATTTATAGGTAGTGGGAGCTAGGAGTGTCCAAATGAGGTGCGGTTTTCTCTCACATGATCATGATCGAACGGCGGAGAGCATGGAGGGGGTTTAGATGGGCTAGGTGGGCTGTGTGAAGAGGTGCTGGGTTGCAAGAGAAAGGGGGGTTTCGGTTAGCTCGGTTAACCGTTGGGGCATCAAACGACCTCTAAATGAAACAAAATTTGACGGGAGGTCTACCGGTGATATACCAAGGCCACTTGGCAAATCGCGGTCCATTCCGAGAAAGTTTTTCGGTGGCTCACAAAACATGGAGTGGGAGGGGCGATGGGGGCATGCGAGTGTGATTGGGCTTAGAACGGACAACGGAGAGAACCGGGGAAACCCGAACGGATGCATGTTTTGAAAAGCATGCAGATGAAATGCAGATGATGACATGGCAAAAAGCAACACACAAGCAAATGACATGGTAACTACGGCGAATAACTAGAAGACACCTAGCGCATCGAACTCGGGGCGTTACAGTACAACAGTCTTTTATGTGTGGTTTCACTCTCCATCGGTGGTCTCTCACACATGCTCACACACACTCTCCCGAGGTGTCTTTCTCACACACATGCTCTAGATATAACCCTCCCCCCTCTCGTAACCATTTACAACTATTTTCACAAGCAATCTTCCTCTCGCAAGCATACACACGCACAATCCCCATCGACCCTTTCTATATACATGGACCTGCCTACGTGTCTCATGTACACACATTATCTTTAGGCTTGTCTCTCACGCATTGTCTCACACCTCTCTTCCTAATCGATGAGTATGATTCAAGCAGAGCATTCTGTAGGATGTCCCTTAAAGTTTAGTTGGATGAATAGTAATATCAGATATAAAGGTGTTACCTTAGTCCGAGAACCTAGGGTTACAAATCCTAGCTGGCTTTGTCAGTGGACACAGAGTCCTTCACAATTTTGCTATCTTTGTCTAGTATGACTAGTCATCCATGGGTCTTCCTAAATGCGTCACGGACCGACCAATGTGGCACAGGACAGAATCGAACGAAGGGCCTCACCTCAACCCACCGGACCTCACACGGTGACACACCCTCTGCCCCCACGTCTCATTATCTTATCACATCCACACATACCAACACAAACACCACACAGACAAAAAATTTCTCCTGGTGCCTCTATTCCCTCCCCCCTTGCATATACACACTCAATGGAAGGGAGTCTCTCATTGTGACGTCACATTCATCTCTCTCTCTAGACCACTCTCATTTGTTGTGCTATCTCTCCCACGCCCCCCGACCCCTCTATCCATACCTCTCTTGAATACATAATACACACACATACCTCTCTAGGCCCCGCCAAATGGATCAACTACACATTCACACATGTTACATCACGTACCCCATTGATCTAAAAAGCCCTGTCTTCACATTTATTTCGCATACAACATTCCTTTTTAATAAAGTGTGGCCAAAAAATTATTTTAGAGTTTCTAGATATATACAACATTACAAAGTTATATGGAGGAGTACGAACGCTAATTTGCATTGCATGGTGCCCATGATGATATTTATTCCGCACTATGAATTTGTAAATTTTTATACTATATATAAAGTTAGTCATAATAAAGAGAAATGAAGAGCATCTCTCTCTCCATCACATAACCCCCCTGTACGCCCCTTTCACGTATGCACACAAAACTATCTCCAGGTCCTCTAAAAGTAAGCCGCCAAAAAATTCACGCATGTTTCATCTTTCTCTCGCGATATATGCAATGACGATCATTGTATTTGAAGCAAAAGCACGATACATACATTGGACTTCAGAATCCACTCATTACGGTCACCATTTATGTTTAGTGGCTATTATACAGTCACGGGCTCACCGTACAACTCTGTATTTGCTCAAGACATGACTAGTTGACCAGTTAAACGCTCCACATGGCACCTCTAGTGTTGCATCACATTATCTCACTACCATCATGCCCACCTGTCAGCTTGTATCTACTCTACATCTACACTCTTATAAAATACATAAAATAAAATACACTCTTATAAAAAACAGAGTTGGTGATGATGGTGTGCCTGCCATCCTGCAATATAGGCCGTCCGATTTATATCTGACGGATAGGAAAGAAACTATGGCAATTTTGCAAAAAGGTACCCACATACCTCTCCACATTTGCAAATAAGGCCTTCCCTCACTCATCCTTTTCTGTCACAACATAAACTAGTCATACAAATGCATCTTGATGTTACGTGCAATGCACGGGCATCTTGCTAGTAAGAATGAAAACAAATGACAAAAATATATTTGGACGGTGGTTCGAAGTCATGACCGCGGGCACAGCGGACAAGGTGGCCTTGTATTGGTATGCTGAGCCGTCTGTTTTAACACACAGGAGATCGTGTGGTGATTATACACACACGAACGCATGCACACAAACTGCATGCACGCAACACTCACACAAACACATGCACCCACACATGCACGCAACACTCACACGTACACACGTAGCCACACACGCACGCAAGACTCTCACGCACACACGCACACATGCATGCACACACCAGTACACCACACGACCAACACACACTCTCACACTCAAGTGCTCAACCAACATGTGCATGCGCAAACATCAGGCCCTGACAGACACATACACAACCAGGTGATTCCCGCGCACGGGTTGGAGTCTTGTCGCGCCTACGTAAATTTGTGTTTATCTGACCTTTTCGCTATGCGAACTAACAGGTGGGACCCACAAGGAACGTGGTCAATTTAACTGGTCAACATGGCGCCACACAGACTATTTGGCCGGTCAACAGAGTTCAATCCGATGCTGAACCGTGAGCAAGTGACCATATAATCACCGCAAAACGTATATAGTGACCGTAATCAGCTTATTCTGAAGTTCGGTGACCGTATTACGCTTTTCTCTCTGTAGGCGCTCCAAAACTACATCTCTACACGTTCTCGCATGTTACATCTAACAACTATGCAATAGAACACTACTACTACACTCTAACACAATCAATCATATATGTTTTTAGTTTTACTAGATATCATATTGTTACTTAGACCTCTCTCAGTGCATTGGTGCTAAAGTGGGATTCTAAGTGCATTAAAATGCTTAGCAACTAATGTCCCTAATGCATCGGTGCTTAGGTTTTGTCGCTAAGCCTTCTCTATTTAATTGTTTAGTAATAAAACTCCTTCATGTATTGGTTGGTAGTATTTTTGTCTAGGTTCACGTGCTTAGCATTGGTTCTTGTTGGGGCCACCATAATCCTCTCTCTCCTCTTTAATTGCTTTGCCACATCATTTTTCTGCCTATGTGGCATCCTTAGCACCTGTACACCGTGGAGCATTGGGAAAGGCCTTAATTATTCAGCTTGCATACATTAAAATAGCCTTTCAAATGTATGGCCAGTATCATCTACTGCGCGGAAAAAATCCCGCCCTTTCCTGTTTAATCGGGTTTGTATCGATGGATCGTGCGAAACAGCAAAAGTATAGTACTATACAGTACAAGTGACAGTTCACTGGGCCGTCGTATCGTGTACTCCCCCGTCGTAAGAGTGGAGCGCACGCTTTCATAAATCTTCTAGTCCCTTTCGCCGACATGTGGGACATCAAGCTACTGGGTCCACGTGCCATACCGGAATACAGTGCAGAGCAGCCGGGGTGAAGCACCCCAGTCATGGCGCCGACGTAGTAATGAGCAATGAGGGGTCAAATCACAAAGCTGGACCTTTCCCGCAGTTAAGTTGGAGGGACGAAATAATAATGCTAAAAAAAGAAGTTGGAGGGACGAAGAAACCATCATTTCACTCATTGCTGAATCCGCTTCTCCCTCATCTTCTTCAACTTAACCACGTGTTGCTTCTACCGTTGTGCTACCTCATGTGGGACGCGGATCGGCTTGGTAAAGCACTGACACATGGGACCGCATGTTAGCAAACCGCCAGGACAACATCCTCTAAAAATAAGAAACCTCCCCCGTCATCCGCGTGGCAAAATTACCTCCTTTTACTAATATTGATTCTATAATTATTTAGATCAATATAATTGAGATTTGTATAGATAGCACACATGAGAAAAACCAAGTGGTATGGTTAAGGGCATCCATAATGTGTGTCCAAATGTGAAAATAGCTTTTGGCATCGTGGGAACCATTGTGGACAGTTTTGCCAAAGCCAAAAAGATGGAACCGAAGCACCCTGATTGATTGATTGAAGGAATAGAAAAATGCAACGTCTCTCCTCTTTCTCCCATGCTTGGACGCATGTAGTATAGTATAGAGAACAGATTCTACTCCCCTGTCCCTTCTATCACAAATCACAAAGAAGTGAGGCGTCAAATCACTAAAGCACGGATGAAGCAACCATCATTTCACTCTTCGCTGACTCCGCTTCTCCATCGTCTTCTTCGAGAAACCATCTCACCGCACTAAGCTCGACAGACGACGCTATTATGTACTCCTAGTAGTACTAGTCCTTTGGTTCAACGGACTTCCTGGATGCAAATAAGGCGGTTGTCTCGGCTTGCAGGCGGCACTTGCGAACGACTTACCGTGGTCTCCCTCAGTGGTGTTCTCCGTCGAACGCACTTCGCCAAACCACAAAAAAAAGATATCATCGACGTCACCGCAATGGGGAAGGAAGTCAAATATAGTTACTACCTCCATTTTTTTTGAACACAAGGCCAGTATATCAAAATTACAATTTGCAAAAGACCACTAACACTAATCGAGGCAACATTGATGGGGTTTGCCTCATACTAGCAACCAAGGACATTAATATCCCCTGCATGCATGCGGAAGTGAGAAGGTTGGTTTGCATGACGCTGCATTAATCAAGCGATGAGGAGTGAGATGGTTAGCTCTTTGTTCTATGGAGAAAAAAATGCATTAATTAACACGTGAAACGAGGATTTGTATCGATTAAATCCTGCGAAGGAAAACCCCGCCTTTCTTTTTTAACACTAGTAGTCCTAGTACGTACGTACTTATCCTGTTTCGGTCTAGGCCTTGCATTGCCAAACTTCTGTGGGGACCCCGACTCATAAGTCGTGATCACCGAATGCTGCGTGTCTGATGATCCCGAGATCAATGCTCACTTGAACACACGAAGCTAAATAACAAGAGTCTTACATCCATACATACCGTATTACACAAGTAGGACCATTATGGTCATGTCTTGAGTATAACATCGCAGCGGAAATCTTCGTCGATAACTTGGACCCACGCCATCTGCCTTAACCCTACAGGCATTCTGACTAGGAAGCGTCCTAGCTCGCATGTTCGTCAACGAAGTGTTCTTCATCACATCCTGTTCTTCCATGCCTGGTCAATTAAATAACCAGTGGCAAGCCAATGAGTACTTTGAATGTACTCGCAAGCAACCCATGTTTTGGTTCAAGGTACAACAATGCATGACATAGGTAAATTTTGCATAAAGCTAGTTTTGAGTGCAATGACATGTTCAACATCCTATAAAGCATGCATCAAGAGAGTTCAAGTAACCATGAGAACTGGTCACAGATATCAACATAAATAGAATGGGCGCCAACCCATTTATCATAAACAGAGTGGGCACCAACCCATCTCAATCGTGCCAAGTCCTTTGACTTGACCCAAGTCATTTCCATCATCACACACGCTGGGTTTGAAAACAAGTGGACGTAGCCCAAGAGCGGTTACCCAACTGTCCATGACCGTGGACACGGCTATTCGAATAGTTTTACATTCTGCAGAGGTTGCACACTTTACCCACTAGATCCGGGGAACTTCCGTGTCATCCACGACCCGCGGTACCTCAAGTACCCGGGGTAAGCACCCGATCACTACCTTTCCCTAGACGACACTAACATGGAGTCCACTCGATTAGTAGTAACCCCGTGCCAAACATTTCACATCATAAAGTTGTGGAGCCTCGCTCCCATATTCATCACATACCACAAGCACGGGTACCAGCGGTGTGTCCGGTGCCACTGTGAAAACAGTCATGGCCGCCCTACAGCACGACCCCGTCCCAAGAAAGAGCACCAACTCTCCCCCGTCACTAGTAATGCGGGCTCCAAGCTAGTATCGGTCTAGGTACTCAATAATGCCCTTTCCCATATAAGGGTAGAGTGGTCGCGCATGTAAGGTTGGAATAACGGTCGCAACTCCGACCAATCCGTTTTGAAAACAACACACCCTTTCCTTGGCACACCACTTCGTCATCAAGTGGTCACCCATCTCATCATCTCCCTCGGGCATAAGTGGCACCCGACGGGGTTTTTGAAAAGACTTTTGAAATCACTTTGCCTCCTTCACCATGCACAAACCCATCCCATTTGCGTAGCATCTACATTTACATCCTATCTACTCCCACCGGCATAACCCTCATAAGAAGGTAGGGCCATGCACAATGCAAGTATCAACGAGGAATATAACCGAGGCAACCAACCACGTGGTTCACCATCTCATCATGATTTCGATGCAACAAGTATAACGAACTATCTGGCATGTATAAGAAGGTTTCATAAACATGGTCAAAGGGCTGCTTGCCTGTTTTAACAAAGTCTTCGAGGTCTTCAAATATCCCTGGTCCAACTCCGGGCATTCCGTCTACTTCGTCAACTATCGTCGAAGGCAAGCATAATAAGCAACCCAACAAGGCAGGAAATAAAAGTGCTCTAAAAATATGAGTTGGACTTTTTTAGGATACCCCTGGTCACATGAGGGATGACCAAAGTGGTTTCATTAGGATTTGATCAATGGACATCTCTGAACATTTTGATATGGTGGAATCAAGGGGTTTATGGATGTGCAAGAAGTGTACAGAAATATATTTTTGAAAAATGAGCAAAGGCACCCATTTAACAAAGGATGATTTTAGAAGCATCTAGGAATTGGTTTCACTGGATTTGGAGTTGAGATGATTTTCCTATGAATTTGCAAAGTTGTCAAATATGAAGAAATGGCTCATTATTTTGTGGGGGTTCAGAAAGTATTAATAAAAATGTTCATAAACTAAGTTATGAACTTAGATGCATCTAGGAATTTCAATCATGGCATTTGGATCAAATATGAGCCCTCTGTGATTTTCTAAAGTTCATCACAGAAATGGAAAAACAAGATTTGATAAATGTTTGTGAAGAAAAAGTTTACGGAAAAATGTGCAAGTTGCACCATGAGATAGATCATGATTTTATGAGCTACTAGAAATTTGAATCATCAAATTTGGAGTTAATATGAATATTCTATGGATTTTTGAAGTCTCTGAGAAAAAGAAAAAGGAGAGGGATTTACCTAAATGGGCCAAATCTGGCGGCGGCAGAGCGCACAGGCGAGGATAGCGGCGGTGCTCTTGGGCGGCCAGTGGCTCGCCACGTCTTGTGAGTGGGGGTGGCGTAGAAGGCGTTAGGAAAATCGCCTTTCTCGGCGAAGGCGTCGTGGCGAGGCCGTGTTCACTTAACTCATGGGCCCGCTCCTTTGTGCGGCCGACGAAGCGGGGCCCACTGTCGGGTTCATCCCCAACCTCCCGCTCGAGCAGAGCGAGAGGCAAGGGGTGGCGTCGGCGGCTTTGCCGGCGCTGCAGGCATCCCGGCAATGCTCGCCCACCGGCGTGCTCAGGGGACCCAGCCGCGTCCAACCGTGGGTGACACGGCCGCCCAGAGGCACCGGGTCGAGCAAGGCGTCGACCGCGGCGGACGAGGCTGACGGTGGTGATGCAGCTCGGCGGAACAGCCACGGGAGGAGATGGAGAAAGTAGGGAGGTCTCGAGGCGACGGTGGTGGCGCTCTAAGCGATCGAGAGGAAGGAAGAGGAGAGATGGGCGCAGATTTACGTGGAGACCGGCGGCAAGGCTCCGGCCATTGCGGTGGATGGAGGGCACGGGGAGGGGAGCTGGCTGCTCGAGGAGGTCTCTGGGGGAGGATAGATCGAATGGCGCCCAGAGGAGGGGCTCGGGATGGTCGTTTAAGGCGGAGTGACGGTGCACCGTGGACGGCGTCCATGGCCACGGCCTAGGCGATGCTGGAGGCCGAATTGGCACACTCGGCCATGTCCGGGTGTTCGTGGGCGTGGACTACGCCCAAGAGGAGAAGAGAGGAGCGGGAATGCGGCAAGGCGGGTCCCTACTGGCCCGGCGGAAAGGCCTTCGAAGCGGCGTTTTGTCACGCCGAGGAGAGCCGAGAGGGAGAAAGAGGAGGGGACAGCAGTGTAGCGTCTTTGCGGACGTCGAGGTGACCTCGGGGACACGAGGGGAGGCCCTAGGTGGCCGGAGGCGGTTGGAAGAGGCGGCTAGGCGGGTGTGCCTCAGAAGGCTGGAGCACGCCAATTGCATGCTGTGGCATGCCTTTGGCTTGTAGGGCGTGGCCACTTGTGTCTAGGGTGTTTAGGGAGGAGTAAATAAAGGGAGGTGGCCTTGGATGCCTGGTGAACCACTAGAATGAGGAGGGAGGTGAGAAAGGAGAAGGATCTGCTGTCCAGAGAAGGAAATGAGGGTTTTCACACCCCAATAATTGAGCCATGGATTTGCCATTGCTACTGGAGGTGCAAGGGGACTCTGAGGGGCTGTGGTAAAAATTTGAGCTCACCAAAAATAGTGGAAGGGGTCAAAATAGTGGTTTTTGCAAAATGCCAGAAGGTGTTTGATAAAGGTTTGTGCAAGAAGATGATTCCCATTTGTCATGAGGCTCCACAGGGTGAAATGACACATATAATTAGGGCCTTACACCAATTTGGAGCTCAATTGAAGAAAGTTGACAATGCAACTTTGGTAAACCCTAGAAATGAACAGAAATGGCTTTACCAAGATTTAGTCATGCAAATCAATTCTCCTTGATGCACCACTTGGTTTAGTGGCCTCATTTGGTCATGTGATCATTCTCACAAAAGTTGGAATCAAGGAGAGAAAGTTGGTAATGTAGAGTTGTTCAAATTTGGTTCTGGACAGGAATGGTTTTGGGGCACTTTGATCAAGTTAACTTGTTCTCCAACTTGTGCCATTTGGTCTAGATGAATTATTAGACCATTTGAGCATTTTCACAAGGTTTGAGAACATTTGGACATGTTTGGCAATGTAAAGTTTCTCAAACTTCAAAATGGACAAAAGTGGTTTTGAGGGGATTTGATGATGTTATCTTGTCCTCCAAGACATGAGACTTGGCAAGATCACCAAATATGTCATATGTGACATGATAGAATTTTCTTGGAATTTTTGGAGAATATTTCCTTTGTAATTAGTTCAAAAGCTTGAAATATCCAGAAAGGGTTTTTGAGGGATTTGACCAATATTTTGAACATGACCATGTGTTGAAACTCTTATATATGGACAATATATGTCCTTGAGTTTCCTGATTTTTGTCAAATATTTTAAAGCAATAAAATAATTTTTCCTATTATAGACCATTTAAGCCTTAAGAAAAAGCTTTTAAATAAAATAGGAAAATAACCTTTAAAATTATATTTTTGTGGTTTCTGGGTACCCTATATCTAATAGGAGTTAAATATATTTTCAGAAATATTTTTACTGCCCTTAATTAAGTACTTGCAGTGCAAACCTCAATTCAGGGGTTTTTGAAAAACTAATTTTCAAAAATACTATTTGGCCAAATCATTTTTGTAAGAAAATATTTTTATGTCCAATACACATGGCATGATCATTGGTTCAAGAGTTTGGAGCAAGGAGATGAAGTATAGGAGTTGGAGGATTTATTTGATTTTTAGAGCACTTGCAAACAGCAGACAATCATTCAATCAAAGCAAAGACAAAACACTCAAAAGTTTTTGTCAAACCTCATTTTAGCATGATTTATTGACATAAGTGTTGTGGCATGAAAATCAGGGTGTGACAACTTCGCCACACATTTTTGCCAAGATTGCCTAAAGTTTTCAAAATGAGAAGGAGGTACACTTGCGCACGGTTGTCGCGTCGCACCGCACCCACACACGGTCGCTCCTGCACGCCGCGGTCGCACCGCACCCTCACATAGTCGCTCCTGCACGCCGCAAACCCAAGCAAGGGAACGCACCCTCACTGACACGTGTTGTCTCATGTGAACAAACCAAGCTCAGCCCTCCTACCGCTGACACATAATTTTTGTTCATAGAGTATGTTTATCCAACCGCATGTTGGGGAGTATCCGTACGGCCCATGCGGTGGTCTGTTGGGGAAGAAGAAGAGGTGAGGAAGAAGGAAAGAAGGGTTAGGAGACGTAGGATATTCATCCAACCGCCTGAAATGGTAGACTAGCCCAAGTCAGGCGACTTGCATAACAAAATATATGTTTTTACACAGCAAAAGATCCATAAAAACAACAACATAAAGAAAAACTATAACTGCTCACGGAATAAGACGTCCTCGTCGTCTTTGGCTGCCTGCGCAAACATGTCGTGGTTGTCCTCGGCCTCCAGCTACTTGTTCACGCGGAGTGTGCGGGCGCTCTGCACGGACGAGAGCACAACCCGGTTCAAGTCGAGGATGTCTGGTTCCGCCTACAGGAGGGCCTTGATGGCAGCGGCATCCGCGCGCTCTGCGTCAAGTCGAGCCTCCGCCGCCCGGTTCAAGTCCAAGACGTCCAGTTCCGGCTGCAGGAGGGCGTCGATGAGAGCGGCATCCGCGCGCGCCGCGTTGAGTCGAGCCTCTGCCGCCCGGTTCAAGTCCAGGACGTCCGGTTCCGCCTGCAGGAGGGCCTCAATGGCAGCGGCAGCCGCACGCTCTGCCTCAAGTTGAGCCTCCGCCGCCCGGTTCACATCCACGACATCTGGTTCCACCTGTAGGAGAGCCTCGATGGCAGCGGCATGCGCACGCTCCACGTAGAGTTGAGCCTCTGCCTCCCGGTTCTCCTTTAGTATCACCATGTTGAACCGCTGGTCCGCCTGCACCATGGGGGACTCGGACGCCGGCATGAAGTCGACGTTCATCATCTCATACCCATCGGTGGCCTTCTGCGCCACGACCCCCGCTATGTACATTGGATCGGCTTCCTCCTCCTTGTAGCTTGGCGCCAGAGAACTCGGGGATCGGCCCGTCGCAATGCGAGCTTGAGAACGGAGGTCTGTGGTGCCGACCGCCGCCACGATTTCTGCGTGGCGCTCCGGCGTCAGCATCTTGTAGTAAGTGATCTTGCGGCGCACCATGGCTTTCTGGTGAACTAGGGGACGCTTGATGCAGGCTAGGGGATCGAAAGGTGGGGGAATGGGTTGGAGATTTGGTGTGGTTTTAGGGCAGTGGCTGGCGTAGGCCAAGCAACGAAGGTTCTGGTGTGAATAGTGGTTCCGGTGACGACCAGTCAATCGGTTTTGACTGTACATCGCTGTTGTCGCGTTAGCGTTGCAGCCCGACATCTGGACCTCTCCGTCGCTCACCGAATGGAGCGTGCCGTCTTGCGTTTTCGCTCGCTTGTGGGACCGCAGTTGACAGCAAACCGACGTCCCTCCCCCTCCCCCGCCCGCGTCATTTATTATACTACCACTCCCGCCGTTTTATGCGGAGTAAATAAAAATAGAGGGAGTATACTACAGATGAGGATCCCCTGACGTGGCTGAACCCATTGAGTAACTGACATGTGAGGCCTAGCAAGCATGGGGTCCGCCAGTAAGTGACTGAAAGGGAGGGTAAGGCAGGGATACCTACGTCAGAGGATCCACTTCCACTACTACTCCCTCCTTCCATTTACTATATAGGGCCTAATGCGTTTTTTGAGGCTAACTTTCGCCAAATGTTAGAGTAATAATATATGACATGAAACTTACACAAAGCACATGGTCAAATTCGTATGTGAAGGGAGTTTCCAGTGATATAATTTTCACATTATACATCTCATGTACTATTAATCTTGTCAATAGTCAAATGCGGTTTTAAAAATGCATTAGAGTCTGGTTAAGAATATAGCCAGTCGACGGCTATGAGGGACTGCCATGTCATCTATAGCCATGATCTATTATATGCACTCATACGGTAGTGTGCGCTATAAGGTTGGCTATTTCCCGCAAAAAAAAATAAGGTTGGCTATTGTATTAGTACTTTTTTCCATCTCCTCTCTATCTCTTTCTTCATATTTATTGTATTTAACTAGGAATGCGTATATATCTAAGGCTCTTGCATGAAAGCTCAGTCCCCTTACTTTTTCACATCTCTCTCCTCCACATAGGCCCTATATAAATGGAAGGAGGGAGTAATACTATGAGCACTGCATACTCTAGTACAGATGTTGTTAGTACTCCACTCGTACTATTGGACAAGGAGCTTAAAAAAGTTACTATTGGACTGGCTATGTGTGGCGAAATCCTAGTAAGAAGAGCATGCGCGAGAACAAGCACATTCATGTGGTTGAAAACAAATTGGAAACCATCTCGAGTACAAATCTAGGAGTACGCACGAATCTAACAATATTGATTGGGCGTTGTTGAATGTTGATACTTTTTTTTTATCAAAGTAGAGATACTTTGACTACAAATAAAACTTATATGTAAACTAGAAAGGATAGAAGAGTATATTGTACATTCAAAAATGAAACGAACATTGAATACCCTTTATCTATGATTTGTGGATGCTATGATCAATGGTTCAAAATTTTGATTCCGCCTTAGGTATCACATGCCCCCACTCGTTATCTCTCGATTTCATCTCGGGGTCCGGAGATCGATTGAAAGAGGACTAGGGTGAGTGTTGGGGAACGTAGAAGATATTAAAAAATTTCTACGCAACACCAAGATCAATCTATGGAGATACTAGCAACGAGAGAGAGGGGAGTGCATCTTCATACCCTTGAAGATCGCGATGCGGAAGCGTTACAAGAACGCGGATGAAGGAGTCGTACTCGTAGCGATTCATATCGCGGTTGATTCCGATCTAAGCGCCGAACAACGGCGCCTCCGCGTTCAACACACGTGCAGCCCGATGACGTCTCCCGTGCCTTGATCTAGCAAGGGGAGAGGGAGAGGTTGGGGAACACTCTGTCCAGCAACAGCACGACGGCGTGGTTGTGGTGGTGGAGCACGGTACTCTAGCAGGGCTCCGCCAAGCACTACGAGAGACGAGGAGGGAGAGAGGTAGGGCTGCGCCTTGGAGAGAGAGACTCGTGTGTTGGGCAGCCCCAAAACCTCCACTATATATAGGGGCAAGGGGAGGGGAAGGCGCCCTAGGGTTTCCCCTAGGGGGGCCGGCGGCCAGGGCAGATGAGATCTCCCCTTTGGGTGACTTGGCCCCCAAGCCAGGAGGTGGGAACCCTGGATGGGGCGCCCCAAACCCCCTGGTCACGTGGGAATAGGTGAGGGGGGCGCACAGCCCCTTAGTGGGCTGGTTTGCCCCCTTCCCTTGGCTCATGAAGCCCCCGCAATACATGCCGGGGCTCCCGAAAGACCTTTCGGTCATGCTGGTCATCACCCGGTACCTCTTGAACACTTCAGGACTCCAAAACCCTTCGTCCAATATATCAATCTTCACCTCCGGACCATTCCGGAACTCCTCGTGACGTCCGGGATCTCATCCAGGACTCCGAACAACATTCGTTAACCGCGTACATCTATTCCCTATAACCCTAGCTTCATCGAACCTTAAGTGTGTAGACCCTACGGGTTCGGGGGACACGTAGACATGACCGAGACAATTCTCCGGCCAATAACCAACACCGGGATCTGGATACCCATGTTGGCTCCCACATGTTCCACGATGATCTCATCGGATGAACCACAATGTCAAGGATTCAATCAATCCCGTATTCAATTCCCTTTGTCTAGCGGTATAGTACTTGCCCGAGATTCGATCGTCGGTATCCCGATACCTTGTTCAATCTCGTTACCGGCAAGTCTCTTTACTCGTTCCATAACACGTCATCCCGTGATCAACCCCTTGGTCACATTGTGCACATTATGATGATGTCCTACCGAGTGGGCCTAGAGATACCTCTCTGTCACACGGAGTGACAAATCCTAGTCTTGATTCGTGCCAACCCAACAGACACTTCCGGAGATACCCGTAGTGTACCTTTATAGCCACCCAGTTACGTTGTGACATTTGGTACACCCAAAGCATTCCTACGGTATCCGGGAGTTGCACAATATCATGGTCTAAGGCAATGATACTTGACATTAGAAAAGCTTTAGCATACGAACTACACGATCTTTGTGCTAGGCTTAGGATTGGGTCTTGTCCATCACATCATTCTCCTAATCATGTGATCCCGTTATCAACGACATCCAATGTCCATGATCAGGAAACCGTAACCATCTATTGATCAACGAGCTAGTCAACTAGAGGCTTACTAGGGACATGGTGTTGTCTATGTATCCACACATGTATCTGAGTTTCCTATCAATACAATTATAGCATGGATAATAAACGATTATCATGAACAAGGAAATATAATAATAATAACCAATTTATTATTGCCTCTAGGGCATATTGCCAACAGTCTCCCACTTGCACTAGAGTCAATAATCTAGTTCACATCGCCATGTGATTAACACTCACAGGTCACATCACCATGTGACCAACATCCAAAGAGTTTACTAGTGTCTAAACTAGTTCACATCATCATGTGATTAAGACTCAATGAGTTCTGGGGTTTGACCATGTTTTGCTTGTGAGAGAGGTTTTAGTCAATGGGTCTGCAACATTCAGATCCGTATGTACTTCGCAAATCTCTAGGTTATATTGTAGATGCTGCTTCCACGCTCCACTTGAAGCTATTACAAATGGTTGCTCCACTATACATATCCGGTTTGCTACTCAGAGCCATTCAGATAGGTGTTAAAGCTTGCATCGACGTAACCCTTTACGCTGAACTCTTTATCACCTCCATAATCGAGAAACATGTCCTTATTACTCCACGGACAATTTTGACTTCTATCTGGTGATCCACTCCTTGATCACCTTTGTACCCTCTTGCCATACATGTGGCAAGGCACACATCAGGTGCGGTACACAACATAGCATACTATGGAGCCTACATCTAAGCATAGGGGACAACCTTCGTCCTTTCTCCCTCTTCTGCCATGGTCGAGCTTTAAGTCTTAACTTCATACCTTACAACTCAGCCAAGAACTTCTTCTTTGACTGATGCATCTTGAACACCTACAAGATCATGTGAAGGTATGTGCTCATTTGAAAGTACCAATAAGTGTTTTTTGATCTATCCTCATAGATCTTGATGCTTATTGTTCAAGTAGCCTAATCCAGGTTTTCATTGAAAAACACTTTTCAAATAACCCTATATGCTTTCCAGAAATTCTACAACATTTCTGATCAACAATATGTTTACAACATATACTTATCAGAAATTCTATAGTGCTCCCACTCACTTCTTTGGAAATACAAGTTTCTCATAAACTTTGTACAAACCCAAAATCTTTGATCATCTCATCAAAGCGCACATTCCAACTCCGAGATGCTTACTCCAGTCCTTAGAAGGATCGCTGGAGCTAGCATACCTTTTAGCATCCTTAGGATCGACAAAACCTTTCTGATTGTATCACATACAACTTTTCCTTATGAAAACTGGTAAGGAAACTCGTTTTGACATCCATCTGCCAGATTTCATAAATGAAGCTAATGCTAACATGATTCCGACGGACTTAAGCATCACTACGGATGAGAAAATCTCATCGTAGTCAACTCCTTGAACTTGTGAAAAACTCTTTGCCACAAGTCGAGCTTCATAGACGGTGACATTACCGTCCACGTCTATCTTCTTCTTAAAGATCCATTTATCTCAATGGCTTGCCGATCATCGGGAAGTCCACCAAAGTCCATGCTTTGTTACGATACATGGATCCTATCTCGATTTCATGGCTTCTAACCATTTGTCGGAATATGGGCCCACCATCGCTTCTCCATAGCTCGCAGGTTCATTGTTGTCTAGCAACATGACCTTCAAGACAGGATTCTTGTACCACTCAAGTAATCGCATCCTTGTCACCCTACGAGGTATGGTAGTAACTTGATCCGAAACTTCATGATCACTATCATAAGCTTCTACTTCAATTGGTGTGGGCGCCACCGGAACAACTTCCTGTGCCCCGCTACACACTAGTTGAAGTGACGGTTCAATAACCTCATCAAGTCTCCACCATGCTCCCACTCAACTTTCCGAGACAAACTTTTCCTCGAGAAAGGACCCGATTCAAGAAACAATCCCTATTGCTTTCGGATCTGAATGAGGAGGTATACCCAACTGTTTTGGGTGGCCTATGAAGATGCATTTTATCCGCTTTGGGTTTGAGCTTATCAACCTGAAACTTTTTCACATAAGTGTCGCAGCCTCATACCTTTAAGAAACGACAACTTAGGTTTCTCCAAACCATAGTTCAAACGGTGTCGTCTCAACGGAATTACGTGGTGCCCTATTAAAGTGAGTGCGGTTGTCTCTAATGCCTAACCCATGAATGGTAGTGGTAATTTGATAAGAGACATCATGGTACGCACCATATCCAATAGGGTGCAACTATGATGTTCGGACACACCATCACACTATTGTGTTCCAGGCGGTATTAATTGTGAAACAATTTCCACAATGTCTTAATTACATGCCAAAGCTCGTAACTCAGATACTCATCTTTATGATCATATCATAGACATTTTGTCCTCTTGTCACAATGATCTTCAACTTCACTCTGATATTACTTGAACCATTCAATAATTCAGACTTGTGTTTCATCAAGTAAATATACTTAGTATCTACTCAAATCATCCGTGAAGTAAGAACATAACGATATCCACTGCGTGCCTTAGCACTCATTGGACTGCACACTTAAAAATGTAATACTTCCAACAAGTTGCTCTCTTGTTCCATTTTACTAAAAATGAGGCTTTCAGTCATCTTGCCCATGTGGTATGATTTTCATGTCTCAAGTGATTCAAAATCAAGTGAGTCCAAACGGTCCATTTGCATGGAGTTTCTTCATGCATATATACCAATAGACATGGTTCGCATGTCTCAAACTTTTCAAGAAACGAGTGAGTCCAAAGATCCATCAACATGGAGCTTCTTCCTGCGTTTTATACCAATATGACTTACATGGCAGTGCCACAAGTAGGTGGTACTATC
This sequence comes from Aegilops speltoides, assembly GCA_021437245.1. Lineage (NCBI taxonomy): Eukaryota > Viridiplantae > Streptophyta > Magnoliopsida > Poales > Poaceae > Aegilops > Aegilops speltoides. The sequence goes on from CM038144.1 coordinate 255,092,879, forward strand.
ATTACTATCTTATATCTTTTGGCATGAACATGTGTATCACTACGATCGAGATTCAATAAACCATTCATTTTAGGTGCAAGACCATTGAAGGTATTATTCAAATAAACAGAGCAACCTTTATTCTCCTTAAATGAATAACCGTGTTGCGATAGACATAATACAATCATGTCTATGCTCAACGCAAACACCAAATAACAATTATTTAGGTTTAGCACCAATCTCGATGGTAGAGGGAGCATGCGATGCTTGATCACATCAACCTTGGAAACACTTCCAACACATATCGTCAGCTCACCTTTAGCTAGTCTCCGTTTATTCCATGACCTTTTATTTTGAGTTACTAACACTTAGCAACCGAACGGTATCCAATACCACGGTGCTACTAGGAGTATTAGTAAAGTACACATTAACATAATGTATATCAATATACTTCTATCGACCTTGCCACCTTCTCATCTACCAAGTGTCTAGGGTAATTCGCTCCGTTATTTGTTCCCCTTATTACGAAGCACTTAGTCTCGGGTATGGGTTCAACCTTGGGTTTCTTCACTAGAGCAGCAGCTGATTTGCCGTTTCATGAAGTATCCTTTCTTGCCCTTGCCCTTCTTGAAACTAGTGGTTTCACTAACCATCAACAATTGATGCTCCTTCTTGATTTCTACTTTCGCGGAATCAAACATCGCGAATGTTTCAAGGATCATCATATCTATCCCTGATATGTTGTAGTTCATCACGAAGCTCTAGTAGCTTGGTGGCAATGAGTTTGGAGAAACATCACTATCTCATCTGGAAGATCAACTCCCACTTGATTCAAGTGATTGTTGTACTCAGACAATCTGAGCACAAGCTCAATGATTGAGCTTTTCTCCCTTAGTTGCGGGCTAAGAAACTCGTCGGAGGTCTTATACCTCTTGACGTGGGCACGATCCTGAAATCCCAATTTCAGCCCTCGAAATATCTCTTATGTTTCGCAACATTTCGAAATCGTCTATGGTGCCTCAACTCTAAACCGTTTAACATTACTGAACTATCACGTAGTTATCAAAACGTGCATGTCAGATGTTCGCAACATCCACAGACGACGTTTGAGGTTTAGCACACCGAGCGGTGCATTAAGGACATTAGCCTTCTACGAACCAATGAGGACAATCCTCAGTTTACGGACCTAGTCCGCATAATTGCTACTATCAACTTTCAACTATTTTTCTCTAGGAACATATCTAAACAATTGAACTAAAGCGCAAGTTTATGACATAATTTGCGAAGACATTTTGACTATGTTCAGGATAATTGAGTTCATCTTATGAACTCCCACTCAGATAGACATCCCTCTAGTCATCTAAGTGATTACATGATCCGAGTCAACTAGGCCATGTCCGATCATCACGTGAGACGGACTAGTCAATGTTGGTGAACATCTTCATGTTGATCATATCTTCTATACGACTCATGCTCGACCTTTCGGTCTTCCGTGTTCCGAGGCCATGTCTGTACATGCTAGGCTCGTCAAGTCAACCTAAGTGTATTGCATGTGTAAATCTGGCTTACACCCGTTGTATTCGAATGTTAGAATCTATCACATCCGATCATCACGTGGTGCTTAGAAACAATGAACCTTCGCAACGGTGCACAGTTAGGGGGAACACTTTTCTTGAAATTATTTCGAGGGATCATCTTATTTAAGCTACTGTTGCTCTAAGCAAATAAGATGTAAAACATGATAAACATCACATGCAATCAAATAGTGACATGATATGGCCAATATCATATTGCTCCTTTGATCTCCATCTTCGGGGCGCCATGATCATCATCGTCACCGGCATGACACCATGATCTCCATCATCATGATCTTCATCATCGTGTCTCCATGAAGTTGTCTCGCCAACTATTACTTCTACTACTATGGCTAACGGTTTATCAATAAAGTAAAGTAATTACATGGCGTTGTTCATTGACACGCAGGTCGTACAATAAATTAAGACAACTCCTATGGCTCCTGCCGGTTACAAGAACATGATCAATCTCATTCATCACATTCTTTTTGGCCATATCACATCACATAGCTACCCTTCAAAAAGAAGTTAGACGTCCTCTAATTGTTGTTTGCATGTTTACGTGGCTGCTATGGGTTTCTAGAAAGAACGTTTCTTACCTACGCAAAAACCACAACGTGATATGTCAATTGCTATTTACCCTTCATAAGGACCCTTTTCATCGAATCCGATCCGACTAAAGTGGGAGAGATTGGCACCCGCTAGCCACCTTATGCAACTAGTGCATGTCAGTCGGTGGAACATGTCTCACGTAAGCGTACGTGTAAGGTCGGTCCGGGCAGCTTCATCCCAGAATACCATCGAAACAAGATTGGACTAGAACGGTAAGCATATTGAACAAAATCAACGCCCACAACAACTTGTGTTCTACTCGTGCATAGAAACTACGCATAGACCTAGCTCATGATGCCACTGTTGGGGAACGTAGCAGAAATTCAAAAAATTTCTACGCAACACCAAGATCAATCTATGGAGATACTAGCAACGAGAGAGAGGGGAGTGCATCTCCATACCCTTGAAGGTCGCGATGCGGAAGCGTTACAAGAACGCGGATGAAGGAGTCGTACTCGTAGCGATTCAGATCGCGGTTGATTCCGAACTAAGCGCCGAACAACGGTGCCTCCGCGTTCAACACACGTGCAACCCGATGACGTCTCATGTGCCTTGATCCAGCAAGGGGAGAGGGAGAGGTTGGGAAAGACTCCGTCCAGCAGCAGCACGACGGCGTGGTGGTGGTGGAGGAGCGCAGTACTCTAGCAGGGCTTCGCCAAGCACTACGAGAGACAAGGAGGGAGAGAGATAGGGCTGTGCCTTGGGAGAGAGAGACTCGTGTGTTGGGCAGCCCCAAAACCTCCACTATATATAGGGGCAAGGGGGAGGGGAAGGCGCCCTAGGGTTTCCCCTAGGGGGGCCGGCGGCCAGGGCAGATGATATCTCACCTTTGGGAGACTTGTCCCCCAAGCCAGGAGGTGGGAACCCTGGATGGGGCGCCCCAAACCCCCTGGTCACGTGGGAATAGGTGAGGGGGGCGCACAGCCCCTTAGTGGGCTGGTTTGCCCCCTTCCCTTGGCCCATGAAACCCCCCAACACTTGTCGGGGCTCCCGAAACACCTTTCGGTCATGCTGGTCATCACCTGGTACCTCTGGAGCACTTCCGGACTCCAAAACCCTTTGTTCAATATATCAATCTTCACCTCCGGACCATTCCGGAACTCCTCGTGACTTCCGGGATCTCATCTGGGACTCTGAACAACATTCGTTAACTGCGTACATATATTCCCTATAACCCTAGCGTCATTGAATCTTAAGTGTGTAGACCCTACGGGTTCGGGAGACACGTAGACATGACCGAGACAATTCTCCGGCCAATAACCAACAGCGGGATCTGGATACCCATGTTGGCTCCCACATGTTCCATGATGATCTCATCGGATGAACCACGATGTCAAGGATTCAGTCAATCCCGTATTCAATTCCCTTTGTCTAGCGGTATAGTACTTGCCCGAGATTCGATCGTCGGTATCCCGATACCTTGTTCAATCTCATTACCGGCAAGTCTCTTTACTCGTTCCATAACACATCATCCCGTGATCAACCCCTTGGTCACATTGTGCACATTATGATGATGTCCTACCGAGTGGGCCCAGAGATACCTCTCCGTCACACGGAGTGACAAATCCGATCTTGATTCGTGCCAACCCAATGACACTTTAGGAGATACCCGTAGTGTACCTTTATAGCCACCCGATTCGTTGTGACGTTTGGTACACCCAAAGCATTCCTATGGTATCCGGAGTTGCACAATCTCATGGTCTAAGGAAATGATACTTGACATTAGAAAAGCTTTAGCATCTGAACTACGATCTTTGTGCTAGGCTTAGGATTGGGTCTTGTCCATCACATCATTCTCCTAATGATGTGATCCCGTTATCAACGACATCCAATGTCCATGGTCAGGAAACCGTAACCATCTATTGATCAACGAGCTAGTCAACTAGAGGCTTAATAGGGACTTGGTGTTGTCTATGTATCCACACATGTATCTGAGTTTCCTATCAATACAATTATAGCATGGATAATAAACAATTATCATGAACAAGTAAATATAATAATGATAACTAATTTATTATTGCCTCTTGGGCATATTTCCAACAGCGGGTACATGCGAATGATACTCGGCGGAATGTTCAAATGAGGCATGCGGGAGGATGTACTCGACCGGAGGGCGACATGATCGTGGAGAAGAGGTTTGGAGAGGAATGAAAAATAAGCAAACGCCACATGATTATACTTGATAGGCTCAAATAAACAATAAGTTGTCTCGCTTGGCCTACATAGTGAAAGGCATAATGTGCAACGCGGAGCACTGACGCTCGAATATGGCCGGGAAACACAGGGAAACCGACATGTGGGGCACACTCGTCGGGACGACGTAGCACAGACTAGTCCAATGGAGGAGCTGGCCCACGACCTCCTCGCCACCGACAACCGCTCATGTGGGTCATCGGGGCTAACAACGTGGCACAGCTCCAGCACCTCCTCCAGACACGGTGAATGCAGTGAGTGACATTCTCATATCGTCGCTAGACACGGTCGGTTTCAGTGTACCGAGGGTGGCGTTAGTGTTGTGGCACGACCAACAGTATGTTTGGTTTGTGCCCAAGGTTTCCCCATCAAAGCATTGTATTTGTTGCCCATGATTTGGCCGACATTGGCAAGAAAAATGGACTAGAGTTGGCTAGAGTTCATTGGCAAGCCAAAAAATGCCAACCATCCAAACAAAGACCAATCTTTGGGTCATGACCAAAATTTTGGTAAGGTGCACTTTGGCCACAATCCAAACACACCCCAACACCCGGCTCATCGAGGATGCACGGGGCACCGCGACGCGTCCGTGGAGTGGTGTAGCGCGGCCAACTGCATCCTCAGGACCTAAGACCATGCCAGGTCGTCTTGCTTTTTCAATGGCATGCGGGGATCGCATGTGAGCAAAGGGCATCTCCAACGTTGCCATGACTGTAGCTGACTACCCTGGCACACCAAAACCCTTGTCCCTCGTGCCGCCGCACGGTGCGTTCCCAGCTGGCGCCAGCTGCCCGCATTCATGCCATCCATTTGTATGTCGTCGTTAAGAGGCCCGGTGCCCGAGGAACCAACTTCGGCGACTTAATGACGCACCCGGACGCTTGGCCTCACTGGAATGTGCTACTTAAAGCGGCAACACCCAGCTAGCCTCCACACCATAGCCCATTGTCCTCCTACCTGGCACCACATCCCCCATGATCGCAAGTGCGAATGCTCTGCAGGAGAGCTTGTCTTCGGGATGAAGCTCGAGGTCGCCGCCCTCGCTCAAGTCGCCTCTCGCAACGCAATAGCGGCGTTGCCAGATGCGGACACGACTGCACAAGCGGTGGCCATGCTGGCGGCCGACGACGGGAGCACGGTCAGCCACGCGTCCTACTTGCCTAAATCCAATGTTCGGCACCGCCGAGGTCGGGGACTCCTCCGAGGATGAGTAGGGCATGGGAGGCGGCAGGGCATGGTGTGCCAACTGGCCGGTCCGTATCCCATGTCTTACTCTTCCTCCTCGGAGACCGCACCTTCACTTCACGGGTCTTGAACCCTGCCCCCATACATAGAGATCGCAGATGGAGGACGTCGGTCGCCGCCGTAGAATAGGTTAGGGTCGGGTTTCTTTTATTTTTCTATTCTATGAAAGTTCGAAATGTAATGAAAATCTGTCGGGTTTGCATTAATCTCGGCCGGTGTATATGAACTTTCACAATAATATAGTATATTGTAGGAGTACTAGCAAGATGCCCGTGCGTTGCACGGAAGTCAAGATCTTGTGGGAGAAAACGATGAACGAGGGAAAGCCTTATTTGCAAATGTGGAGAGGAGTGCGGGTAAATTGTCATAGTTTCCTTCCTATCCATTAGATATAGATCGGACGGCCTATATTGCAGGATGAAAAGCGCACCATCATCACCAACTCTGCTTTTTATTGATCCAAGACAAATCTAACATGCGAAGTAAAACAAACACATAGGGTCTATACATACACAATTTATCTTAGGCACTCCAATAGTACATCCACTACACATTCACACATTTCACATCTTTCTACATCTACGGGAACCTACGAAAGGGTTAACGTAAATTGCCTCTCTCTATCCTCCCCTGATTTTCATGGTGGTGGGCCGCTCCCTCCCCCCAATCTACAATCAACAGCTCACACGTCTCACATTACGTTAATTACATAACTGGGATTACGTAGGTGTAGCATTACTCGTACTAAAAAACCCAACTAAGCCAACCTCCCAGCATATCGCGCGTGAAAAGACCCGGCCGCGCCGTTTTAGTCGGGATTACAGGATTACTAGCAGTAGTATTGATGGATTGCGTGAAGCAACAAATTTTTTTGAGGGGGCGAGGCACCTAGTTTAAAAGGAAAAAAGGCGGTCACTCACAGCACTCTTGTTGCGGTCGCATTGCACCCCACACACTTTCGGTCCTGCACACGGCTCACGCAAACAGAACGCGCTTCAGCTTGCCTCTTCACTGACACGTGGGACTACACTTGGAGAAACCAACCATGCGCCAAACTCCGGCCGCCCACCGTGCGAAAATCCTCCCCCCACCCAAAAATGCCGCCCAAATCCAATTCAACCGCCCTTCGGCCAACTAGCCAATAATATTCCCCAAACCCCCTCCCCCACCCCCCTCCACTCCATTCACTCCGCCAAAGCCGCCCTCCCCGTCGCGCCGATACGTCGGCGCCGCGGTTCGTCGAGGGGACACACGGCGATCCTCTCGCTCCCCAAGTACGCTCTCGTAGACCGCCGTCCTCTAGCCGTGCCGCCACCGCTGGCTACGTTTTTCTGGAGGCGCATGACGGTCAGCGCCGCCACCACTGGCAACGTTCATGTGGAGACACATGGCGGTCAGCAGCTCCCACGGTATGCGCATTGTAGACTGAGGCCCCATTCATGTCGGTGTAGCACTGAATGTTAGCTGATAGACGCTATTAAACTCACTGTTTGCCGAAGTAGTTGATAGTCAATATGCTCTTCCTAAGAAGCTTCCTTGCCCTGTTCTGCACTCGATCTTCTTAGCTGAGATGGCATGCAAGGCCGATTAGTTGCGAAAATATCCTGCCATATATTTATTGTGACGTAGATTGCCATGGTCTAGTAGCCAGTTTGTTAGGTGAAATAGCTCTACACCGTTTTATACTTGATCTTTGTTGCTGCGATGGCCTTCGATAGTTTGATGGCTGTGTGCTCGACCTCATTGACTGCTGAAACAGCCTGCCATAATTTAGCACTAAAATATGTTTGCTGAATTAGCTTTATATGTATTTCGTTACTTAGATCTGCTCGTCCAAATATCTTGCTATAGCTTTAGACATCGACCTAGGTATTTTTTTCTGGACTTCATAAAAAGCATATATGTTTTTTCTGTAATATCTAGTAGAAGAACTAATTTGTATGTGTAATAGATGGACATGACTTGGATAACTTCTACTCGAAGATTCTCCATTGCATATGTCGAGGGGGTTGAAAACTTCATGAACTTTATCAGAGCTGAGTACGGTGGTCCAAAATTAGATGTGCTCTGCCCGTGTAGCAGTTGTATGAATTTAGTTACAAGACCCCAGTCAACTGTGCAAAATCATATACACTTGTATGGGATGTCGGTCATGTATATTAGGTGGGTTCATCATGGTGAAACTGTGAACATCAATGTTATTGACTATGTGGAAGCAACAGATCACCATCTTGATCTGCCTGATGCTCAGGTGGAAGAGGAGGAGGAGGTGGTGGTAGCGGAGCGAGTGAGTTTGACCAACATTGAAACAATTCTACGAAATGCTCGTGCATTCCATGAACTTTCACCTGCAGAAGAAACACGATTTGTACGCATGTTGGAACAATGCAACGTGGCTGTCACCCCAGGAAATAAGCTCTCGGTATTCTAAACTATGGTCACCTTTATTCAGGTGAAAACATCTGAGTGGATGACCAACAAATCGTTCGATGCGATGTTGGCTGCTTTCCGCAAATCTTTCCCAGATGCGTCTGAGCTACCTCACACCTACAGTAAAATGAAGAATTTCCTTCGTGCAGTTGGAATTGGATATGATATGATCCATGTTTGTAAGAATAATTGTGTTACATTAGGAGGAGTATGCCAACTTAAGTGAATGCCGAAATGCAAATCATCAAGATGGAAAGATGGCGATCTTTGTGAAGAGGATTCCTCATAATGTTCTGAGACATTTTCCAATTATACCAAGATTGCAGAGGTTGTTTCATGATGCTGAAAAAAGAGAGGATGTACCGTGGCATTCTAGGAACCAGGAGCACAGAGATCAGAGTGTAATGAGCCATCCATATCATGGTAGTGAGTGGAAAAGCTTCAATCATAAACACAAAAATTTTGCTACTGACCCGAGAAACATTAGACTTGGCTTAGCTTCAGATGGATTTAACCCATTTGGCCACCAGAGCGCCACATATAGCATGTGGCCAGTGGTTGTTATCCCTTACAACATGCCTCCAAATGTCTGTCCAAAGAATCAATCTACATGATGGCCTTGCTCATCCCAGGTCCAAAAGTCCTGGAAAGGATTTTGATTTGTTCATGGAGCCTCTTGTGGAGGAACTTCAACAGCTATGGAGCCCACCAGCTGATTTCTTTCTGCGTGCTGTTATAATTTGGTGCATCCATGATTATTCGGCTTTGGGCACTATGTCAGGGCAAACGACACATGGTGACAATGCATGTGTTTGATGTGATAGGAATCCGCTGTCATACGCAATACCTAGAAAGATCTGTTACATTGGACACCGCCGTTTCCTTGCCAAGGACAAGCCGCATCCTAGAAAATACCGAAGACATGTGTTCAATGCAAAAAATGAAAACCGTGATGTGCCAAAGAGGCTCACCGCTGATGAGTTGCAAGTGGAATTAGAGAAGGTCAGGCATATTACACCAGGAAACCATCCTGGTAATGGTAGCGGGAAAAGGAAGTGTGGCAGGGCAGAAGAGAGATTATTGTTTACCCGTAGGTCCATTTTGTGGGACTTGGAGTATTGGAAAGATTTGGATCTGCGGCATAATCTTGATGTGATGCACATCGAGAAAAATATATGTGACAGCATTATCGGCACACTTCTTATTATTGAAGGCAAGACGAAAGATACCTTAAAATCTAGCATTGATTTGACACACCTGGGTATTAGACAGGATTTGCAGGTGCAAGATGAAGGTAAACCACGGGATATGGCACCAGCTATGTACGTCTTTGGACAAGGTAAAAAGAAAAGAATTCTGCGAGGTCCTGTCACATGTGAGATTCCAACATGGATTTGCTTCCAACCCTGAAAGTAGAGTCAATGCAGATGGAAACAAGGTACAAGGGTTGAAAAGCCATGACTGCCACGTCCTACTTCAAAGGGTTTTACCTGTTATCCTTATAGGATTGGGCTTCCCTGACTTATAAAGAGCAGTTGCAGAGTTGGGACAATTCTTCAGGGAACTCTACAGTAGAAATATCAGGATAGATGCTTTGGAGCGTCTTAGAGACAAGATACCAACTATCCTATGCGACCTTGGGAAGATATATCCTCCCACCTTCTTTGATGTGATGGTGCATTTGGCTGTTCATCTACCTGATGAGGCACTACTTAGAGGTCCAGTATGTTATGGCTGGATGTACCCTATTGAAAGGCGGCTAGGGACTTTCAACGGCTATGTTAGGAACAGAGCTAGACCCGAGGGTTCCATTACAGAGGCCTACATTGCTACAGAAGCGTTGACATTCTGCTCAAAATACATTGAAACAGCTGATCAACTTAGGAAAGAGGTGGGTGAAGACAATCCTGGGCTCAATGTTTTCAATTATTCTGATCGAGTTACAGGGAAGGGTCGACAAGAGGACAAACCTAAAGAGTTGGACAAAATGGTTTGGTATGTGTTGAATAAGAGTCCTGAGATACTACCTTATATCAAGTAAGTGCAGTACTGGAGCTTATACATCGTAATCTACTAAACCTGCAGCACATTCTTATATATTTAGATGTTTGACGCGATAACTATGTTGTGCAACATCTACAAAAAGGAGTTATTGCCGCAAAATCCAAGAAACATTGACAAACTGTTTATGGCAGGATTTGCGAAATGATTCAAGATCCATGTAAGCTTTTGAATTGCACTATCAGTTTTTTTAATATATTGAGTACATAAGATGATCAGCTTGTCTATTTTCTAACCATAGGTTAAGAAGATGCGGGAGGATGGGCAGGCAGTTGATGATGCCATTTACTCACTAGCAATGGATCCTGATACTCGGGTAAGACATTATGAATCTTGCGTTGTTGAAGATGTGCGCTGCAACACCCTTGCACGAGACGAAGGCGGGAAGACACAAAACAGTGCCATCATGAGCACGGATATGTATGACAAAGAGAAAATTGAAATGTATGCTAACATAACAGACATTTTTCCGTTGTAGTATATCTCCAATTTCGAGGATCATCGGTGCGTGGTTCTGTTGTGTTGTTGTTGGTATAACCTGTTTTCTAGGATCGCAAAACTTAGAGCTGATGATTATTTCAAATCCATCAATGTCAAGGCGGCGTACCAGACCAATGAGCATTTTATTTTGGCAAATCAAGCAACACAGATATTTTTCTTGGAAGACCCATTTGTACGTAGCGATGACTGGAGAGTATTGCAAAGGTTTGAGCAGAGGAATTTGTTAATGAAGTTGCACAACAAGATGATTCTTACACTGCTCCTGATGTACAAGATAACACAGATGTTCCTAATATCTTTGAGAACCATCACGTCAATGACATCGGCGAAAAGATTGCCTGTCGTGCTATGGACATACAAGAGTTGATCAAGAAGAAGCCAACGTTCGAGGACGTTGAGGATGAAGAAGAAGATGACACCGTGGGGAATTACGATTCAGACTGATACACATGGCGAAGATGTAGACGCTGCTGCTCCGGATGATGATTACATTGCTTTTGTCGTATTTGCCTGTCAGAAGACATTTTTTATCTACTATGTTAAATTGTGTTTGCTATGACAACTGAAACCTGATGAACATGTTGTTTAGTATTTTGCTGTGAGAATATCACTTGTTATGTATGCTGATTTGTGCTTGGTGATTGTATGACAACTAAAACATGATGACATTGTTGTTTAGTTGTACTCATATTTGGCTGTGAAACTTGAATTTGATGACATAGTTTGTTGTTGGACTGCAATTTGCTCGACGTCTTCAAATGAGAACAAAGCTGACCCGACAGGGCCTCTGCTATTTATTTATTTATGAGCAAAAGGGGATACCCCCTAATTTCCATTAATAGAAATCATTAGGTGTTCACAACACTACGCCCAGCCTGCTACACAGGTTTCATTCATTACTATTTTCAGCAAAGTGCTCATGTCATAGCCACCGAATACATCACGAGTATTACATACACTGCAAATAAAGAGACAATCATCCTACAGAGCACATCGATTTTGCCCATTATCTTTACAAGCTCTTTCATCTCCTCATTGCTGTCAAGGCCGTTCAGCAGCTGTTGCTTGGCCATGATCAGAGGAACTGCATCTTTAACCTTCTCCTCTGCATCCTCCTCTTCTGTCGTTCCTTCAGTTACTTGTCCTACACTCCGACCTGCTGGTATTGGGATTCCTCGGCTAACGAAATAATCAGCATAGTTCCCCCACATCAGCAACTTCCCAGAAATACAAATCACATGAATCTTCCATTTTCTGCACAAATCAAATTGGAAGATCATCAACCAAACTATTAAAAAAATCAGCAACTAAAAGCAGCAGAACAACACTTAAACATATTATTACCCCATGATTTGGGCATTTGTAGAAGACTCGGCCAGGGTTGAGGATTGTGGTTGAGACACGACGAATGAGTCTGCATGATTTGCAGTAGTGGCACCACACCAATGACAGCGGGTTGCGATGAGCAATCGGCTGCGCTGCTTGATGCCGGTGAGGTGTGATGAGACCCTGGCGATGGTGCGGTGGCGACTTGGCGCATATCTGGTTGTTGCCTGCTGAAGAGCGGGTGGAGGAGCAGCCAGCGGCATGGGTGCTGCGGCCAGAGCTTCTGATGCTACGCAGAGTAAGTAGAGAAGAGGAGAAGCGAACGTTGGATATGTCAGTTTCATTATTGCAGAGTAGATAGCACCATATATAGTCATAGTCAAGGTTTGGATTCGAACAAGCTACAGGAGCATGTCTCTCTTTTTTCTAAAACTCGACAACATCTCTTTACTGGTAGACTAGCTTGTTCTGTACGCCTTCCCAAGTCTTTGATTTTCTTTCCCTTTTTTTGCGAGGAAGGAAGGAGGAGAAAATTGAGAGTTCATGGGACTCGAACCCAAGACCTCTCGGTTGAAAACCAAGGGTGCTAGTCACTTATGTGGCGAACGTTCCCTGTGAGGAGGACGACAGATGAACGCATTTTACTCGCAGTTTTAGTTGCGACACAAGATCGAACGGTCGCAGTTTCGGGAATTTTATCAGGCCAACGAGCCCAGTTTTTATTTTCTTCCTATATATAAAAAAGTATGCTACTTGGTGTCGGCTTAGTCAACAAACGATTGTGCCAACCTTGACCGTTGGATTAACATTCAATGTCTGTCCTGTTTATTCAGTCTCTTCTTCCTCGAGCTGCCAAAGCCAAACCAGCGCCGGTGGGACCGCCTGCTCCTGCCTCCCAGAGCTGGCTGTGCTGCCGCGCATGCATGGTGGCCACATCGCACGCTAAAACTCTGCGAATCTTCCCCAGCTCTTGTTCGTTCCCGTCCGAGGCCTCACCATCATCCTCCGCCTTGGTTCATTCGCCGCGGCGCCGCCCTCTGGTGTTGTCAACATGGTCAACAACCGAGAGGAATAAGGAGTTGACTGTACATGGTGAGGATGACAGTAGGGACCCAGCAGCGTGCGCAGTAATTTTGTTTTTTCGGGACGGATAAGGGTATCAACTGGGTTGTGAGGGACCCATGGCCAGTCTAGACCAGGCTTTTATTTCATATGTTTAGTTCCAAAATACTGTTTTCTTTCGTATTTTGATATTTTAAATTTCATTGTTTTTGTGCGGGTAAAATTTCATTGAATTTAAATCAAGGTATATTTAGATTTAAAATTAATTGGAATCTAGCTAGAAATTTCGGGTTGTATGTTGTTTGGGACAGATTTGGAGGCTGGCTTGTGGGTCTACTAGGTTGACGTGTACTTTGGCTTTGTTAACTTAGTCCACAAATGATTCTAGCAGCGGTGACCATTGGATGTTAATCCAACGACCGTGCTGCTTCTTCAATATCTGATCTTCTTGCTCCAGCCGCCCAAACCAGCTCCGGTGGGGCTTCCTGCAACGGCCTCCCGTGGCCGGCTGTGCTGCTGCACAGGCCGCACCGCCCCACCCTACTTCATTGCTGACCAGGCCATTCCTCTACTCACCCACACCTCCTGTTATTTTCTGGCGACGGCAGCCGGAACAGTAGACCCTCGGACTCCCCACCGCGTGGGCAACCATTGCCGAGTCTTCCCCGGCTCCATGTTGTTCCCTTCCTAGGCCTCGCCGTCGTCCACCGCCATGGTGCTCTCAGCGCGGCCTAGTCAACATGGTCAACGAACGACATCCATCGGACGTGGACTGTACGTGGAGAGGCTGACAGCTGGGTCCACGGCCGCACACAAGGAAATGCCTCCTTATTACACGCAAAATAATGATTCCTCCACCTGACAGCTAGGACCCACCGGAAGGGCCTCTGTATTTCACAAAAAAAACGTTCCCCCGCTGACAGGTTGGACCCACCAGCTATATCTTCGCATGCAAGGAAGTGCCTCCTTATTATGAACAAAAAATTGAATACCCCCCTACTAGCCGGGACCCACCATAGTGGGAGGATGACTTGTGGGCCAACTAAGTTGACGGGGACGGAGGGCTTTGTCAACTTAGTCAATGTGAACGATTCTAGCTCCAGTGACCGTACGATGTCCATCCAACGGCCGTAGTGCTTCTTCAACCTCTGGTCTTCTTGCTCCAGCCGCCCAAACCAGCGCGGGTCGTGCCGTGTGCTCCTGCCTAGCATGGCCGACTGTGATGCCGCGGAGGCCTCACCGCCCCCTACTACTCCCACCGCTGGCCGGGCCATCCCTCTACTCACCCACACCCCCTGTTATTCTGCAGCGACGGCAGCCTCACAACGCAGCCGAACCAGTGAACTCTCGTACTCCTCTTCGCGTGGGCATCCACTGCTACATCTTCCCTGGCTCCACGCCGTCCCCTGCCTAGGCCTCGCCGTCGTCCACCACCATGGTGTTTTCGGCGCGGCGTGGTCAATGTGGTCAATGACCGACTTCCATCGGAAGAGTACTCTGCGTGGAGAGGCTGACAGCTGGGTCCATGGCGGCTGCAAGGAAGTGCCTCCTTATTACGCGCAAAATAATTATTCCTCCACCTGACAGCAAGGACCCACCGGACGGGCCACCGTATTTAGCGAAAAAACGTTTCCTCCTGACTAATGGGACCCACCAGCTACACCTTCGCATGCAAGGAAGTGCGCCCGGGCAAAAAAAACGATTCGCCCCCTGACTGCTGGGACCCACCAGCTACATCTTCACACGCAAGGAAGTTCCTGACAGTCGGGACCCACCTGGTCGAAGCGTACGTAGCATTGTCATTCTAGTGGCGAACATGTACGTACATAGTAGTGGATGTAGAGGTGCACACGTGTCGTAGTAGAGGCGTGCACATAGCATGTACACGTACGTACAACGGCCACGTAGAGGCGCGCAGGTAGCATGTGCACGTACGTGCAAGTAAGAAAATACGGCCACGTATGTGTACATACGGGCGGGGTCTCGAACATCTACTCGCACATACGTACAGCCAGGGCTCGTGTACAGGGCTGGGTCAGAACAGAGAAACAGCGTCTTCGTCGTGTTCATGAGGAGCCAGCCGGCTTGGTCAGAATGGAATGCGTCGTCGTGTTCACCGGGAGGGCTTGGACGGAACAGGCGATGGAAACGACGCCTGGCGTACTGCAGAATGGAGCAAACGGCCTTGTGTTCGACTGGCCACGTTCGAAACGGGATCCTGTTTATCGGGAGGGGTCTTGCTTACCGCAAAACGGAGGTAATGGACCTCCTACGGTCGAAACGGGGGTCCTGTTGATCGGGAGGGGTGTGGCATACCGCAAAACGGACGAAATGGACTTGTGTTGGAGCACTACGGTCAAAACGGGGGTCCTGTTCATCGGGACGGGTGTGGCGTACCGCAAAGCGGGACTCCACGGGATACTGTTCATCTCCATCGTCGACCTCCTCCAGCTTCCACGGGCTACCGTCGACCTCCTCCAGCCTCCACGGGCTCCTGTTCATCCAGCCTCCACACCGCGCTACTCCACCGGCTACTGTTCAACCACCCCTCCATGTTCTACTGTTCATCCAGCCCTCCACGGGGTCATCCTGTTCATCCAGCCCTCCATGGGGTCCTATTTATCCAGCCCAAACCGGCTCAATCGATCGGGGTCCTGTTCATCCAGAGGCAACACCACGGGGTTCTGTTCATCCACCCCCACCGCTCACTGTTCATCCAACCCCCACCCCCCCCCCGCAACACTCACTGTTCATCCAGAGGAAGCATCGATCGGCTTCAGTTAGCAACAGTAGCAAAGGAATCGCTCGATCGGGTTCAGTTAACAGCCATCGATCGATCGCTCGGTTTCAGTAACACGTAGCCTACAGTACAATCGCTCGGGTTTAGTTAGAGCACAACGCCTCGCTCGGGTTTAGTTAGATCCATGCCTCGCACCTGTACGAGAGAAACGCGCATCGCTCGGCCCCCGACCACCCACCGTAACCGGGAACTCCCCAAAATTTTCCTCGCCCTCGCTTCTACCACGGTTTTTTCCATCATGGACGGCCTAAAGAATGTCATGCAGCTGCGTCTCCGGCCTGCCCTGGACGAAAAGCCCATTTTTGTCATGATTTTTTGTCATAGAAGTAGGATCCCACCACATCTATGATGATACCAGATTTTATCACAATTATCGTTAGAGAAGTGTCATAAGTATGACAGAGAAAAATTCCGTTCGGCCCTAAATGTCACGAATGTGTCCTTTTTTTGTAGTGAAGGTTCCATATCATTATTTTCAATTCTTTCTTTTCTAAAAATTATAGAAGGTTGCCTCACGCAAAAGTTTGCCGGGGGAAATGATGGTATGGACATCGACAAGTGGTTCAAGTTAATATCCCACGACCAGAAGTAAAACAAAGAAAAAGCTAAGTTGAAAATTTTACAAACAAATCTCCTTGTTGTAGAGCTATCTTTCTTGAACATTTTTGGCGTTTGTATGGAAAACCCGCTGTCGGTGTCAAAACCGGCGGATCTCGTGTAGGGGGTCCCGAACTGTGCGTCTAGGCAGATGGTAACAGGAGACAAGGGACACAATGTTTTTACCCAGGTTCGGGCCCTCTCGATGGAGGTAAAACCCTACTCCTGCTTGATTGATATTGATGATATGGGTAGTACAAGAGTGGATCTACCACGAGATCAAGGAGGTTAAACCCTAGAAGCTAGCTTATGGTATGGTTGTGATTGTTGTCCTCCGGACTAAAACCCTCCGGTTTATATAGACATCGGAGAGGGCTAGGGTTACACAGAGTCAGTTACAATGGTAGGAGATCTAAATATCCGTATTGCGAAGCTTGCCTTCCACGCCAAGGAAAGTCCCAACCGGACACGGGACGAAGTCTTCAATCTTGTATCTTCATAGTCTTGGAGTCCGGCCGATGATGATAGTTCGGTTATCCGGACACCCCCTAGTCCAGGACTCCCTCAGTAGCCCCCGAACCAGGCTTCAATGACGATGAGTCCGGCGCGTACATTGTCTTCGGTGTTGCAAGGCGGGTTCTCCCCCAAATTCCATGTGTTTGCCGAATAGTGTCCGGCTTCCTTGTAAATGTTGCGCTCCATGGCTTCCATGCCCAATAATGGCCCTCTTTCACGTGTCGTACGAATGCAAAAGGCCAGGGTATTTTTACATTTTACCCCCTAGCTGCATGAATAAGCTGCCTATAAGAGAGGCAAGAATCCAGATCCAAATCACACCATCCTCCTTCCGCGAGTACTCATCGGAGCGCTTCTGACAAAAATCCACTCCATCATGGACCGTCGACGCGGCTCCTCCTCTCGTGCTCCCAGCCCTCAGCCAGGAGATTGGAGGAGATGTTCAGTCCCGCACAGCGAGCTGGTGACGCTCCAAGCGGAGGGATACCTTCCTCCGGCCTTTATGGTCCCGGTTCGAGCCGGGCTGGTCACCTACAAAGGTGGAAAGCAGGTGGAGAACACCCCCAGTCCCTCCAAAGGAGAGCGGGTGTGTTTCGTCCCTTATCTAATAAGGGTGCTCGGATTTCCCATACATCTGTTTCTCTGGGGGCTTCTGGAGTTCTACGGACTCCAGCTTCATCACCTTACGCCGGCCTCCATCCTGCACATCGCGGGCTTCATAGCTCTTTGCGAGCTGTTCCTGGGCATCGAGCCCCATTTTGCGCTGTGGAAGAGACTGTTTTGCCTCGTACCCCGTTCTCACGAGGGGTCGATATATCAAGTGGGCGGAGCCGAAATATGGCGCATCGCCTGGACCGGATATCTATCCGGAACCCCAAAGAAGGCGTCCGAAGACTGGCCCTCGGAATGGTTTTATGTGGAAGATGCTCTACTGCCGGACCCAGTTCGGATCGGCCTCCCGGAGTTCAGCAATCCTCCTCTAAAGAAACGCCTTAGTTGGCGCCCACGGAGCCCTCAACAGGAGGATGACAGGAGCGTCCATTATCTGATGGGCTAGATAAGGTTGCTGGCTCATTCCGGATTGACCATGATTGGAGTCATGGCCACGTGCATTATGCGAGGGGTGCAGCCGCTCCAATATAGGGGCCACCCCATGTGGGATTTCAACGGGAGAATGCGCCACCCGTCATGGCCGCAAAGGGCCGGGATCGGCCGCAGATCTGGTGAAGATCCTGTCCGGCTTGTACAAGGGGGAGAAGGAGGATTCCTCCAAACGAGCCCATTGAACGGATCCTCCATGAATAACCCTCGGAGCTGGGTAAGCGGACGTTTATTCATCCGATCCGTGCTTTCAAAGTTAAGTGTCTTACTTTATGATTTTGACGCAGGAACTGCGCCGGGATGTGGACGGCATACACAGTCCGGCTCCACAACCCGAGGATCCGGGAAGATCCCTTGATCCGGCCTCCGAAGAGGATCCGGACATAAAGGTGGAGCTGATTGACGGGGTGTTCCACCAACTTAGCATGGACAATGCTCTAGTCGCCATTATGGCTGACTACCCCGGTTTATCTCCGACTTCCCAGGTAACTATGACCGGAGCCCTGATGTCACATCCCTAGTTTTGGTTTGCTCTAGGCTAGCTAGTCATCTGTTGCATCATGTTTAAATTCTTTTGAATTTGAAATGGGGATTGATCAAACCCTAGCATCAATGCAATTCAAATAGGTTCAACCAAAATATTTTCAATGATCTCAAAATATCCTTCTAAAATGTCCATGATTTATGGAAAAGGTGAAAGCCTCTACCAGAGATAATGCATATTTTTCTAGGACATTTTGGTCATTGAATTAAATCATTATGGTATTTGAGTTGGAGTTTAAAAGCTACCATTAAATATTGGTTGCTCCAAATATTCTGGAATTTGTTGAGTGGTTTGAAAATAATTCAAATATTCCTCACAAAAATTTACAGAATTAACCAAAGTGTTTTGTTAGTATTTTAGTTGCAAAACAATTTCTGAGAATAATAGAAAACTGAAATAATTAGAAAAAGGAGAGAGAAACCTACGGCCACTTACGGCCAGCCCACTAACTTCATCCTTTCAGCAGCCAGTAGAGGCAGCCGGCCCAGCCCATCTCCACTTCCCCCCTGTCGTCTTCCTCGCGCCCGATGAGAGGTAGCGTGGCCACAGCAGCAGCAAGACGCCGCCTCGCCACCTCCACCACCACTGCTGTGTCCTCGTCGCCTGGACCTCCTCTGCGACGCCACGCGCCCTCGACCCTCTCTCACTCGCCGTGTCTCTCCCTCCGTCCCTATCCCCTCTGTTCTCTCTCCCTTCGCGACCGAGCGGAGCCCATCGCCGCCGACCAGCGCTCATGTGACCCACAGCCATTCCGAGGCCTCTCCGACCGTCCTCGAGCTCCATGGGACCTCCCTCGTCCTCCTCGTCGTCTCACGCGACGAGAAGAGCCCGGGCGCCGCCCCGGCGTTTTCCCCTTCCTCGGCCACCGAGGGTCGCCGCCGTCAAATTCGCTGTCGCCAAGTCGTCCCCGAGCAAGCCGAGCCCCTCATCGTGATCCTTTGTGAGCCCGCGCCGTTCCCCCTCTCCATTTTGCTACTCTCGCGCCGTAGCCGTGCTAACCACGGGCCGAGAGCTCGCCGCCGCCGTGCCGTCGCCGTCGTGGCTACAGCCACGTTGGCTCGACTCGGCGCGTCACCACACTCGCCGTGTCCCGGAGCCCGCAGAACCGCTCCGCATCCTGCTATGCCTCCTAGCGGCGACCCGAGCTCGTCCGAGCTCCGGCAGCCGCCAACGTCGTCGCCGGCGACGTTCCCTGCCACCCCAGGCCCGGCCACCACCACCAGTAGATGCGCGGGAGCAAGAGCTCTCCAACGAGCCCAAGCACGGCCTCGCCCGCGCTCTGTAGCATGTTTCCGACGGCCGCCACCGTCTCGGGCCTCGCCGGCGTCGAGACGCCGGCGGATTGACCCCGCTGACCGAGTTGACCCCACAGGTCAGCGGCGAGTGGGCCCAGGCCCTGTTTAATTAGTGTTAGGTTTAATTAGTGATAGTTAACTAGTTAATTAGATGGTCAGCGACACGCGGGCTCGTGACTGCTAATAGCTTAATTAGGATTAATTTAGCGTTAACAAATTCTGTTAGTTAGTCTAGTCAGCGACGGTGGGTCCCACTGGTCAGGTTTGACCCTGGTCGGCAGCGGTTGACTTGTTGACGTCATGCTCGCTCAATCTTGACGCAATATTCCTTTTACGGAATTTAGTTTATTCTATAAATAATCGGAAATTCGGAAAATAGCCTAAACTTCTAAAATTCATAGAAATTCAACCGTAGCTCCAAATGAAACAAGTTATATATGAAAAATGATCAGAAAAATACAATCTATCCATCTGCACTGGTTTCATGCATGTTTAAGCAACTTAACCTTGCTGTTCATATCAAAACATGATAATGCACTTTATGAACTCATAGTTGAGTTTGAATTTGAATCTTTGGTTCAAATAAGCTCAAACCTTTTGTTCTTAGTTGCATTAGCTCAATCAACAACATATTGCCATGACATTATCATGCATCATATTTGTTGCATTGCATTGATTGTGTTCCTCTTTGTTTGCGGTAATTGTCCCTCTCGATAGACATGGTTTCGACGGCGAGTTCGATGACACCGATGAAGAAGTATAATATCTTGAAGTGCCGGGCAAGCAAAACCCCTTGTTCATTCGATACAATCCCACTCTCTCGCTCCTGCTCTCTTTTCTTGCATTAGGACAACAACGATTCATCTCATTACTTGCTGCATGTAGCTGAACCCCTTTATCCTTTGCATGACTGTCATTCCACATAAATAGATGAAACCCACTAGCATGAGTAGGAGTTGTTTGAGCCTGTTGTGCCTACTCATACATGCTTGTTTGTCATGCCTCATTGCTTAGAGTTGAGTCGGGTGCGATTCTTGAGGATGAATCGGAGGTGTGTGAACATGTCCTACAGTGTGTGAGCTAAGTGTGTGAACACGATTTGGTAAAGGTAGCGGTGAGAGGCCATGTAGGAGTACATGGTGGGTTGTCTCATTGCAGCCGTCCTCGTGAACTGAGTTACGTGTTTGTGATCCATGATTCAGCTACTACCACGCATTGGGCCCGAAACCAATGGACCCTCTCGGCTTCTTAATCACCCTTGTCCTCTGTCCGGGGAGTTGCAAGTAGTTTCGTGTTTGTAGTATCTTTGGAGGCCGTGGCGCAGCTGACCGTAGGGGTGGGCTGTGATCACGGTAGGCACGTGTACGGTGTCTGCAGGCGCCCGTTTGGTGTCTCGGGAACCTGTTCACATCGTTTGGGGCTGTGAGCGAAACTTGGCGGAACTCCTCATAGATGGAACCCAAATAGGCGATAAACCTGGACTAGGGACTTGAGTGTTTAGGTAGGTCGTGGCCGACACCCACGTTGGGCTTCCGCTTGAAGGTTGCCGAGTACATGTCGTAAACGGCGGTAAGTGGTGAGCGTGTGTGAAGAAGTACACCCTGCAGGTTAATATGATCTATTGAATAGCCGTGTCCATGGAAAAGGACTTACGGGTTGCCTATAACAGTTCATAGACAAGTGAAAGTGGATACTTTAAAATCGCAAGATAAGCGTAAGTGCTATGGATGGCGTTCTCGAGGGAGGCGGAGGCGGATCCGTAGTGGTGTATTGATATGGTGAATATGTGGACTCGTAGCGCCACCTCAAAAGAGTTACTTGCAATCGTAGTTTAGGATAGCCACCGAGTCAAAGCTGGCTTGTCTTTGTTAAACTCCACCATCCCTTTATTGATAATGATGCATATGTAGTTAGTTACGATGTAAGTCTTCTTTGGGTACATTTGTACTCACGTTTGCCTATTTTATGTTTTTCGAGAGAGACTTGAGTCTCGCTAGTAGTTCCACGTGGACTTGACGTTTAGCTTGTTACCTCAGCTACGATCTTGTGCCCTCGGCGAGGTGCAGTAGATAGTCAGGCTTTCAAGCCTTTTTCATTTGTAGATGTCTGTACCCAGACATGATAGCTTCCGCTTGTGCATTGATTTGTATGCTCTGAATGTTGGGTCATGAGACCCCTGTTTGTAATATCTCGCTCCTCGGAGCCTAATGAATAAATACTCGAGTCGTAGAGTCATGTTGTGATGCCATGTTGTATTTGCACATATCGAGCATATTGTGTGTATGTTATTGAAATGCTTGGTATGTGTGGGATCTGACTATCTAGTTGTTTATCTTCAGTAGCCTCTCTTACCGGGAAATGTCTCCTAGTGTCTCCACTGAGCCTTGGTAGCTTGCTACTGCTCCGGAACACTTAGGCTGGCGGCATGTGTCCTTCTTCGTTCTGTATACATCCCGGGAAATGTCACGCATTAGTCTGGAGTCCTGCTAGCCCAGCGCTACAGCCCGGAACTTATTTGTTGTTGACCGACACGTTCGATCTTTGGGTCATGGATGCTTGTCCTGTAAGTCTGTGCCACTTTGGGTTTACGACTAGTCATGTCAGCCGGGCTCCTTTTCATATGGATGCTAGCGACACTATCATATCGTGTGCCAAAAGCTAAACGGTCCCGAGCCATGGTAAGGCGACACCGTTGGGATACCGTGCGTGAGGCCGCAAAGTGATATGATGTGTTCTGAGCTAGATCGATGTGACATTGAGTCGGGGTCTGACAGCGTTGGTATCGAGCTTGATTTGCTCAGGATTACCAAGCCAAAGCTGGTGAAGTTGAGTCTAGAAATGCTTTAGTTATATGTAGGGAATTGATTGTGGGATGGAGCGTAAGGCTCTTTTTACTCCTTATACCTCATGGCCCTCGATCTAAGTCAACCTCTTCTCTTCTACGGGTTTAAGAACTAGGCCTTCTCATCTATCTACCGGGATGACGTGTTACTAATCCATAGACTTATAGAATTGTTAGTTTCAAATCTCGGTTTAGTTTTACTACTTCCGTATGTTCATAGCTGTTGATCTTGAAACCTTGATATGTAATTCTTGAGTGGCTATGCCACCATTTTTGTAACATGCCTCTAATCTTTTGAGCATTTACAACCGTTATCTTTGTCCGAGTCATCAGGTTTTAAACAATCGATGCACTTGCAAATCCTTTTCCTTTGGTTTTGATGCTCCTTTGGGCAAAGTTAATCACACTAAATCTGAGTTGAGGTATTCTATTGCCTCGACATATATGTTGGAATTATTATTATGACCCTAGGTGTCTTAGGGGATCGTCTAGTAATCTAGCCATGATTTGTATCCCAGTGTGATGATTCTGGCCTTTATTCCCGAAAGCATCCCGTGATGCCATTTAGTAATAGGTATTCTACTCACGGGTTTTGAACCGAGATTCACCCTACTCACTTCATGTTGATAGTGTTTGCTAGTTCCTTTAGGTTGTTAGTAACCTTGCGATAGTCCTCGAGGTCCGTGGTATTTCCTTCTTCCAAATACCGTGAACCATTTATGGCGAAGTTTGTTGGATCAAAAGATCACAACAGAGTGCTCTTGATGAGTTCTCCATTTTATATTGTGACTCTGCCGGTTCTACCTTCCGCATGGATTATCCGGAAGAAATGTTGAACTTGGTTCGACATACTAATCTATGCATCCACAACTCGAGAAAATCATATGTTCCTTTGAGTTGTCCCCTTTAGTTGTATCTTGACCTTCGTCTATCAATTGATAGTCGGGAGTAGTCGTGCATTCGTGTTCATCGATGCCTTTTATACGTAGTCCGTCAAGCCATTCTATTCCAGAATGACTAGGAGAAACAAACTCCAGTACCTCATCTATATCTAGGATTGGGTCAAAGTAGTTGTATCTCGCAGATCAAAATGCCAATCTAGCTTTTGTTCTGTTCTACCTTGGAGTATTACCATCTTTTATATCGGGATTATTATAGGAATTGCACACCATCCTATGAACTCTTGGTACAGTGATACTTCTTGCCATCATTGATCATTCCTCGGTCCCCGTGTTGTTGAACCGGAATGCCGACAAGTGAATCGTGATGTGTGAAATCAATACTGCTAGTAACTCCGTTGCTTGGTAGTTAATGGACAATATTCTCACCCTTAGCGTGTTGGTTCTTGAATCATCATCCTAAGACTGATTGTGCTACCAGTCCTTGTTCGGTGCACTCTTGATTGATGAGTTAGGATTTTGTTAAGTCCTCGCTCATTTTATCATATCGTCTTGCCCTGAAAAGCAAGATTGTTCTCGAGCTTAGTAACATATCGGTGGTTCGTGATTTTCCGAATATCTTC
This sequence comes from Aegilops speltoides, assembly GCA_021437245.1. Taxonomy (NCBI): domain Eukaryota; kingdom Viridiplantae; phylum Streptophyta; class Magnoliopsida; order Poales; family Poaceae; genus Aegilops; species Aegilops speltoides. The sequence continues at coordinate 255,117,079 of CM038144.1, forward strand.
TCGGAGGTATCACCAGGTTGTCACCTGACCGCTATGTTGGGTTCGTGATCAAGTTGGTTTCATATAAACCACCCTTCTCCAAGAATCATGTTGCATACCCTCGAGCTAGTTGGTTAAGCTAAACAACAACTTGGAGAGTTGGAAGATAAAAGCTTGTCCGACTCAGTTCATTCCAAAGGGATATCTCGTGTGTATGTGTGTTGAAGAAAGATGATATCTTCATTGATTGATCCTCGTGATCGGTTGTTGGACTTATTGTCTTGCCAAAACTTTGATTTGAGTGTGGGCTATCGTCAAATCAAATCAGAACCAATGATGTTAAGTAATGTTGTCTTACTCGTGGATTTTCCTCGAGCATACACCATTATATCTTTGGGGTCGACCAATACTACCACCTTGTCCACATAGTTATGGAATTCCATCTCCATGGGAGTCTGGATGAATTGTTGTTGAGCCCATCGACAACATCCTTGTCTTCTCCATAATTTTGTTGAACATTAAGCTAGTGTTGGAAACTTTTAAAAAGCATTGGTTCATGCTAGCTCATGAAGCATATGTTTGGATGTAAGTGACTTCCTCTAGTTCATGTGCAATTGATGCAAGTTGCATGATGAATTTGAGAAAGCCAATGTTGCCTCCTCTAGAACCATCTCAAGTCGGTCATGCATGTGCGAAGTATGCTATGGTTTGATAGGCTCGCTACCTCCATTCTATTTGTGTCCCTAGCTCACCAAGCCATCGATTGATTTGTTCAAGGAGAAGAAGCTCCTTCTTAGGAGTATACCCTTTGCAAGGACTTGGTATCCTTGATGATGGTTCCCCACCGAACTTCGGTAGTGTTTTATTGTAAGACTACCATGGAATCATATTTATGCAGGACAACGTGTTCCCATGTTTGTAGCAAAACCAGCTCATGTTTTGGAGCTTGCTATTGTAGTTCATTTCCCGAGAATCTCGCGACGTCATCTCGTCGATTTGTGTTGCGAACTTTCATTTCTCTTCCTAGACTCGACGAGTCTAGATTATTCTAACACCAACCAGATCTGAATCTCAGGCAGATATGATGGTTGGAACGTTCCCAAAATTATAATATTGGTCTCTCTATAACCCGGTAAAATGGATGTCGTGGCCAACACACCCAGCCGGAAGACCTATTATTGTAGTATCTTGATTGAAGAAGTTGGCCACCTCCCCATAAGGATCTCGTAGAATTTATTCTAGTAGTTGTTCCTTATGTATTCTTGAGCTCCCGAAGTCCGACCTTTACTTGATGTTCTAGATATCAAGCCATATCTAAGAATGGGATACACTAGTACATCAAGGAGAGCATTAGAAGCGGAGTGCTAAATGTCTCTCGGTCGATCTTCCGATTTTGTTCCCCTTGGTCGCACTAAGGTGAAATCGAGAAGGTGTTGTCTTCCTTTGCATCTGCATTGTCCATCACTATTCATCATGGTGGTAAGTTGTGTTGCCAGGATCCTTGACACGGATGTTGGTAAAACCTTGATGAATATGGAAATGCTCAAGTTCTTGAGAGCACGCACAAGCACTATGTTTTATCACCGGCACTAACTGGGATTGCTCTCAGTTTCCTCGGTTATGCTATAACCATTTCAATAGTGGAATCACTTTCTGCTGTTGAGCTTCTCCCAGTTACTAAAATCACCCTTTGTGTTGTTTTCAACAAGGTAATCCACATCATCCATTCTGGCCCGAGAATGTCATTCTCTCGGACCCCTTCAACTGATCGACTATGAATTGCCTTTAGGTTGGTATAAAGAGTTTCGATGAACTTTGAATCAAATGTAATTCTTTTTGCCACTCAAGGTAATAATTCCACGACTCCCCCTCCTCCAGGATGTCTCATTATGGTATCATGGCAACTCAAACTCTCGCTACGTTGACAACCGTTCACCACCTTTTAGGTGTGGAATTGTTGTTTACCTAGTGAACCCTCGTCAATTGTTCCACTTCATTTCTCTAGACGTGTGCTTTGTATCTCAGCTTGAGAGATGTCTTTATGACTCACCCTGTGAGTGATCCTACGTTGTTGATCTTCGAAAAGATCGACCCTTCTAGAGTTTCTTTTCCTTCTCGTTGTCATGTTGGTAAGAGTTCCTGAAGCAAGACATCGAAACAAGATGGTGATCGAATCAACGTTCTTATGAAGTGCAACCTGGATCGTGAAGATCGTGTTAGCTTGTGTCCTTGTGTCCTCTTACCCTACGCTTGAATCTCGGGACGAGATTCTTGTTTAGTGGGGGTGAGTTGTCACATCCCTAGTTTTGGTTTGCTCTAGGCTAGCTAGTCATCTGTTGCATCATGTTTAAATTCTTTTGAATTTGAAATGGGGATTGATCAAACCCTAGCATCAATGCAATTCAAATAGGTTCAACCAAAATATTTTCAATGATCTCAAAATATCCTTCTAAAATGTCCATGATTTATGGAAAAGGTGAAAGCCTCTACCAGAGATAATGCATATTTTTCTAGGACATTTTGGTCATTGAATTAAATCATTATGGTATTTGAGTTGGAGTTTAAAAGCTACCATTAAATATTGGTTGCTCCAAATATTCTGGAATTTGTTGAGTGGTTTGAAAATAATTCAAATATTCCTCACAAAATTTACAGAATTAACCAAAGTGTTTTGGTTAGTATTTTAGTTGCAAAACAATTTCTGAGAATAATAGAAAACTGAAATAATTAGAAAAAAGAGAGAGAAACCTACGGCCACTTACTGCCGGGCCCACTTTATGCCTTGTCAGCAGCCCAGCCGGAAAGCCGCCCAGCCCATCTCCACTTCCCCCCCTGTCGTCTTCCTCGCGCCAAGAGCAGGCGTGGCTGCCTGCAGCGCAGACGCGCCTCGCCACCTCCACCCTGCCTGCCTGTGTCCCTCGTCGCCCTGGACCTCCTCCGCGACGCCACGCGGCCCCTCGACCCTCTCTCACTCGCCCGTGTCTCTCCCTCCGTCCCTATCCCCCTCTGTTCTCTCTCCTTTCGCGACGAGCGGAGCCCATCGCCGCCGACCAGCGCTCGCATGCCACAGCCATTCCGAGGCCTCTCCGACCGTCCTCGAGCTCCGCGGACCTCCCTCGTCCTCCTCGTCGTCTCACGCGACGGAAAGAGCCCGGGCGCCGCCTCCGGCGTTTTCCCCTTCCTCGGCCACCGAGGGTCGCCGCCGTCAAATTCGCCGTCGCCAAGTCGTCCCCGAGCAAGCCGAGCCCCTCATCGTGATCACTGTGAGCCCCGCCGCCGTTTCCCCCTCTCCATTTTGCTACTCTCGCGCCGTAGCCGTGCTAACCACCGGAGCCCGAGAGCTCGCCGCCGCCGTGCTTCGTCGCCGTCGTGGCCACAGCCACGTTGGCTCGACTCCGAGCGCGTCACCACACTCGCCGTGTCCCCAGGAGCCCGCAGAACCGCTCCGCATCCCCTGCTATGCCTCCTAGCGACGACCCCGAGCTCGTCCGAGCTCCGGCAGCCGCCAACGTCGTCGCCGGCGACGTTCCCGGCCACCCCAGGCCCGGCCACCACCACCAGTAGATGCGCGGGAGCAAGAGCTCTCCAACGAGCCCAAGCACGGCCTCGCCCGCGCTCTGTAGCATGTTTCCGACGGCCGCCACCGTCTCGGGCCTCGCCGGCGTCGAGACGCCGGCGGGATTGACCCCGCTGACCGAGTTGACCCCCTGGGTCACTGACGAGTGGGCCCAGGCCCCTGTTTAATTAGTGTTAGGTTTAATTAGTGATAGTTAACTAGTTAATTAGATGGTCACTGACACGCGGGCCCTTGCTTATAACAGCTTAATTAGGATTAATTTAGCGTTAACAAATTCTCGTTAGTTAGTCTAGTCAGCGACGGTGGGTCCCATGGTCAGGTTTGACCCTGGTCACCGCGGTTGACTTGCCGACGTCATGCTGCTCAATCTTGACGCAATATTCCTTTTACGGAATTTAGTTTATTCTATAAATAATCGGAAATTCGAAAATAGCCTAAACTTCTAAAATTCATAGAAATTCAACCGTAGCTCCAAATGAAACAAGTTATATATGAAAAATGATCAGAAAAATACAATCTATCCATCTGCACTGGTTTCATGCATGTTTAAGCAACTTAACCTTGCTGTTCATATCAAAACATGATAATGCACTTTATGAACTCATAGTTGAGTTTGAATTTGAATCTTTGGTTCAAATAAGCTCAAACCTTTTGTTCTTAGTTGCATTAGCTCAATCAACAACATATTGCCATGACATTATCATGCATCATATTTGTTGCATTGCATTGATTGTGTTCCTCTTTGTTTGCGGTAATTGTCCCTCTCGATAGACATGGTTTCGACGACGAGTTCGATGACACCGATGAAGAAGTATAATATCTTGAAGTGCGTGCAAGCAAAACCCCTTGTTCATTCGATACAATCCCACTCTCTCGCTCCTGCTCTCTTTTCTGCATTAGGACAACAACGATTCATCATTACTTGCTGCGGTAGCTGAACCCCTTTATCCTTTGCATGACTGTCATTCCACGGTAAATAGATGAAACCCACTAGCATGAGTAGGAGTTGTTTGAGACCTGTTGTGCCTACTCATACATGCTTGTTTGTCATGCCGCTCTTGCTTAGAGTTGAGTCGGGTCTGATTCTTCGAGGATGAATCAGAGGTGTGTGAACATGTCCTACCGTGTGTGAGCTAAGTGTGTGAACACGATTTGGTAAAGGTAGCGGTGAGAGGCCATGTAGGAGTACATGGTGGGTTGTCTCATTGCAGCCGTCCTCGGGGAACTGAGTTACGTGTTTGTGATCCATGATTCAGCTACTACCACGCATTGGGCCGAAACCAATGGACCCTCTCGGCTTCTTAATCACCCTTGTCCTCTGTCCGGGAGTTGCAAGTAGTTTACGTGTTTGTAGTATCTTTGGAGGCCGTCTTGCAGCGCTGACCGTAGGGGTGGGCTGTGATGCGGTAGGCACGTGGCACGTGTACAGGCGCCCGTTTGGTGTCTCGGGAACCCTGTTCACATCGTTTGGGGCTGTGAGCGAAACTTGGCGGAACTCCTCATAGATGGAACCCAAATAGGCGATAAACCGGACTAGGGACTTGAGTGTTTAGGTAGGTCGTGGCCGACACCCACGTTGGGCTTCCGCTTGAAGGTTGCCGAGTACATGTCGTGTAACGGCGGTAAGTGGTGAGCGTGTGTGAAGAAGTACACCCTGCGGGGTTAATATGATCTATTGAATAGCCGTGTCGCGAAAAGGACTTCGGGTTGCCTATAACAGTTCATAGACAAGTGAAAGTGGATACTTTAAAATCGCAAGATAAGCGTAAGTGCTATGGATGGCGTTCTCGTAGGGAGGCGGAGCGGATCCGTAGTGGTGTATTGATATGGTGAATATGTGGACTCGTGTGCGCCACCTCAAAAGAGTTACTTGCAATGTAGTTTAGGATAGCCACCGAGTCAAAGCTGGCTTCGCTGTTAAACTCCACCATCCCTTTATTGATAATGATGCATATGTAGTTAGTTACGATGTAAGTCTTCTTTGGGTACATTTGTACTCACGTTTGCCTATTTTATGTTTTTGCAGAGACTTGGTCTCGCTAGTAGTTCCACGTGGACTTGACGTTTAGCTTGTTACCTCAGCTACGATCTTGTGCCCTCGGCGATGCAGTAGATAGTCGGGCTTTCAAGCCTTTTTCATTTGTAGATGTCGTACCCGGACATGATAGCTTCGCTTGTGCATTGATTTGTATGCTTTGAATGTTGGGTCATGAGACCCTGTTTGTAATATCTCGCTCCTCGGAGCCTAATGAATAAATACTCGAGTCGTAGAGTCATGTTGTGATGCCATGTTGTATTTGCACATATCGAGCATATTGTGTGTATGTTATTGAAATGCTTGGTATGTGTGGGATCGACTATCTAGTTGTTTATCTTGATAGCCTCTCTTACCGGAAATGTCTCCTAGTGTCTCCACCGAGCCTTGGTAGCTTACTCTTGCTCCGGAACACTTAGGCTGGCGGCATGTGTCCTTCTTCGTTCTGTATACGTCCCGGGAAATGTCACGCATTGAGTAACGGAGTCCTGCTAGCCCAGCGCTACAGCCCGAACTTATTTGCTGTTGACCAAACACGTTCGATCTTTGGGTCATGGATGCTGTCCTCGTAAGTCTGTGCCACTTTGGGTTTACGACTAGTCATGTCAGCCGGGCTCCTTTTCATATGGATGCTAGCGACACTATCATATCGTGTGCCAAAAGGCGTAAACGGTCCCGGGCCAAGGTAAGGCGACACCGTTGGGATACCGTGCGTGAGGCCGCAAAGTGATATGATGTGTTACAGGCTAGATCGATATGACATTGAGTCGGGGTCCTGACACCTGACACCATTAGTTCGTCCGTGCTTATTTCGACCACCGTGATACCAACGGCGTCTCGCAGAGGTGCCTTCAAGCGGAAGCTGATCTTGCAAAGCGGTGACCAACCAAGGTCGATTCGGCCCAAGAAGCGGAAGAGGGTGCAAGACGAATTGAACGTCGCCAAGAACGGTGCGACACGCCACCGCTTTTAAGAAAAAGACCCCGTGAAGTATATTGATGCTCATAACTTTTCCAGAGAAAGAGCGCGCACGGATCTGTGCGGAGAGGTTGCCAACCAGCCTCCGCCACCAGGCTCCAACACTGCTTCAGAGGGGAGGCGGCGCAAGGCGTGAGCGGATGCTCCTCAATGGAGGATGCCAACAGCTGTCCGCCACCAGGCTCGAGGTGGAGAGCGCCATGAATCACAAAGCGCCACGACGGTTCTTCGTGACGCGTGTTTCTCCCGGAGGCATTGAATGCCTTTAACGCGGAGACGCGCACTCATGCCGCTCAAGATGGTTTAATCAGAGCTACGAGCGGTATGTGAAAGACATACGGGTAAGGGATTTAATAGTTGTATATGCCAAGAGTCCCCGAGACTTAAAGTAGTTAAAATAACTGATTTAAGGATCATTTGATATCTGAGGATCTTATGGAGAAGAATACCCAATTGTCCCGGAGCTACAAGAGTGCGAGGCCCAACTTGAGGCCGCACTAGCCACCGCAGGAGGAGACCTGAGACCCCTCCGTAACACATATTTCAAAAGATAAGCATGCGGCGTGCGTATAAGTCTGACAATAATATTGCAGATGTTGCCGGACTTGATCCGGACAAGCAACAGCTACTGCGCCAGCTGAAGGCCGGCGAGAGGATGCTTATGAAGGTGCAGCAGGAGAGGAACAAACTCCTAGATGCCAACACCCAGCTTGGAGAAGAGCTAAAAGGTGTTCGGGCCCAGCTGTCTGGCTCCGTGAAGGAGAATGAGCGGCTTCATCGCAACATCTACAGTAAGTGCTTAAGCAAACTCTTTTGAAAAGAAGAGTTCGGCGAGGAAGTCGATTAACAGAAATGTGTCTGTAGCTGTGCTCACAGGTCGCCCTGTGGAGGAAATGCCCGGTTCAACGGGTGACCAACTTCGAAGCTCTTTGAATCGCATGGCGTGTTCGTGAGCAATGAGTGGCATCGCCCAGGCCTTGTGGCCGTCCGTCTCCCTACCCGAGGGTCTTGGAGGGCTTGTGGGGAAGCTTCAGGGAGCACGGCAGTGCTTCCGTCTAGGGAAGATATCGGCCTGTCGTCAAGGCGCCAGGGAGGCTTGGGCCATGGTGAAGACGCGGTACAAGAAGGCGGATCCGAACCAAATGGCCGAGGTCGGACCTGTGGGGCTCGATGGGAAGGAGATCCCTGTGAGCTTAGTGTACGGCCAAGTAGAGTTGGCCGCTAACTATTCCCAACGGGACTGTAAATTAGACAGCCTGTTAGATGGGATTGAAGAGGAGTACAATCAGTCAATGTGACGATGTATTTTTTTAAAATGACATGTATAATGCCTTCTAGCCGGATTGTAAATCGTTTGTCTTTGCGGACCTTTTCGCTTCAACCTCGGGACCCAACAGTCCGGAGTGTGTCCAAATAGCCTCGCGGTTATGCAAAAAACCGGGGCATGCATGGAGACCAGGCATAGGGGTCATTAGTTCTTTATCAGACAAGTGCTCGACTAGTTATATTATATTACATGGTTAGTAAGAAACATCTTCTAGGGAGAATAGTTCCGTTAGGGGTCCCTTTCCCTGGGAGGCATGCCCTAAAGTGCATGTCCGGACTGCGAAAAGAGCAAGAAAACATGTGGGGGCAGATAAATAAATAAATGAGAAATCATCTTTCAAGTCACCGACCGGATATTCCCTTAAAAATGATAGCTTTCGGCTTCACCCAGTCTGAGGTACACATCCGGCTGACCCGGCAGTAACAATCGCAGAGGTGCTCCCTTTACCTCCTAGCCGAACAATCGGGAACGTAGGGGTAAGCACACGAGCCAGGCAACCCAACTTGGCCAAAACATAAGTCATATCGATGCATATAATGGTGAATAAAAGGTACATGCGGAAGTTTGACGCATGTGTTGGGCATAAAGCCCGTATAAATAAGCTTCTGTTAAAGAAGCCCCCAAGTATAATGAGTGCGAGTAGCACGTCAAGTGTGTGCGAACAATGCTCAAATCAGCCCTCAAGGGCTTTATGAAAAAGGTGGGAGAAAAGAGAGAAACAAAAGACAACTGAAGTGTAAAATGTGGACGGAGGAAGGAGACGAACTCTGAGTCCGGCGCTAGGCGTAGAATCTTCGGAGGCAGGCAGCGTTCCATGGGTTCGGCTAGAGTTGGTTGTCCTATGTGTTTCGCAGACGGTATGCTCCGCTGGTCAGGACTTGGTCGATGATGAAGGGACCTTCCCATTTGGGCTTGAGTTTGTCCTTTTTCTTGTCCGGCAGGCGTAGAACTAGTTCGCCAACATTGTATGTTTTAGCCCGTACTTCTCTGCTTTGATATCTTCGAACCTGCTGCTGATAGAATGCGGAACGAGCCTTTGCCACGTCGCGCTCCTCCTCCAATGCGTCCAAGCTGTCCTGCCGATCCAACTCGGCTTCTCTTTCTTTGTACATGCCCACTCGAGGTGAGTCATGAATTATATCGCAGGGCAAAACTGCCTCTGCGCCGTATACCATAAAGAATGGTGTGAATCCGGTAGTACGGTTTGGCGTGGTCCGGATCCCCCAGAGTACGGAGTCGAGCTCCTCTACCCAGTGCGTGTTAGATTCCGTAAGGGACCGCACTAATCTGGGTTTGATGCCGGTCATGATTAGACCATTTGCTTGTTCAACTTGACCATTGGTTTGAGGGTGATAGACTGAAGCGTAGTCGAGCTTAATGCCCATATTTTTGCACCAGAGTTTAACCTCGTCGGCCATGAAGTTCGTGCCGTTATCGGTGATGATGCTGTGGGGGACGCCATAACGGTGTACTACCCCGGATATGAAGTCTATCACGGGTCCAGATTCGGCCGTTTTAACTGGCTTGGCCTCTATCCATTTGGTGAATTTGTCCACCATTACCAATAGGTATTTTTGCTTATGGGTTCCCCCTTTATGGGGTCCAACCATGTCAAGCCCCCAGACCGTGAACGGCCAGGTGATGGGTATTGTTTTGAGGGCGGTGGGTGGCATGTGGCTTTGATTAGCAAAAAGCTGGCACCCGACGCATCGCTGGACTAAGTCCTGAGCATCTGCCCGGGCCGTTGGCCAATAAATTCCTGTACGGAAGGCCTTGCCTACAAGGGCCCGGGCTGCGGCATGGTGCCCGCCGACTCCGGCGTGAATTTCGACCAGCAGATTTCGCCCTTCCTATTCAGAGATGCACCTTTGAAGGACTCCGGTTGTGCTTTTCTTATAAAGCTCTCCCTCATGGACCTTGTAGGCTTTAGATCTCCGAACTATGCAGCGGGCCTCATTTTGGTCTTCTGGAAGTTCCTGCCTAATTAAGTAGGCTAGGAATGGTTCCGCCCACGGGCAATTATCGCCATTATTTCGTGAAATTTGAAGGTGTTACTTCATTGGCTGGGCCATCGATTGTGTCAGAATGTTCCGTGTTGGGTGGTACGGTTGGTTCTGGGTTGTTATTTCCGGACTCCTCTTCCCATAATACAGATGGCTTAAAGAGCCGCTCCAAGAAGATGTTTGGAGGGACGGCGTCGCGTTTTGCACCGATGCGGGCCAACACATCGGCTGCCTGGTTATTATCCCGGGCTACATGGTGGAATTTGAGTCCTTCAAACCGAGCTGACATTTTTAAGACGGCATTACGATAGGCTGCCATTTTCGGATCCTTGGTGTCAAAGTCTCCGTTTACTTGGGATATTGCGAGGTTTGAATCCCCACGCACCTCTAGGCGTTGAATACCCATGGAGATTGCCATCCGGAGACCATGTAGAAGGGCTTCATATTCGGCTGCATTGTTGGAGTCCGTGTACATTATTTGAAGTACGTATTGGACTGTGTCTCCGGTTGGGGACGTCAATACAACGCCAGCCCCCAAGCCGGCCAACATTTTGGAGCCGTCGAAATGGACGATCCAATTGGAGTCTGCGCCGTACTCTTTAGGGAGTTCGGCTTCGGTCCATTTGGTGATGAAGTTAGCCAAAACTTGCGACTTTATAGCTCGCCGCGGTTTGTAGGTTATGTCGAATGGTAAGAGCTCGATGGCCCATTTTGCAATCCTGCCCATCGCGTCACGGTTGTTTATAATGTTGTTGAGAGGTACTTCGGAGGCAACTGTTATCGAATACTCTTGAAAGTAGTGTCGCAGCTTCCGGGATGCCATGAACACCGCGTACGCTATCTTTTGATAATGTGGATACCGGGACTTGCATGGGGTTAAGACAGTGGATCGTAGTACACTGGTTTTGAAGGGAATTTGTGCCCTTACATTTCTCGTTCGACGACGCAGTACCGCTACCGACAACTTGATGTGTTGCTGCGATATATAATAACATCGGTTCGCCCAGGTTAGGCGCGGCCAGGACCGGATTTGTTGCCAATATGGCCATTATTTCTTCGAGTCCGTCCATGGCAGCATCCGTCCACTCAAAGTGTTTGGTGTGCCTGAGGAGGCGATAGAGGGGCAATGCCTTTTCTACCAAACGGGAGATGAAGCGGCTTAAAGCCGCCACACACCCAGTTAATTTTTGTATTTGTTTGAGGTCTTTTGGGATATCCAACTGTGACAGAGCTCGGATCTTGGCTGGGTTTGTTTCAATTCCTCTACCGGATACAATGAAGCCCAGGAGCTTTCCGGCTGGTACGCCAAAAACACATTTTTCCGGGTTGAGCTTAATGTCATATGCTCGAAGGTTGTCGAATGTGAGCCTCAACTCGTTTACTAGAGTTTCGACGTGTTTGGTCTTGACGACCACGTCGTCTACGTATGCCTCCACTATTTTGCCGATCTGGGTAGCCAGACATGTCTGAATCATGCGCTGATATGTTGCGCCGGCGTTTTTGAGCCCGAAGGGCATTGTGTTGAAGCAGAATGGTCCGTATGGAGTAATGAATGCCATTGCGGCTTGGTCTGCCTCCGCCATTCTTTATTTGATGGTAGCCGGAGTATGCGTCGAGGAAGCACAATGAATCGTGTCCTGGGGAAGGGGGAAAGGATCCTTTGGACATGCCTTGTTAAGGTCTTTAAAAGCGACACACAAGTGCCAGGATTTGTCCTTTTTTGGTACCACTACCAGGTTCGCTAGCCAGTCCGGTTGTTTGATGTCTCTGATGAATCTGGCTTCCAATAGTTTGGCTAGCTCCTCTCCCATTGCCTGTCTTTTGGGTTCGGAAAATCGCCGAAGAGCCTGTTTGACTGGCTTGAATCCTTTAAGGATGTTTAGGCTGTGTTCTGCCAATCTGCGTGGGATTTCTGGCATATCTGAAGGTGCCAGGCAAAGATGTCCCAATTCTCCCGAAGGAATTCTCGTAGTGCGGTGTCTACATCAGGGTTTAATTGTGCCCCAATGGAGGTCGTCTTTGTGGGGTCCGTTGGATGGACCTGAAATTTGACTATTTCGTCCGCTGGTTTAAAAGAGGTGGACTTGGATCTCTTATCGAGTATCACATCGTCACTGTTCACCATAGAGCACAGCGCAGTGAGTTCCTCTGCCGCTAGGGCTTCGGATAGTGCCTCTAGGGCTTGTGCGGCTGTCTTGTTTTCGGCGCGGAGTGCTATGTCCGGATCACTGGCAAGAGTGATGGTTCCATTGGGCCCGGGCATTTTAGGCTTCATGTACCCATAATGAGGTATGGCTTGGAAAATTGTAAATGCCTCTCGTCCTAATAAAGCGTGATATCCGCTGCTGAACGGGGCCACTTGGAATGTGACCTCCTCGGACCTGTAATTGTCCGGCGAGCCAAACACCACATCAAGTGTGATTTTTCCTGTGCAGCGTGCTTCCTGACTAGGGATTATTCCTCTAAAGGTTGTGCTGCTTCGCTCAATGCGGCTCGAGTCTATTTCCATTTTTCGAAGGGTTTCCTCGTAAATGAGGTTTAATCCGCTGCCGCCATCCATGAGTACCTTGGTAGGACGAAAGCCGTCCACTATTGGACTGAGGACCAATGCGGCTGGTGCTCGGGCTGTTCGGAATTTAGGTTCGTCGCTGGTGTTGAAGGTGATAGCCGTGTCGCTCCACGGATTTGTTGTTGCTACTTGGTAGACTTCAGCGAGGCTGTGGATTGTTCACTTCTGCATATTATTTGATGCGAAAGTCTCGAAGACTGTTAATACCGTACTGGTACTGTTGGGGTGGTTCTCCGGGGCTAGAAGCTCCTTGCCACTTTTGTCCACCTGCCGCAGTATCCAACATGCTCGAAGGCTATGTGTTGGAGTGGCGCCCTCAGTACTATGAATTTTCTTTGGGTCCATTGAGCCATCCCTCGATCTGGTTCCGTGCCCTTTATGGGGTTTTTGCTTTTGGTTTTGTCCGGGTGCACGAGCATGATGCACCCTTTTGTTTCGGACTAGGGTTGTGTTCGAGCAGATTGTCCCAAAACTTAGTTTGGTTTTGTGGACACTCTCCATCGCACAAGATATTTTCGTTCTATGGACGCCTTGGTCGTGGCGTGTAATTTCGCAATGACTTACGGCGTTCAAGATTCCTTGTCCGTGCAATTGTTGCGAAAACTGAAATTGCGTTTTCCTCATGTGATCCTTTATCCCGTCCATAACCGGGAGAATCGGCCCGATAATGATGTCTTGTTTCAGCGGGCTCTTGCCGGATTTGAGATAGATCGCATATGTTTGGGTGGGTGGGTGGAATTGACTCCGGAACCCTGCCCAATTTGAGGCTCAAGGGCCGAAAAGTTTCCGAATTTGGAAGCTTGGATTGCTGGACGTTGTCCGACGAGTCTGGTCCACTGCCTGACTTTAGGTTCAGTACTTGATCGACGTCCGTCCCTCCGCGGGAATCCGGCATGGAGGGATCAGGAGTCCGGACATAACTGGTCTTTAACACAGAAGAAGAGTCGGCGTGTTGTTCCTCTACCACCGCAACGTGGTGGGTAACCTGGGGGGAGTTAATCTCTCTCAGATCGGTTTTAAGCCCAATCTGATCGTAGTCTGTAGAGACCCCCAGGGCGGCGATGCAATCCAAGAGCTCGTTTACAGAAGAGAGCTCAATCGGATCCAGCTGCTCGGTGAATTCCTAGCTGACGCGAAGATCGCTTTTGATGACGCGAGAGGTCATTGTCGAAGCGGCGGCCGAACAGGCGGTCATGAGAAAACCACCTAGCCGGATAGTTTGGCCGGCGGCCAAAGCTCCTTTGGCAATGGTACCGTCTTTAAAGACGGGAAGAGGCATCCTTCCTGATCGTGACGGCACGGAGGAACTCTCAATGAAAGCACCAATGTCGGTGTCAAAACCGGCGGATCTCAGGTAGGGGGGGTCCCGAACTGTGCGTCTAGGCGGATGGTAACAGGAGACAATGGACATGATGTTTTTACCCAGGTTCGTGCCCTCTCTATGGAGGTAAAACCCTACTCCTGCTTGATTGATATTGATGATATGGGTAGTACAAGAGTGGATCTACCACGAGATCAAGGAGGCTAAACCCTAGTAGCTAGCCTATGGTATGATTGTGATTGTTATCCTACGGACTAAAACCCTCCGGTTTATATAGACACCGGAGAGGGCTAGGGTTACACAGAGTCGGTTACAATGGTAGGAGATCTACATATCCATATTGCCAAGCTTGCCTTCCACGCCAAGGAAAGTCCCATCTGGACACGGGACGAAGTCTTCAATCTTGTATCTTCATAGTCTTGGAGTCCTGCCGATGATGATAGTTCGGCTATCCGGACACCCCCTAGTCCAGGAATCCATCACCCGCGTGCAGGGAAACCTTGTCGCGATTAGCTGTGCTCTTATTTTATTTCGATTTCGCTTTGCAATTTAAGTAGCTACACTAAGACCAGCAAGAGACTTTGCCGGCAGTGGCACTACCAGCAGGCTACTAATGATAAATTCCTCGAGCGCTCACGGCAAGTATGTGCACCCGCAAGTTTCAAAATAGCTTAGGGACCAAAACCATGCAAAAACGGAATCGAACAAGGCAAATAGCGAGCATTCATCAAACATAACAAAAAGAGTAGATATTCATTCAGGAGTGCCTAATAATATCTCTTCCTTACATTTCCCGTAGAGTTACGTTGGGCACAACAAAAGAGCAAAAGAAAATAATGTCGGAGTTCTGGGATTGGGGGTATCTAGGCCCGCCTACCTAAGGCCCAACACGTCGCTCCATCGATGGCCTGGTGTGGCGTAGTTCCAAGGACTGGCAAGCAAGATCCTCGGAATGGGCCCCCACCTCGCGAGGCGAATGTCGGTGTCAAAATCGGCGGATCTCAGGTAGGGGGTCCCGAACTGTGCATGTAAGGCTAATGGTAACAGGAGGCGGGGGACACAATGTTTACCCAGGTTCGGGCCCTCTCGATGGAGGTAATACCCTACTTCCTGCTTGATTGATCTTTATGATATGAGTATTACAAGAGTTTATCTACCACGAGATCGTAGATGCTAAACCCTAGAACCTAGCCTATGATTATGATTGTTGTTGTCCTACGGACTAAACCCTCCGGTTTATATAGACACCAGAGGGGGCTAGGGTTACATAGAGTCGGTTACCGAGAAGGAGATCTACATATCCGAATGGCAAGCTTGCCTTCCAGGCAAAGGAGAGTCCAATCCGGACACGGGACGAAGTCTTCAATCTCGTAGCTTCATAGTCCAACAGTCCAGCCAAAGTATATAGTCCGGCTATACGAGGACCCCTTAATCCCGGACTCCCTCAGTAGCCCCGGAACCAGGCTTCAATGACGATAAGTCCAGCGTGCATGTTGTCTTCGGCATTGTAAGGCGGGTTACTTCTCCGAATACTCCATAGAAGATTTTGAACACAAGGATCGTGTCCGGCTCTGCAAAACAAATTCCACATGCCACCGTAGAGAGCACAATATTCCACAAATCTAATCTACTAACAACTTTTCATAGCATGACATCACGCCACGGCCCAATAATTATTCGAACTGTTTTTCACAACCAGCTATTGCACATATTGCGAGGCAGTTTCCTTGACACGTCTTGTCGAAGCAGAGATCATGTCCCCTTATCGCGGGATTCTCATCAATACGGGCGTGGGTAACCCAACTGCGCCATCAATCATGGCGCTTGGGGAATAAGCGATTTTAACGGGCAAGTGGGGAGGCGCACAGTTTCTACCACCTTTATAAAGAGATAGGGATTCCCCTTTTTTCACCCACGCCTTCTTCCTCCTTTGCTCATCCATTCTCGCACTCTCGAGCTCCAGCGCCCAAGTTCTCACCTTCTCTGTAAAGCCATTCCAGACATATCCTGAGTGGGAGGCAAGTGGATGGCCTCCTCCATTACAGAGGAGGGCATCACGAAGGTCCGGGAGGCCGGATACTTAGCCGCAAACATCACGCACCGGCTCCCGGACGAAGGGCAGATCATCCCTACTCCGGAAGCCCACGAGAGGGTTGTGTTTCTCAGCCACTTCGTCCATGGACTGGGATTTCCCCTCCACCCATTTGTCTGCGGGACCATGTTCCATTATGGGCTGGATTTCCACGATCCAGCCCCAACTTCATCCTCAACATCTCGGTGTTTATCGTCATGTGCGAGGCTTTCCTCCGCATCAAGCACCACTTTGCCCTATGGCTGAAGATCTTCAACGTGAAGCCAAAGATAGTGGTTGGCCAGCAAGCGGAGTGCAGAGGCGCCATGGTGGGAAAGATGCCCAACATCACCTGGCACAAAGGCTCCTATGTGGAGAACGTGAAGGGGTGGCAATCGGGGTGGTTCTATATCACCGAGCCGCGCGACTCCAACTGGACAGCTGTCCCCGAATTTCGATCTAGCATCCCCATGCGCCTTACCTCCTGGAAAAGGAAGGGTTTAGCCTTGGGTGAACCAGCGGAGCTGACCGTACTCCAGAACTGCGTCAAGAATATGATAAGCAAGAAAATCAAGCTTGTCAATGTGGTCCAGGTCATACCACTACAAAAAAATAAACATCCATGACATTTTGGGCCGAACGAATTTTTTTTCTGTCATACATATGACACTTCTATGTGATAATTGTGACAAAACCCGGTATCATCATAGATGTGGTGGGATCCTACTTCTATGACAAAAAATCATGACAGAAAATGGGCTTTTCGTCCTGGGTGGGCTGGAGACGAAGCTGCATGACATTCTTTGGGCCTTCGATGACGGAAAAAACCGTGGTAGAAGCGAGGGGGAGGAAAATTTCGTGGAGTTGCCGGTTACGGTGGGAGGTCGGGGGCCGAGCGATGCGTGTTTCTCTCGTACAGGTGCGAGGCATGGCTCTAACTAAACCCGAGCGAGGCGTTGGGCTCTAACTAAACCCGAGCGATTGCACTGCAGGCTACGCATTACTGAACCTGATCGATCGATCGATGGCTATTAAATGAACCCAATGGAGCGATTCCTTCGCTACTGCTGCTAACTGAAGCCGATCGATGCTGCCTCTGGGATGAACAGTGAGCATTGTGGGGGGGGGGTTGGATGAATAGTGAGTGGTGGCGTAGCCTCTGGATGAACAGGAACCCGTGGTGTGGAGGGCTAGATGAACAGTAGACGGTGGAGGGGTGGCCTTGGAGGGGTGGTTGAACAGGACCCCGTGGTGTGGAGGGCTGGATGAATAGTAGACGGTGGAGGGATGCCCGTGGAGGGGTGGTTGAACAGTTGCCGGTGAAGTAGCGCGCGGTGGAGGATGGATGAACAGGAGCCCGTGGAGGCTGGAGGAGGTCGACGTTAGCCCGTGGAGGCTGGAGGTGGTCGACGGTGGAGATGAACAGTATCCTGTGGAGTCCTGTTTTGCGGTACGCCACACCCCTCCCGATGAATAGGACCCCTGTTTCGACCGTAGCGCTCCAACCCAAGTTCGTTTCGTCCGTTTTGCTGTACGCCACACCCCTCCTGATCAATGGGACCCCCGTTTTGACCGTAGGAGGTCCGTTTCCTCCGTTTTGTGGTACGCCACACCCCTCACGATCAACAGGACCCCTGTTTCGACCGTAGGAGGTCCATTTCCTCCGTTTTGCGGTACACCACACCCCTCCCGATCAACAGGACCCCCGCTTCGACCATAGGAGGTCCGTTTCCTCCGTTTTGCGCTACGCCAGGCCTCGTTTCCATCGCCTGTTCCGTCCAAGCCGGTTGGCTCCCATGCGTTCCATTGCCTCCCGATGAACACGACGCATTCCGTTGCCTCCCCATGAACACGAGCCCTCGCCGTATGTATGCGCGACTAGGCGTTCGAGACCCCGCCCGTATGTACACATACGTGGCCGTATTTTCTTTCTTGCACATTGGCCGTTGTACGTATGTGTACATCCTACATGCGCGCCTCTACTACGACATGTGTGCGCCTCTACATCCACCAGTATGTACGTACATGTTCGCGACCAGAATGACAATGCTACGTACGCTTCGACCAGGTGGGTCCCGACTGTCAGGCAGTTCCTTGTGTGCGAAAATGTAGCTGGTGGGTCCCAGCAGTCGGAGGGGTGAATCGTTTTTTTTGCCCAGACGCACTTCCTTTGCATGCGAAGATGTAGCTGGTGGGTCCCAGCAATCAGGGGGGCGAATTGTTTTTTTTTGCCCGGACGCACTTCCTTGCGTGCGAAGATGTAGCTGGTGGGTTCCAGCAGTCAGATGGGCGAATTGTTTTTTTTGCCCGGACGCACTTCCTTGCGTGGGAAGATGTAGCTGGTGGGTCCCAGTAGTCAGGGGGAAACTTTTTTTTGCCAAATACGGTGGCCCGTCTGGTGGGTCCCCGCTGTCAGGTGGAGGAATATTATTTTCCGCGTAATAAGGAGGCACTTCCTTGCTGCGGCCGTGGACCCAGCTGTCAGCCTCTCCACGTACAGTCCACGTCCGATGGAAGTCGTTCCTTGACCACGTTTACCACGCCGCGCCGAGAGCACCACGGCGGTGGACGATGGCGAGGCCTAGGAAGGGGACGACTCGGAGCCGGGGAAGACGCAGTAGTGGATTCCCACGCGAAGAGGAGTACGAGGGTTCACTGGTTCGGCTGCGGTATGAGGCTGCTGTCGCCGCAGAATAACAGGGGGTGTGCGTGAGTAGAGGGATGGCCTGGCCAGCGGTGGGAGTAGTAGGGGGCGGTGAGGCCTCCGCGGCATCACAGCCGGCCACGGGAGGCAGGAGCACGCGGCACGACCGGCGCTGGTTTGGGCGGCTGGAGCAAGAAGACCAGAGGTTCAAGAAGCACTACAACCGTTGGATGAACATCGTACGGTAACAGGATCTAGAATCGTTCATATTGACTAAGTTGACAATGCCCTCCATCCCCGTCAACTTGGTAGGCCCACAAGTCAGCCTCCCAATATGATGGGTTCCAGCTGGGAGGGGGATTATTCATTTTTTTGTGCGTAATAAGGAGGCACTTCCTTGCGTGCGAAGATAGCTGGTGGGTCCGACAAGTCATCGGGGGGCACGTTTTTTTCACGAAATATAGAGGCCCTTCTGATGGGTCCCAGATGTCAGGTGGAGGAATCATTATTTTGCGCGTAATAGGGAGGCATTTCCTTGTGTGCGGCCGTGGACCCAGCTGTCAGCCTCTCCATGCACAGTCTACTTTCAATGGTGTCATTCGTTGACCACGTTGACCACGCCGCGCCGAGCGCATCCAAGGAGGTGGACGATGGCGAGGCCCCGGACAGCAACGAGCTGGAGATGGGAAGACGCGGGAGTAGAGTCGCAGACGGAGAGGTGTACGAGGGTTAACTGGTTCTAGTGCGGTGTGGTTCGGCAGTCGATGGAGAAGAACAGCGGGTGTGGAGGGGTGGAGGGATGACCTGGCCAACGGTGGAGTAGCGCTTCATAGCGAAGCGTGCTAAGCAGAGCTGCTAGCAGCAGGAGGCGGGAGGTGGTCCCGACAGCGCTGTAGAAAGAAGACAAGATATTGAAGATGGATGCCGGCCGTTTGATGTAAATCCAACGGCTAACATGTCAGAATCAATTGTTGATTAAATTCACAACGACGTGCGTTGGCTTCGACCTATTGGCCCACATTTCAGCCTCCAAAAATGTGGCACTTATTCAACCCATTTTTTCAGAATTTGCCGTCTTTTTTTTCGCGGTAGAATTTACAGTCAATTTGATATTTTTTTTGAATTATAGCCATTAGCTGGGCTGGGTGAACAATTAATGTAGCTTTCATGCGGCCCATTTATTTTATTTCCTAAAAAATTACATGCCATTTGCACTTTATCTAGATACACGATTTTGCTTGGTTGATTCTAATTATAATGTTGGGTTGGGCCAGCAATGTTATCAAAAAAATAAAAAAGGGTAGAGCATTTTGTTATAAATATATTTAAATAATAAGTGATATTATTACATTCGTCCTTAAATCTTACCAAGCTTTTGTACACAATCACTAGGATTTTCGTGCCAAAACAATCCAGGATTTTATTTGTTAAGAAATTATTTTTATAAGTTAATAAGATGTGGGATATTGTTTTTTTACATATGTAAGTATCTGGTACATATATGATGACAATAAAAATAATATATAATAACATATAAAATAATTTAAATATATATAATATAGTTAGAAGGGAAACATAAGTTGTACCTGGCGTTCCCATTCTTATATAGAAAAATAGAACAGACCTCTGTGTTTTCTTCAAAAAATACATAAATTGGGCTGCCAAAAATAAAACCTCGGATGGGAGGTCCATCGGCCGGTCGATACATGACGGCCCTAAGAAAATACAAATAGGCCCTCCCATACGAGGTCGTGGGCTGTGCATGTTAAAAATGAAAGCCTAGACGGGGCAGCCCAAAACCACGTCCAACAATTGCCAAAACTTCGTCCCTCGTTTTCTCTGTGTTTCGCACACTCAACATTGTGTGGGCATTTTGACTGTGCATCATATGAAGATGTGCTATGCATGAAAGTTGATCAGCATGATGTTAGCTGGCTGGTAGTTCCATTTTTGACCACGAATAAAACTTCCAACATGATGTTAACCTTGTTTGAAAAGGCCGTGTTAATATAAATGCTCTGCCTCTGAAAGTTGCTATTTCTTATCTCGGCCCGAACTTGCGTTTCTTATCTGGCTGAAACTTGCGTTTCTTCTAAATCTACACTTTTATACTCCTATGAAACTACATTTTTTTAAGTGCTAAAAATAGATCTCTAGAATTCATAAAATTCTTCATATGCTCAATACGGCAAATCTGAAATTCAAAAGAAATTCATATCTGAAAGTACTCTCAAAATACACAACACAAAACACAATTCACAACCTGCAAATACTGACAACCCTAAGCTCCTCCTGACAATAGGAGGGGGGCAGCCCCCTCCTATTCCTCAGCGGCAGACAGCCGGCCCGTGAGACGATGTGAACGGCAAGGGAGACGACGGTGGGGAAGCGTCATCGGGCCAACTGCTTTTCTCCTCTTGCAGTTGGGTTCAGTCGACGGAGACTCCACCGGCTCGCTCTGGCAGGACACCCTCAAGAACGGCACCCTGTAGATGCTCTACCCTTCAATCTCTGGTGGATGCTCCATCTCAGATAGATACTCCCACCACCGCTCCCTCACGATCGGATTCGGTGAATCTATTTGCTCCATGGCCCAGAGGAGCAGCTCTATGTACTCCGGCGTGACTCCCTCCGGGAGTATCGCCGCCTTTTCGCTCTGTTGCAGATATTTGGCCATGGATGCCGCCGCCGCTGCTAGTTGGTCCTTGTTGTCAAACCAAGACTGTATGTCCAACATCCTAGCTAGCTTCACAAGGTCGCCGTCTGCGATCCTCCCGTATCGATTGTACTCCTCCATCAATCTAGTTCTCCATAGCACCTTCACTCGCCGGCGGTGGTTTTTGAATGGAAGAGGAGAGGAGCGGTGCTGGTTTTGGATTAGAACGGGAGAGGAGCGATGCTGGTTTTGGACTGGAACAGGAGAGGAGTGGCGGTGGTTTTGAAATGGAAGAGGAGAGGAGCGGTGCTGGATTTAGATTGGAACAGGAGAGGAGCGGCGGTGGTTTAAGAGGAGAAGAGCGGAAGAGCGGCGCTGGTCTTGGAAGTATTTTTTTGTTGTTTTGCGTATTTTGGGTCAAAGTTTGACCACGTACTGTATGTGACAAGCAAAATGTGAATGCATGTCACCAAAAATTGTATCATTTGGTTCGTCTCTGAATGTACTTTCAAATTATATTATTTTTGCAACGTATAACATATATTTTATGTGCGAAAATCATGGTCAATTATGACCAAGAATAAAATTGAGACTAGTTAATGTGGGGTCTCTTTCTTAATTGAAGGGTAAATTGATTTTGATTTTGATCCAGTCACAGCGCGCCGACCCTCTCACCCAATCCTAAATCGCTGCCACACGCTCCTCTCCCTCTTCTCCATTGCAAAAGCACCTCCTCTCCTCTCCATCATCTCCATTTCAAAACCACCGTCTCGCCTCTCCCTCTTCTGATCTTCTCCATTGCAAAGCCACCTCCTCTCCTCTCCATCATCTCCATTCCAAAACCACCTCCTCTCCTCTCCATCATCTCCATTCCAAAACCACCGTCTCACCTCTCCCTCTTATGATCTTCTCTCCATTGCAAAACCACCTCCTCTCCTCTCCATCATCTCCATTCGAAAACCGCCTCCTCTCCTCTCCCTCTTCTCTATTGCAAGACCACCGTCTCTCCTCCCATCTTCCAAAGCTAGCACCGGACCACTCAGAACGACATCTATGGAGAGGATGCAGCAGCGAATCAGGCAGATCGCCGGCGGCGACCAGGCAAAGTTAGCCAGGTTGAAGGAGATCCTTAGTTGGTTTGACAATGAGTGGGAGATTTCGAGGACGGTGCGGGCCATGTGGCAATGTATGCGAAAGAGTGAGACGGCGATGATGAGGGCGGCGATGTACATGTACTCCTCGGCAGCAGTCACGCCGCAGTCCTCCGAGTTCATCGAGTATCTCCTATGGGCGATGGAGTAGACAGATTCGCCCGAGGCGACAGTCAGGCGGAGGTGGTGGGTGTACAGGTCGAAGGTCGAGCACCCAGAGGATAACGAATCGATTGAGTATGGTGTGCCGTTCGTGAGGGTGCAGAGCCAGCCGGAGCCGCAGGAGTATTCGTTCTCCCACCACAAGAGGAGGCCGGATGGCGCGACGTCGCTTCCCTGACGTTCTCCACGGTTCCCTCGACGCTCGCATCGTTTCAACGGCGGCAATAGGGTTTAAAGTAAGCTTCGCACTAACCTAATCTTCCACTTGCTCATGCTTACAATCAGTGTGACAGCAAATGAAAATCATGCTTACAATCGTCTCCGAGTACTACGCCAATCACCCTAAAATAGCTGTGGACCTTTGGGTAAACGTTGTGACACAATGTACAAATAAAGAAAAATAGATTGGTGCTTCTTTCAGAAAAGAGTACTCCCTAGAAAACTGCCAATATAAGCTACTAGTATTTGGTTAGAGGATTTGCTGCCAAGAAAGATACGTCCACAGAGAGCGCCACACATCCCACTGGTTGTGGTGGATGCCAATGCGTGCATGCAGCATGGTTGGTGTCGGTAATTTTTACTTGGCACACCTCGCACTCTGCATATATGCGGTTCCATATGTACATTTGTGCAGTTCCACCAAAATGCAGCTGAATAACCTGTTTGCGAGACAATGAAAAAGCGTGATTACATTATAGTGGCACTAGTTGATGAAACACATAAAATAAATAGAAGAAAATATTGCGATAGTATCATAGTATGCCATCTGCGAGGCGAGATGGGCCTGCTGACGCCTCATCTGATACGCCTCATCTTGGACATCGTCCCAAGCCTCCAGATACACCTTACGCGGTGATGAGCATTAGTGTACAACAAGAGTACAAGGAGGCCTTGAGACATTCAAATATCTATTTTTGTACATATCAACTAAAATTAAGCACCCAGGTTTGCGTAAGCGCTTAAACATTAACAATGGGACTAGTTGATGAAACATACTTTAACAAAGAGAAGCACTTTCTTTATCTACATTGGAATGAAATGATAGAGATGACACTCGCTCTATTTTAACTGTATTATTACTTCATTTTATCAGTGACACTAGGGTTGAGTAGGTGGCAAACGAGGTGTACCGTGCGTTGCAACGATGGAGGCCGGGGTGCTTAGACTGGGATGCTGAAGCTGGCTCTTTCAGTCACCAACATGGATGATTCAATTCATGGGACCTTTTGGTGCAGTTCACCTAAAATGAAGCAATGTCCCGTGAGCTAGCAGCTTCTTCTTCAATTTTTTTAAGAAAAGGGCTCCAGCCCCGGTTTCATTTCCATCAGAAAATGAAACCCATAGAGCTTCTTCTTCATTAGTTCCAATAAAATTGAGAAACATCAAGGTTGGTTGTGAAGCTCCTGGAATGCTCAACTATAATTTGGATATCATTTGTGTAGTTCAACTAAGATCGAGCGTGAAATGTATATCTCTGTTTGCACAAAAAAGGTGGAAAGGAGGGTGACTAACAAGTGATGAAACATGCATCAAATGAAAAGAAGCATGTTCCTTATCTGAATGGCAATCCTACAAGGACAGTAGCAATTTCTAAAGCAGTGGCATTGCTAGATATTAGTGTGGGCATTAGGATTAACTATGACAACCGTTAAATACGACATTACTTTGGGTGCGGGAGAGTAGGCGGACCAGGACAGTTGCATTTCTAACAAAAATAACCAACTTATCTTAATGGCAAATTTTAGCAGGACATGTAAAGAAGTGTCGTTGATTCATATTACTGGAGGTATTACATTGAAAACAACATTGGTTTAACGTGTCCTTACTTTTAACAGTGCGACTGCTACATTTTACCAGTGGCATTACATAAGAGTGGCTCGGGGCAACAAACATCAGAACAGGATATCTGGGTTGGTCCCATTTTTGTTTGTTATAGACACCTTATACTGTGTGAGGCTAGCAAATCTAGTGCTGGACTTACTCTGTTGACGTGTCCCCCAGTCCCCACTTTCTTTCCTTTTTCAACCAATAGATCGGGTTTATATTGAGTTTGTACTGTGTTTTCCTTTTTCAACCAATAGGCGGGAGGCCGGATCTGCCCACACTACAGCAGTGAGGAAGAATGGGTTGGAGGCCCTCCCTCGCCAGTGGTGCTTGGGCGAGAACTGCAAGGCAGGCTGATCGGGACGCGCCCAACAGTGGGTAAGAGCCATTGCCGAGGACGACCGCGTGAACGTTGCACCTTCTCACCTTCCCCGGCGGAGAGGATCCGGCTGGATCTGTGACCAGCGGTGAGCAGAGAGAGAGAGAGTGTGGCCACCACTGTCTTGTTTAGATCTGGAGAGGCCGAGACAGTGTGAAGAGAGCAACACTAGCAAGCAAGCGCGGAGGCTCCTGCCTATATAGTAGAGTAGTACTTAGTTTTCTTTTGTCTACCGGAGCCGGCTTGACCTCGTCAATGACTGTCGATAAGTCTTCATGCACGTGGCCCGAAGGCGCAGTTGTCGTCATTTTGATTTGAAGCGCCGAATTATAACATATAACACGAAAAAATGCCACATGACAAGAAATCATAACCTCACTGCCCAAAGGAGACAACATGAATCCCGACTGACAAACTAGACGAGGAACAAAGCCCAAATTAAAGATAAACTCGTAGAAAAGGGGTCCGTCGATAGATGTCCTAATTAACATCTATAGACCCCCGGGCAGTTTTTAGGCCAAAATTTCCGCGACCGAAAATATTTTTTCCCTATCCTATTTTTAGGTCCCCAGGAGTGTTTTGAGACATTCGCCATCATAGTGATTTTTTGTCGCACTTTTTCGTCGTCGCTGCCATGATTTCTGAAAAGAAAATTGTCAAAAAATTTCGTGCCCATCTTGTTAGTTTGACCTGGGGAAGAGATTTGAGACACTCGCCATTATAGTGATTTTTCACAAAAAAAAACAGCAGCGCAAAAAAAGAGCAGCGCAAAAAAAAGAACAACGCAAAAAAAAGAGCGAAAAAAATTCGGAGTGTGCTTTTCCCTTGTTTAAGTGCAGTGCCGTGATTTTGTTAGTGTTCTATGCTCGCGTCTCTAGCACAGTCTAGCCTAGGACCAGCACAGTACCATTGTTGAGCGTTTATTCAACTTTGCATCTCTGAATTGATTATTGCTGAACCTTTTTGCTACCATAGTATAAGACTTCCCAGCTCCACATACATCTACGTCGTGTGTTTGACTCTCCCTGGTAATCACTCTATCCAAGATTTGAGAGTTTTGACTACAACGGTTGCCGATCACCGCCTGTTGCTGGGTAAGAACTGGTAAGAATTTGAGATTTGCTTGACGGATTTGTGACACCCCACCACCACCATATTCCAGTAGTCTGTAGGATCATATTCTTGTCTGTTTCTATTGCTACTAACTATGGCAGGAACACAATTTGACGAGGTTGACCGGGAGAACATGACGAACAAGGAGCTTCATGATAAGTTTCATCAAATGTTGGGTCAACAGGTGGAAGACATGATGGCCAGCTTTGGAAAGGCAATGGAGAAGATGGATGACATTGAGAAGTCAATTGACACCAAGTTGGACGCCAAGTTTGATGAATTACTCAAACGTCTCCCACAACCAGCTCTCGCGCGATATAGTAGGGCGAGCACAGCGTGTTCCTATTGAGCGAGGACAAAATTCTGGTGCTGCTTTGCTCTTTGCTGTTGGTGCTTCAGTAGCTCCTGCTATTCTCGCAGAGGTGGAGGACTATTACGAGGATGAGGTTGATCAAAATCGAACTACGTGCAGCCACCAAAGCACCACCACCGGCAGGTCGACCTCGGTGTATATTCGCAACGGTAGGCTGCACCACCACCTCAGTGCGAGATAATGACCATATTCGAAACTGAAATTGAATATTCCACCATTTGAGGGTAGATATGTTCCTGATATATATCTTACTTGGGAGTTAGAAACTGAACAACGTTTTACATGTTTACAATATCCCGAGGAGAGACGGGTTGCTGCTGCTGTTTGTGCTTTCACTAGTTTTGCATGTGTATGGTGGTCTCAACATTGTAGATTATATCCTATTCCAACTACTTGGGCTGCTTTGAAAACTACTATGTGTACTCGTTGGGTTCCACCATATTATCAACGTGAATTGCTTCAAAAATTGCAGCGTTTAAGACAAGGAAAAAATTCTGTAGAAGAATATTAACAGGAATTACAAACTGGCATGATTAGATGTGGTATTGTTGAGGAGAATGAAGCTACGCTTGCACGTTTTATGGGTGGATTGAATAGAGAGATTCAGACCATTCTAGAGTATAAGGAGTATACTAATATCACTCGTTTATTCCATCTTGCTTGTAAAGATGAACGTGAAGTGCAGGATCGACAAGCATTGGCGTGAACTAACTTTTCTGCAGGTCGACTTTCATCATGGACACCATGTGCATCCTCTACTTCCACTGCACCAACACCTCCATCAGCTGCTACCTCCAGCCGTGATACAAGAAAGCAGGCACAACCACCACTATCGCCAAGGCGCACTGCGGGCACGGACGAGCTCTTCTTCCTCCATGGCATCAATAGGGCACACAAGTGATATTATTTTTCTTCATTGTAAGGGAAGAGGACATTATGCGCGAGAATGCAAATCTCAGCGTGTGATGATTGCTACTGAGGATGGTGGGCATGAGTCTGCTAGTAAATATGATGAGGAGACTTTGGCCCTTAATACAAGTGAAGAACACGGTGGAGATGATTCTGATCATGAGACGCAATACATGGCTCCTGAAGATGCTGACAGGTATGAATGTTTAGTTGCTCAACATGTTTTGAGTGTGCATGTTACACAAGTTGAGCAAAATCAGAGGCATAATTTGTTCCATACAAAGGGATTTGTGAAGGAACATTCCGTGCGCGTCATCATAGACGGAGGGAGCTGCAACAACTTGGCTAGCATGGAGATGGTGGAGAAGCTATCTCTCACCACAAGACCACATCCACATCCTTACTACATCCAATGGTTCAACAACAGTGGCAAGGTTAAGGTAACACGTACTATTCGTGTGCATTTTAGTATCTCTACATATGCGGATTATGTTGATTGTGATGTGGTACCTATGCAAGCATGTTCCTTATTACTTGGTCGACCATGGCAATTTGATAAAAATTTTGTACACCATGGTAGAAACACTCAGTATACTCTTGTTCATAAGGATAAAAATATTACTTTGCTTCCTATGACTCCTGATTCCATTTTGAAAGATGATATTAATAGAGCTAATAAAGCAAAATAGGAGAAAAATAAGTGTGAAAATCAGATTGTGGCAAAAGAATTTGAGAAACAAATGAAGCCTAATAGTAAACCATCTAGTGTTGCTTCTGAAATTAAATTGAAAAGTGCATGTTTACTTGCCACTAAATCTGATATTGATGAGCTAGATTTCAGCAAATCTATTTGCTATGCTTTTGTGTGCAAAGAGGCATTATTTTCATTCGAGGACGTGCCTTCCTCTTTGCCTCCTGCTGTCACTAACATTTTGCAGGAGTTATTGGCGTCTTTCCACAAGACGTGCCACCGGGATTACCTCCCATTCGAGGGATTGAGCATCAGGTTGACTTAATTCCCGGTGCATCATTACCCAACCGTGCACCATACCGTACCAATCCGGAGGAGACGAAGGAGATTATCGTCAAGCATGAGGAGCTGCTCGACAAAGGTTATATACACAAATCCCTTAGTCCTTGTGATGTTCCTATTATTCTAGTGCCAAAAAAGGATGGTACATCACGTATGTGTGTTGATTGTAGAGGCATTAATAATATTACTATTCGTTATCGTCATCCTATTCCTAGGCTAGATGATATGCTTGATGAATTGAGTGGCTCTACAATATTCTCCAAAGTTGATTTGCGTAGTGGATACCATCAAATTCGTATGAAATTGGGAGATGAATGGAAAACAGCATTTAAAACTAAGTTTGGATTATATGAGTGGTTAGTCAAGCCTTTTGGGTTAACTAATGCACCTAGTACTTTCATGAGATTAATGAACGAAGTTTTACGTGCTTTCATTGGACGATTTGTGGTAGTTTACTTTGATGACATATTGATTTATAGCAGATCTTTGGAAGAACATTTGGAACATTTACATGTTGTTTTTATTGCTCTATGTGATGCACGTTTGTTTGGTAACCTTGGGAAGTGCACCTTTTGCACCGACCAAGTATCTTTTCTTGGCTATGTCGTTACTCCACAGGGAATTGAAGTTGACAAAGGCAAGATTGAAGCTATTAAGAGTTGGCCGCAGCCCAAAACGGTCACACAAGTGAGGAGTTTTCTTGGCCTCACTGGATTCTATAGGCGTTTTGTGAGAGATTTCAGCACCATTGCTGCACCTCTCAACGAGCTTACAAAGAAGGATGTGCCTTTTGTTTGGGGTACCGCACAGGAAGAAGCCTTCACGGTATTGAAAGATAAGTTGACACATGCTCCTTTACTCCAACTTCCTGATTTTAATAAGACTTTTGTGCTTGAATGTGATGCTAGTGGAATTGGATTAGGAGGTGTTCTATTACAAGATGGCAAACCTGTTGCATACTTCTCTGAAAAATTGAGTGGGCCTAGTCTGCATTATTCTACTTATGATAAAGAATTATATGCTCTTGTTCGGACTTTAGAAACATGGCAACATTATTTATGGGCCAAAGAATTTGTTATACATTCTGATCATGAATCTTTGAAGCATACTAAAAGTCAAGCTAAACTTAATCATAGACATGCTAAATGGATTGAATTCATTGAGACTTTCCCTTATGTCATTAAACACAAGAAGGGTAAAGAAAATGTTATTGCTGATGCATTGTCTCGTCGCTATACTATGCTTTCACAACTTGACTTCAAAATATTTGGTTTGGAGACCATCAAAGATCAATATGTGCATGATGCTGATTTTAAAGATGTATTGCAGAATTGTAAAGAAGGAAGAACATGGAACAAGTTAAATCGTTATTGATGGATTTGTGTTCGTGCTAACAAGCTATGCATTCAGCTAGCTCCGTTCATCTTTTGTTGTTGCCGGGGGCGCATGGAGGAGGACTAATGGGACACTTTGGCGGGAAGAAGACGGAGGATGTACTTGCTATACATTTCTTTTGGCCAAAGATGAGACGGGATGTTGAGCGTTTTATTGCTCGCTGCACTACATGTCAAAAAGCTAAGTCACGACTCAGTCCTCATGGTTTATATATGCCTTTGCCTATACCTAGTGTTCCTTGGGAGGATATATCTATGGACTTTGTTTTTAGGTTTACCTAGAACAAAGAAGGGGAGGGATACCATATTTGTTGTCGTGGATAGATTCTCGAAAATGGCACACTTTATACCATGTCATAAAAGCGATGATGCTGTTAATGTTGCTGATTTGTTCTTTCGTGAAATTATTCGAATGCATGGTGTGCCAAATACTATTGTTTCAGATCGTGATACTAAATTTCTTAGCCACTTTTGGATATGTTTATGGGCTAAGTTGGGGACTAAACTGCTTTTTAGTACTACTTGTCACCCCCAAACTGATGGACAAACTGAAGTAGTCAATAGAACATTGTCTACTATGCTTAGGGATATTTTGAAGAATAATAAGAAAATGTGGGAGGAATGCTTGCCTCATAATGAATTTGCTTATAATCGTTCATTGCATTCTACTACTAAGATGTGCCCTTTTGAAGTTGTGTATGGTTTCCTACCTCGTGCACCTATTGATTTGTTGCCTCTTCCATCTTCGGAGAAGGTTAATTTTGATGCTAAAGAACGTGCTGAGTTGATTTTAAAAATGCATGAGTTAACTAAGGAAAACATTGAGCGTATGAATGCTAAATATAAACTTGCTAGAGATAAGGGTAGAAAACATGTTGTGTTTGCACAGGAGATCTTGTTTGGTTACATTTGCGTAAGGATAGATTTCTGATTTGCGCAAATCAAAGCTAATGCCACGTCTTGATGGTCCCTTTAAGGTGTTGGAGAAAATAAATGATAATGCATATAAACTTGAGCTGCTGCAGATTTTGGGGTTAGTCCACTTTTAACATTGCAGATTTGAAGCCTTATTTGGGTGAGGAAGATAAACTTCTGTCGAGGATGACTTCATTTCAAGAAGGGAAGGATGATGAGGACATCAATACCATTGTTACACCCACAACCCCTGCTGCTATACATGCTGGACCAATTACTAGAGCTCGCGCACGCCAACTAAATTACCACGTACTTTCGTTTCTTGGTAGTGATTCTAATGTTCATGAGAATATGATGCTGCCTAAATTGGATACATTTGCTTTGCTTACAATTGAAGGGCCTAGCTTGGAGAAGGATGAACATTGGAGCAAGAACAAGCATAGAGATGATGGCATGCGCAAGGGGAACAAGAACGGAGTTACAAGTGATGATTTCAGGACTTTGAAGCCACCATAATGGGTGCATGAAGCCTTGGATGAAATATACAAGATGCCACTTCATAAATTTTGTCCCAAGGCTATTCTAGGTGCTGCGTCACCTTATTATTGGGCCAGGCCCATGTAATTTCGAAATACATAAGTATAGGCTATTTTTAGAGTCCGTATGTGTGGGGAAACAAGAGATAGGGTTGATTTGGGACCCCTCCATCAAGGGCCACGAAATTCCCCCCCCCTCTTCCTCCATATATACAGCCCTTAGGGCACCATTTAGATTTCGGGTTTTGTTTAGATTAAAAGTTCGCCATAGCTGCAACTTCGCGTACTTCGTTTGTGTTCAACGACCAGACAAAGACGACCCAGAACCCCACCTTGATCAATAAAGCTTTCATCTTATATTCGCAATATCTAGATTGCAATCTAAGTTTCTTGCTTGTTCTTCGTTTGCCTGCAGGAAACAGACCCTCGTGGTCAGGTTGATCGTTCTCCGGCATGGTCAATAACCTCTCGGAGGTTGTTTAGCGATTGCTAAGGCGCGACGTCCTCGCACGTTCGTAGTCAGATCGCCAAAGTCGACTTCCTCCAAAGCGATAGCCACCATCTCATCGAAGACAGGACACCTTTGCCTCTATCACTAACGCACCATGTTAAATCTCCAAGGGCGCGACCGCGTGAGCGACGCGACGGTTGTGGTAGGCGCGACCTTGATACGGGCTGCTGGCAGCCCTTGGATCTGAGATCAAACGGTCGCATGCTATGCTGCTGAAAATTTGCAGAACAACCCTCCAGGATAGGATATTCACCCATTGGTCTAGAATCACGCCATGCAGCCATTCGATCTCCGATCCAAGGGCTCTCGGAAGCCCGTATCATGGGAGAATGGAAAGCCACTACCCTGCCGTTCGCACGCTGGCAGTTCGCTCCTACTCGTCCCCACACGTCCTTTAATACTACGGCGGTTCGCTCCTAGTCGCCCTGTCCATTCTCATTACCGCAGTTCCACTAATCCTAACCCTCCTCCCAAATCCATGGCATCCCAAATCTCCCCGATCGGCGGTGAGTACAAGGTTAGAACCATCACCGGCAATGAGTTTGACATCATCTACACCTGTTCTTCCGCGACGGTGAAAGGATGCCTTTCTCACTTCAAACGCAGGTTCGAAGACTCAGATGATGAGTGGGTTGCCGGGCTAGATGTTGAGTACACCACAGTCGTGGGACGAGAGAAGGATTTAAAGGACGAAGAGAGGAAGAAGCCCGTCGTGATCCAGGTTTGTGTGCATGACTTATGCTTGGTCTACCACATATGCCATGCCGACGTTGAGTGCCAGGATTTTAAGGACTTCCTCGAGAGCAACCTAGTCAAATTCATTACTGTAGACTTTGGTAACGACAAAGAAGTCCTGCGTCGGATAGGCCTCGTTGTAGGCAACACCTTCGACCTCCAAAAGAATCGGCTGGTGTCCTCTCGTCAGCCTTCAATGCTAACCCAGGCAGGAGCCATCATTCATCCTTCGTACGGTAAACTGGAGATACCTCCATACATGTTTCATCGTCATGCATGGCAGCAGAATGTACTAGATATATACCACATCCAGTATGCTGCAATGGGTGGCTACCTTTGTTTCAATATCTACAAGGGTTGGATGAAGAGCAACAACCAAGTTGGCGGTTCAAGCAAAGAAGTATCGGCCAAGAGGAAGAGGGACATGGACAAAGTCGAGGACATGGACGAGGACTCCGAGTAAGGTGGCAGTGTCGTTACTCGTGGTGGTTCTAATGCAGTGTCTACCGGAATAGTTTCAAATTTTAATTTCAAGTGTGCTTAATTTAATTTGAGGGGTGTGTTGTGCTGAGCCCCCAGCAGAACTATGTTATGTTTCTTCTTGTCACTTTAACTCTTCAGTAAGTACATACTAGTATTTCTTACCTTTCATCTTTTAGTTGGTATATTACTACCACTCGTTTATTCACATTATATACGTACAATATATATGGCCAACATCATATAGCCAACAGTTTAGTTGTCAAAGAATTTCAGGGTGCTTAGTTTTGTCAAAGAATTCCAGGGTGCTTAGTTTTATTTGAGGGGTGGGTTGTGCTAGACACCATTATTGTGACTAGCCTTTTTAATAGTACTATATGCATAATTTGGCGATTTGGCGCTCTCTATATGTACCACCTTTTTTAATTTCAAGTTTTGCTCCATGGCGCAATCCATCAATACTACTGCTATATAAAAGTATACATTTTTTAAAAGGCTAGAGGGCGGGGCAGTCTAGCTTGGTCGGTTTCACGAGAGGCGAGGGCCTTTGTGATTTGATGGCTCATTACTGCTGGAAGGTGGGGCCTTGTGATTTGATTGCTCGTATAAATGCGCCGACGACATGATCGAGGAGGAGCAAAGAACCGTGCAGTATACTCAAGTTTTCCACTAGAGTAGTACTGCGACGGAGGAGCACGAAACATGGCAGCCCAGTGCCATATGGCGATAAAAAATGATCTAATTTGCTAGTCATCTCATTGTTAGCATTGTTCTATTCATTCCTTCAAAAAACAAAAACCATTGTTCTATTCATGCCTCGCAGAGAACGTGACATGTGTTGCAAAACACCCGAAGCAAAAGATGAAACACAGCAGCAAAAGAAAAAGGAAGATTATCACCCCAAATGATATAATTCGCCGCGGAGTCATAACTGCTTCTTCATCGCCTCCACGACCTCCATCTCCTTGCGCGTATCCTCCGCCATCTTCTTCATTCTGTCCATGACGCGGGATTTCTCGACGCGAGCCTTCATCATCTGTTCCACGGGGCATTACGTACCTTGACAGCAGCCGGGTGCTCGATGCGGAGCTTCGCTAACTCATCCTTCTGTTCCATGACGAGGGCCTGCAGCATCTTCATCGAGGAAGTACTATTCTCATGCAGCTTCTTCCAGCCGGCGTTCTTCTCCTTCAACAGGTCGATCTCGTTGCAGAGCTTCGCCTTGTCCTCCTGAAGTCGCAGGATTTCGCCAGTCGCCTTCTTCTCCGAGGCAATGCTCTTCTTCAGCAGCATCACCAAGCCAGCGGTCAACTCCCCCTGCTGATTGAGCTCAGCGGGCATGTTGTCAAGGCTCTCCTTCAGCAACTCCGTCAAGCCTTGGATGAACTCCTTCTACTTATTGAGATGCTTATTGAGCTGATCGGGCATGCCATCGAGGGATAACGACTCCAGCTCCGCCGGCTCGGCATGTTCGCCTCCGTGACTAGGGCGCTCCTGGGAGCCATCGCCTGCCCGTGAGAGATCTTTCGAGGTCTTTGCATGGCGGCGAGCCCTCTTTTTTTCGCAGCCTTGGTTGCCGCTCCCTTGTTACAAGTAGTTCTCAACCTAGAGCTCTGCTCACCGGCCATGGAAACGACGAATGAAGAAGAAGCACTTATGAGGAGGAAAGGTAGAGTAATTTTCGGTTAGGTAGTTCCCCTTTTTATAACCTAAGTACTAGCACTAGCAGTACTAATACCTGCATAGTGGGAACACGTTCAAGTTTGGTACGTAGTACTAGTAGGTATGAGCAGGCTTTCGAATGTGATGGGAACAAGGTAAAGATTAATTGATGGTTTTGGTTTCGAGGCCCGAAACGGCTCCCGATGAGTTTAGCGGAACATAAATTTCAAGTACTACATAGCTCAAATCGTAAATATTATATTCTTGTCAAAATTGGCACAAAATCTGAAGGAGACCAATGGAAGTACTACTAGCAACCCACGATTTAACTACTTGCATGCGCGCGATGGAGTAATAATGTCTTTCTTCGCCCTCCGTCCCTTGAATTTGCATGCGCTGTATTAATTGACCATCAATGAAGTGAACGAGTTTACACGCATCAAATTATCACATGGGTGTATCTTGGTACAAAACTACGTTAGCCCGTGTACCCACGTGTGCGTGCGAGGGAATGAGTGCGTGCGTGGCGTGCGTGCACATCTTCACTTCGTGCATGGACCGCCAGTATGGCTCAGGGAGGACGAGTACATTCTTCTGGAACCAGTAGCATGACACATGCTCAATCCACGCAAGGAGGTCGCGACAACGCCTCCACATGTGCCACGTGGCTTCATGAGCTGTAAAGAGACAACGTGTGGCGTGCCATTGGTATTCTAATTTAGGTGTTTTGCACATACTCGAAGTACTAGTAATGTACACGTGCATTGCACGCATCAGATTTTGCAACCAAATTATGAATAAATACCACACTATAGCATGTAAGCTCTTAGTCATATATGCGTGATGTAGCCCTTCGTTTAATTCTTATAGTTCATCTCATTCAAAATCAAATTAGTTTTTATAAAAAAGCTAAGAACGCGTGAATAGGAAAAACATGGGATTATAGTGGAATGTCGTCTTGAATCCTATAGGATTGTACAACTGTTTGATTGTGCACAGAAAAAACGCAAAATTCTTTCAAAGAGGTTTGAGTGGATGGGATGTTTCCTATGAAATCTAGTCCAAATGAATCATATGGAAAAATTCCTATGGTTTACAATCCTACGAATCAAACAACCAAGCTAGGAAAAATTCCTAATGATTAGAATCCTCCAAAATTCCTTTGAGAATCCTTTGAATCAAAGAAGCCCTTAATCTATTTTATGATTCATGGAATTGTGTGTTGTAAAGCATAAAGTAAAAACAAATAATGGCAATTCAACTAGAAAAAAGTTTGGGCAGTTATGATCTGAAGATTCTAGAACAAAAGAGAACCCTTTGTTGTTTTGAGGTTTGTGCATTATGCTTAAGTTCAACCATGGAGTTTGCTAGATTGTACATGT
Source organism: Aegilops speltoides (assembly GCA_021437245.1). Taxonomy (NCBI): domain Eukaryota; kingdom Viridiplantae; phylum Streptophyta; class Magnoliopsida; order Poales; family Poaceae; genus Aegilops; species Aegilops speltoides. Next base: position 255,152,798 of record CM038144.1, read on the forward strand.
GGCAAAATCCGATGGGGGCTAGAAGATGGTGCGAGGGCGAGTGGAGGGAGACTATGAAGGAATGCACAAGTGCGAGATCGATATTTAGAGAGAGGGGCGAACACGTCTTGTTGTTGCCTTGATGGCGGAGCCATGAAAATAAATGAGCTAGGGGCCAAGCATTGCTAATCCTTTATGAGGAGGGTCAATTCATGATATTAAACCTTTTTAGCAGCAATTGTCTAATGATCACATTCATATTAGCCCGATATATAGTGATGTTAGGGGCGGGGCCCTCATCGCCTCGTCTTCGCATTATTGTGCACTTGTCGAGAGATGAAGCGGAAGGCATGGATGATGATAGGGGGTGTCACACCCTGATTTTCATGGCACAACACTTAAGATGATAAATCATGATAAAATGTGGTTTGACAAAAACTTTTGAGTGTTTCGTCTTTGCTTCGATTGAATGTTGTCTGCTGTTTGCAAGTGCTCTAAAAATCAAATAAGTCCTCGAACTTCTATACTTCATCTCCTTGCTCCAAAAACCTTTTCCAATGATCATACCATGTGTATAGGACATAAAAATAATTTCTTGCAAAAATAATTTGGCCAAATAGTATTTTCAAAAATTAGTTTTTCAAAAACCCCTGAATTGAGGTTTGCACTGCAAGTACTTAATTAAGGGTAGTAAATTTTTTTCTAAAAATATATTTGACTCCTATTAGATATAGGATACCCAGAAACCACAAAAATATAATTTTGAAAGTTATTTTCCTATTTTATTTAAAAGCTTTTTCTTAAGGCCAGAAATGGTCTTTAATAAGGAAAAATTATTTATTGTTTTAAAAATATTTGAAAAAAATCAGGGAAACTCTGTGGACATATATTGTCCATATATAAGAGTTTCAACACATTGTCATGTTCAAAATATTGGTCAAATCTCTCAAAAACCCTTTATGGATATTTCAAGCTTTTGAAATATTTACAAAGAAAATATTCTCCAAAAATTCCAAGAAAATTCTAGCATGTCACATATGACATGTTTGATGATCTTGACAAGTATCATGTCATGGAGAATAGCATAACCCCATGAAATCCCCTCAAAACCATTTCTGTCCATTTTGAAGTTTGAGCAACTTTACATTGCCAAACATGTCCAAATGTTCTCAAACCTTGTGAACATGCTCAAATGGTCTAATAATCCATCTAGACCAAATGGCACAGGTTGGAGAACAAGTTAACTTGATCAAAGTGCCCCAAAACCCTTTCTGTCCAGAACCAAATTTGAACAACTCTACATTGGAAACTTTGTCCTTTTGATCTCAACTTTTGTGGACATGTGCAGAGCCTCTAATGATGACACTACACCAAGTGGTTCATCAAGGAGAATTGATTTGCATGACTAAATCTTGGTAAACCCATTTCTGCTAATTTCTAGGGTTTACCAAAGTTGCATTGTCAACTTCCTCCAAATGAGCTCCAACTTCGTGATCAACCCCATTTCTATATGACACTTGATCCTGTTAATCTTCATATCAATTGGAATCCCTTTGTTTGCCCAAACCACCATCAAACACCTTCTGGCACAAATTTCAAATGCTTGTTTTAGCCATTTCCACACATCTCCATGAGCTGAGCTTTTTCCCACAGCCTCATCTGGTCCTCCTCTACCTCCTGCATCTTTCCCTGCCGAGAAGCCATGATGAAGGGGTGAAAAGCCCTTTCCCCCCTCGGACAGCAGCCTTCCTCCCATTTCTCACCTCTCTCTCCTCTGGCAAGCCCAGTGGTATCAATGCATTTTCCCACATTGTTTACTCCCCGGTGCAGCCACTAGACGCAAGTGGGCGCATGAGGACGCGAAGAAAAGCCGCGGGTGCCGGCCATTTGCACGCTCTGGAGCACGTCATCGTGCTCCCGACCGTTGACATAGCGCTCCCGACCACCTCGAGCCTCCCCTCGCGCGGTCGAGGTGCCTCGGCGTCATGCAACACGCCACCAGGCTGGCCCCTCCTTCCCTCTCTCTCCTGCCCATGCATGCGCGTGCCAGTGCCGCCGAGCCCGCCAATGCGTGTGCGAGCTCGTGTCTCCACCGGAGCTCTCCTGCTCCCTCTCTCCCTTCCGGCGCCCTACACCACCCCCACGAGCGCCCGCGAGACAGCCCCAAGCCTCCTCCCGTGGCAACCACGGCCATTTCCGCGGATGCCCGTAGGCCTCGTCCACGGTGAGCCATGGCTTCGTTATATAAGGCCGCCCGAGGCCTCTCTCTGGAGCCCTTTCGCTCTCTCTCCCTCCCGTACGTCACCCAGACCCAGCCAACCCTCTCGCCGAGCCCTCTGTCGCTCCCCAGGGCCGAAGCCGAGCCGCCGGACTCCGCCTAAATTCGCGCCCACCTCTCCTCCTCCTTCCCTCTGGACCGCACTAGAGCATCACCACCATCACCGCGAGCCCCTCCCGTGCTTCTCCCTCTCCTCCTGGTGGCCGTAGCACCGTAACCGCCGCCGCGGCCAACCTCCTCCGCCGCGGCCAACGCCGTCCTCGACCCTGAGCTCCTAGGCGGTCGTGCCACCCATGGATGGGCGCGACATCACCTCCTGAGCACGCCGGTGGGCAGAACACCGTCGGAGGTGGCCCGTGCCGCCCGGGAGAGCGCCGGCGCCCGCTCGGCCTTGCCTCCCCTGCGTCTGCTCTGTTTGAGCGGGAGCTAGGAGACGGCCTGAGCACCGGGCCCCGCTCGTCAGCGACCCGGTGGGCGGGCCCCGCTGTTTAAGTGGAAACGGCTTCGGCCGGATCCGCCTCCCCTGTGGCGTACCCAGCTGGCCGCCCGACGTGGCCTCCCAGTGAGGCGTGAGAGGCTGGGCCAGGCCCAGTGGCGCCCTGCTGCTAAACCTCGCCGGTGCGCGCCGCCGCCGCCCAGATCCAGCCCATTTGGGTAAAAACCTTTTCCCCTTTTCTTTTCTGTATAGTTTGTAAAATCCATAAAGAATTCAAATGGACTCCAAATTTGATGATTCAAATTTCCAGTGACTCTATAAATCATGATCTATCTTGTGATGCAGCATGCACATTTTTCTAGAGACCTTTTCTTCACAAATATTTATCAAAACCCCATTTTCCATTTCTGTGATGAAATTTAGAAAATCACAGAGAGCCCATTTTTTATCCAAATTCCATGGTTCAAAATCCTAGATGTCTATAAGTTCAAAACTTAGTTTTTGAACATTTTTACTAATACTTTCTGTATGACCTCAAATAATGGTCTATTTCTTTATATATAGCCAACTTTGCAAATTCATAGGAAAATCATCTCAACTCCAAATCCAGTGAAACCAATTCCTAGATGCTTCTGAAATCATCCTTTGTTAAATGGGTGCCTTTGCTTTTTTTCAAAAATATATTTCTGTACACTTCTTGCAAATCCACAAATCCCTTGATTCCATCATATTGAAATGTTCAAAGGTATCCATTCATCAAATACCAATGAAACCACTTTGGTCACTCCTCATATGACCAGAGGTATCCTAGAAAAGTCCTACTCACATTTTTAGAGCACTTTTACTTTTGCCTTGTTGTGTTGCTTATTGTGTTTGTTTCCGACGTTAGTTGACGAAGTAGACGGAGTACTTGGAGAAGGACCAGAAGACTTGAAGAGTCTGAGGAACAGGCAAGCAGCCCTTTAACCATGTCTATGAAACCCTTTTTATGCATGTCATATAGCACCATATTGTTGTTGCAATGGAATCATGATGAGGTGGCAACAACCTTGATGGTTTGCCACCATACTTCCTCGTTGATACTTGCATTGTGCATGACCCTACCTTCTTATGAGGGTTATGCCAGTGGGAGTAGATAGGATGCTAAAGTAGTGCTACGCAAAAAGGGACGGGAATATGCATGGTGAAGGAGACAAAGTATTTTCAAAGGACTTATCGAAAACCCCGTCGGGTGTCACTTATGCCCGAGGGAGATGATGAGATGGGTAACCACTTGATGACGAAGTGGTGTACCAAGGCAAGTGTGTGTGTTGTTTTCAAAACGGATTGGTTTAAGTTGCGACCGTTATTCCAACCTTACATGCGCAACGCTCTACCCTTATATGGGAAAGGGCATTATTGAGTACCTAGACCGATACTAGCTTGGGGCCTACATTACTAGTGACGGGAGAGTTGTTGGTGCGCTCTCTCGGGACGGGGTTGTGCTAGGTAGGGCGGCCATGACCATTTTTATGGGGCACCAGACACACCGTTGGTACCCCGTGCTAGTGGTATGTGATAAATATGGGAGCAAGGCTCCACGAAAATGTTATGTGAAATGTTGGGCACGGGGGTTACTTGTAACGCCCCGAGACCGACGCTCCATAAGACTTCCAGCTATTCCGAGTTTTGTCGTGTGATTTGTTTTGTTTGTGCATTCATCATGCCATCTCTTGCATTGCATCATGTCATCATGCCATCATATCATTAATTTTTAAAACTCACCTAAATAAATTGCATAGATCGTTGATCTATTTAAATCGAGGGATATTCACATGGTGATTTCTCTTTAAAACATATTCAAAGTCTCCTACTATTATTAGGGAGCTATAATAAAATTATTCCATTTATTTGGAATTAACCATAACCCAATTGCAAAATATCCCATGTCGTTGTTATCTCAAATCTTGGTCTCCAACCTTGCCCATAATTTCTTTCATCATTTTCCGGAGCTCCACCAAAAATCTCAACATTTTTGGACACTTCAAAAACCAAGTCCAAGTTCAAACCCATTTGAGTGAAATTCAAATGAGTTTGAATTTACATCTTTCATCCATGGCCTTTTCTATTTTCTCGGAACAAGCACATTCTTGTGGGTCCGGGAAAATTATCCGCGTGTCCAATTTCTTCCCCAACACCTCCTTTCTTCTCCTTTTCTTCTTTGTTATTTTCTGTTTCTAGAGAATAAAAGAGAGAGAGAGGAGAGAGCCCAGCCAAGCTGCACCTTCTAGCAGCAGCATGCCACTAGGCCAGGCCGGCCCACCAAACCCCTTGAGGCCCAACCCTTTCTAACCCTAGCGAGCATCTCTCGATCCTCATCTCCCCTCGTTCCCCCTCCACCGCCACACACACGCACGCACACAGCTAGCACCAGGAGGAGCGCCCGCGCTCGATCCCCATGGCGCGCCGCCCTGGCCAGTGATGTCGCCCTCCTTCCTCTTCTGCACCGGCGCCGTCCATCCCCGTCGCCCCGTTGCATCGCCTGCTTCCTCGTCGCATGCCTCCTTGCCAAATCCCCGTCACCCGAGCGCTCGAGGAGAGGAGCTTGTCGAGCATCTACGCCCGCAGGCGTCGTCCTCCACGCCCAGCAGAAGCCCGCGTCGCTCGCCTCTCATCGCCGACCTGCCCCTCCTCGCATCTCCGGCCTCGTCCCTGACCCGAGCTGTCGGATCCGGCCGGATCGAGCTGGCCCGCGTCCACCACCACCACCACCTTGCTCCATCGCCCGCCTCCCCTGCGACCTCGCGTCATCCCGCTGCCCGTCCTCGCCGGCGCGCCCGACCTCTTCACCCCGTTGATTCCCCACTGCTCCTCCTCATGCCTCGTTCATCGTCTGTGATGTCCGACGACCACATGCGCCAACCTCACCATCTCCCTGGTCAAGTTGACGCCAAGGCCAACCCGAAGCTCTCCTCTGCGTCGTCATCGGCCCGCGATTGCAGGTCCGGCAGACTGTGCCTGCCATGGCCCTCCTCGCGCCCCTGCTTCCTCTCCAGCGGCCTTTTGTGGCTACAACCACCTTTGCGGCCAAGTCCCTGCTTCGCGCCCCTATTGCTGTTGGCGCCAAGTCCAACAGTCACCGAGCGTGGAATTCACCAAGAACCACTACCAATGCATCTGGATTCGCCAAGCACACCGGCTCTGTGGATTTCGGCAAGTCCCTCGACGACCGGCGCTTAGTACCACTACGTTTGCCATGTACATTTACACCAAGACCGGACTGACAAGTACCCCGACAACGTGTGTACCTCTACCGTCGACCTCGGATACATCAAGTTCCTCTCCAAAACATGAACCACTACCGTCGCCGTGTACCACTACTTCCACTACCGTCGCCGTGTACCACTAATTCCACAACATGTCGTGTACGACTACCGTCACTCGGATTCGACAAGACAACATGTACCACTATCGTCGCCAACTACGACTACCGCACGGTTACGCCAAGTTCATCTACGAAACGTGTACAACTACTTCCACTACGACCCACGAGTACCACTACTTCCCTCGACGACTCGAACTGCTCCGAAAACGCACGCTTCAAAGGTATAACCAACGAGACGATCACCCGTGGATCGAATGCTTTGTTGTATGAGATGCTCGAGTTTTGCACCGTGATCGATTTGTATTTGCACGTTCCTCGTTTGCCATGCCACCGTCCTGTGGGACACCCGGTATCCGAGATCACCCCACCATATTTTGCATGTTTCGCACATCCGCACACTTGCTCTTTTGCACCCGTATCTCAATGAGTTGTCGGATCATCGGAATGTTGCCGTGGCACCATTTCCGTTGTAGTTGCCGTGGCACCCATTTTGTTCCGTCATGGTGACCAAATGTTTCATATCTTGCTCATGTCAACATCTTCATAAAAATTGCATAAAACTTGCATATGTCATCCACATCATGATAACAACAATTAAAATGTTTAAAATTGTTGTTGCATTAAATTGCTAAATAACATGGGGATATTCCAGAATTGTTGTTTGTGTTTTTGGCCTCATTTAAACTTGCCTAAATAGTTAGTTTACTTATGTTTCACCTCTTGCCATGTTTAACCACACTTAATATTGTTGTGTTCCTTAACGAGAGAGAACTAAATAATTGATGTGGTGTTCCGTCAATATGCAACTCGTTGCATATTGAGGTCCACTTAAATTGTAGTGTTGTTTGTTTCACCTTGCCATGTCATGCCTCATTAAACCGGACATGCATCATACTTGTTTGTGCATCATGACATGTTTATGCTTGTGTGTTTACCATGTTGTTTGTTTCTTTCCGGTTTGCTTCTCTTGTTAGCTTCGGTTTCGTTTCGGAGTTGTGAGGATTCGTGCGACTATGTGCGTTTGTCTTCTTCATGGACTCGTTCTTCTTCCTTGCGGGATCTCAGGCAAGATGACCATTACCCTTGATATCACTTCTATCTTTGCTTGCTAGTTGCTTCGTTCTATCGCTATGCTGCGCTACCTATCGCTTGTTTACCATGCCTCCCATATTGCCATGCCATCCTCTAACTTTTTCACCCTTCCTAGCAAACCGTTGTTTGGCTATGTTACCGCTTTACTCAGCCCCTCTTATAGCGTTGCTAGTTGCAGGTGAAGTTGAAGATTGCTCCGTGTTGAAAATGATTATGTTGGGATATCACAATATCTCTTATTTAATTAATGCATCTATATACTTGGTAAAGGGTGGCAGGCTCGGCCTTATGCCTGGTGTTTTGTTCCACTCTTGCCGCCCTAGTTTCCGTCATACCGATGTTATGTTCCTTGATTTTGCGTTCCTTATGCGGTTGGGTGATTTATGGGACCCCCCTGACAGTTCGCTTTGAATGAAACTCCTCCAGCAAGGCCCAACCTTGGTTTTAACATTTGCCACCTAAGCCTTTTTCCCTTGGGTTCTGCAGAATCAAGGGTCGTCTTTATTTTACCCCCCGGGCCAGTGCTCCTCCGAGTGTTGGTCCAAACTAGAGCACCGTGTGGGACCATTCCTTGGCGACTTGGATTACGTCGGTACCTGTACGCTTAGCTTATCCGGTGTGCCCTGAGAACGAGATATGTGCAGCTCCTATCGGGATTTGTCGGCACAGTCGGGTGGTCTTGCTGGTCTTGTTTTACCATTGTCGAAATGTCTTGTAAACCGGGATTCCGAGACTGATCAGGTCTTCCTGGGAGAAGGAATATCCTTCGTTGACCGTGAGAGCTTGTGATGGGCTAAGTTGGGACACCCCTGTAGGGTATAAACTTTCGAGAGCCGTGCCCGCGGTTATGTGGCAGATGGGAATTTGTTAATATCCGGTTGTAGATAACTTGACACCAGATCCGAATTAAAATGCATCAACCGCGTGTGTAGCCGTGATGGTCTCTTCTCGGCGGAGTCCGGGAAGTGAACACGGTTTTGGGTTATGTTTGACGTAAGTAGGAGTTCAGGATCACCTCTTGATCATTGCTAGCTTCACGACCGTTCCGTTGCTTCTCTTCTCGCTCTTATTTGCGTATGTTAGCCACCATATCATGCTTAGTCGTTGCTGCAACCTCACCACTTATCCATTCCTTACACATAAGCTTAAATGGTCTTGATCTCGCGGGTTTTGAGATTGCTGAGTCCTCGTGACTCACCAGATACTACCAACAGTTGCAGGTGCCGATGATACCAGTGCAGAGGATGCTACCTAGCTCAGATGGGAGCTCAACGAAGATCTTAGTTGTTGCTATGTGTTGTTTCTTGTTGATCAGTAGTGGAGCCCAGTTGGGACGATCGTGGATCTAGCAGTTGGGTTATCTTCTTTTATTTTGGCTTCGTCCGTAGTCGGACTATGTGTGTACTCTGAATGATGTATGATTTATTTAAGTATTTGTGTGAAGTGGCGATTGTAAGCCAACTCTTTATCCTAGTCTTGTTAATTACATGGGACTACGTGAAGATGACCCTTCTTGTGACAAAACCACAATGCGGTTACGCCTCTAAGTCGTGCTTCAACACGTGGGAGATATAGCCGCATTGTGGGTGTTACAAGTTGGTAATCAGAGCCATCCCCAACTTAGGAGCCCCCAGCTTGATCGAATCGCTGGCGTTGTTGAGTCTAGAACAAAAATGTTTTGAGTCTTAGGATTATATATATCGGAGAGTAGGATTCTTTTTACTCCTCAGCCCCTTCATCGCTCTGGTGAGGCCTCCTGACGTAGATGTTTTGTCTTTCCTCGCCTCAAATTTCACTAAATTTTTTTTAGGATCACGCGGGTATCTTGGGATCGTTCCGATATTCTTATGACGAGAACATTGTTCTTGGTGCCTCCTGACATTTAGGGGTTGTGGCAGTGTCCCGGGGAGTTGAGCTCCGAGGTGTTGTCGTCATAATTTTATCGTTGCGATTCGGAATACACGAGTTTTGCCGACATCGAAAATCTCTTTTATGAAGTTTTTGGTGAGATAACCTCGACCCCACCCAGTACTGGGGAGTTCGGGAGTATTGCCATAGCTCGTATAACGGATGCTTTTCGATGGTTGAGGTACACGATTTCCGAAGGTTTCTTGGTTATGTGTTGACGGATGGAGGCAGCTGGATGTAGGGATTGTTAGTTTGTGTGAGATATATTGCTTCCCCTGTATCCCCAACACCAGATTGCATAACCGGAAAGTTTCGGGAGTTTTATAGGTGGGAATTCAAGTAGCTCCTAGAATATCTTTCCGACAGATGCATGATATGAGATTGGGGTTCGACGTCTAGTGGTCCGCCTATCCACGGTCGTTTTTTACAGTGGTCTCGTTGTGTCTTAAAGAATCCTTGGCTATGCCGATTCGGGGACACTTCGGTATGTCATGTGCCTTGCCTTGTACATGATGGTGCTGTACGATCGAGCCCGTGTAGGCCCCACCACGAAAACTTCGGACGAAATCTCTATCATATGTTTGTTCCGGCTTATTCTGCAAGCCAAATCCTTTGTTTTGTTTTGATTTGTGGCATTCGAGTTGCTTCAAAGTCAAATGTTGAATCCATACCTTTCCTAAACGGTGTTCTCATATTGCTATGTGAATACTAATCCTTCTTGATCATCGAGGTCGTCATGTTAATTCTTTTCCAACCGGCGTGCTTCTCTTCAAGTGGATTCTATCATTTCAACATCCGCAAGATCAATTCTAAGTTTTCTCAACGGTATCCATTCCATCTGCCCCAAGATGCTTTTGTTTTCCCGCCCTACCACCCTTAACTTCAAGGACTCATATATTCTAATCAAGTATCCATTTATTCATGCGAAGTCTATTCACTCCTTTCAATCAATGTTCTGATCCGGTGATCCTCGTGAAGATGCTCACGAGGTTCAAGTTCATCATTCTTCATTCTCGTATTCTTTTCCGGTGGATTTAACTCAAGCTTTCGGTGTTGATCATATTCTTTTTCTCATTTCAAGTGCTTTCTTATGCCGGTGTATCTCTTAATCATTCACTTCTCGCTATTCCTTCGTTCTCGAGTGTTGAATATATCTCAGAAGGCCCGTCTTTCCATTCTCAATCCGTCCAAATTATTTTGAGGTTGTTATATCATTCAGGCCATTTAATTCAACCGGTGCAATCCCCCCTTTCAATCAATCATTCAACAGTGTTTTCCTTTGAGTGGGCCCTAACCCACATGTCTTTCCCAGGATCTTACCTGACTCTTCTAATTTTTCCCGGAGCTATTTCCGAATTCTTTTTGAAGTTTGACGTAAGAATGAATTTCATCAGTCAGATGTTTTCCAAGAACAATTTCAAATTATTTTTCATTGTTGGCCCAACCTTTTTGTTTACATTCTCCCGGAGTATCTCAACAACTCATGGTGGTGTTTCTCATCGTCTTTCTCAACACAGAAGACCGAAGAAGAGTTCCTCTTAAATCCTTACTCGTTCTTCCAGAGATTCAGGGTTCTAGCTTGATGCCATCCTCTCATAATTGTTTTCGATTGTGAGAAAAAAAATTTCACCCATCTGGAGCAATTCAGGAGTCTTTTTAGTTTGATTCTCCGGAGCCAATCATCTCAGAATTATTCATTCCAGCTTTCAGTTCTCGTTCTCCAAATCTTACCAGTGCATCGTTCAAGTTTACTCTAGTCAGCTCATGATCTCTTTGTTCTCTTGTATCTAAATCCCCTTAAGTATCTTCATTCGTTTTCTAATTATCCCTGGTGAGTTGTGCCTTTGCTTCGTTCATTTTCTATTCTTACGGTGGTTCGTTCAAGAGTTCTCTTCCTTGGTTATCATATCAATTCATTCGTTCTTTCCAACCCCACCGGTGGTTCATGGAAGACCTTCCCAAGTTGCGCTATTTCTCTCGTCAATCTTTTCAAGAAGAATAAGTAGTATGCCAAATCCGTTGCTTGTCATCAGTTTAAGTCGGTGAAGGATACGCATAACATAATTCTTATTCTTGTTTCATCCAAGTGATTAATCCCTTCCTTCAGAGTTTGTTCAGGAGGAATAAATTCTTGATTTCTTGTTGTTCATCTTTCTTTCGGAGTTCCACGTTTTCCGCATTATCTCGTCGCGAAGCTCCATCTAAATCATTGCAAGGCTTCTTCTCGTTCTTTTCAACTTTCCTTTTGTTGGATCTTTCTTTTATTAATGGAGTTCTTCATGGAGGCTCTACATTGTGGTTCGTCAAGGATTCTTTTCATTCTTAAATTGTTCGTCAAGATTTCTCTCGAAGTTAAGATCCTCCAAGCTATACTCTAAGATAAACATGGTGCTCAACACATGTTTTGTTTTGAGGAGTTCAAGCATTCTTCATCTTGCATTCCAAAGTGCAATTCTTTCTACCTTATCTTTTGAGATGGTGTTATGTCACTCTTGACAATTTCCCTTTGTTATTCGAGTTGTCAAGATTGAGGTATTTTAAATCCATAAATCTCCTTGTTGGAGTTATCTTGTGTCATATTTCACCTAAAGCCTTCCCTAAGGAATGTAGCTATTTCTGGTGCTTATCAATGATCCAATTTTCTCCTTCTCATCTCGGTCAAGAAGTTTTTCACCTCTTTGGTGCTCTCAATCAAATCAATGGTTTCCATTAGTGGCCAGTTGTCACCTCATAGTCTTGTGATGTTTTCCATAAGCCCACTACAAGCTTATTCGTTTCGTTGTTGGTTTTCGAACAACTCCATTATAACCTTCTTGGAAGGCTGCTTGGCATTTTCTTCTCTATTCTGTTATTCCAATGATCTATCTTCTATTATTTCTTTCAGAGGCATTGTGATGTTGCTCTCTTCACTCCTCTTCTCGAACTGAGGATTGCGTTCTTTTCATGCTTATCCATTTAACAGGGGTGTTGTGTTCTCATTCAAGTTCTTTCATCTTATCAAGTTTTGCCTCCCGTTTCAATCGGAGTGCTGTCTGAAATCCTTCTTACCCCTTGTGCCATTCTTTCAATAGTTCTGGAGGCAGTGTGTAGTTGATTTCATCAAGTATCATTCCATCTTCTCAAGTTCATGTTCTATTCCTTCCATGTTCAACCAGGGTGCTGCCCGAATTCTTTCTCTCTCATCTTGTTTTAACCAGAGTGGTTTCGAATTCTATCTTGTCCATTAAACTCTTGGTTCGTGTCTTTGCAATCTTCAAGTTCTCATAATGTTCCTTGTTCCTCTTTTCTAACAGATTGTTTGCAATCTCGTTCATCTCTATTGTAGTCTTTCTTTTAAATTGCTCAACCTCCCAAGGTTCGTGGTTTCACTCATTGTTCGAAGAAACAACTTAGTTTACCCTCTTCTCTTCCTCTTCCGTTTCTCTCCGGTGCCATCCTAGATCTCGGGATGAGATCCTCTTGTAGTGGTGGAGTGTTGTAACGCCCCGAGACCGACGCTCCAGAAGACTTCCTGCTATTCCAAGTTTTGTTGTGTGATTTGTTTTGTTTGTGCATTCATCATGCCATCTCTTGCATTGGATCATGTCATCATGCCATCATATCATTAATTTTTAAAACTCACCTAAATAAATTGCATAGGTCGTTGATCTATTTAAATCGAGGGATATTCACATGGTGATTTCTCTTTAAAACATATTCAAAGTCTCCTACTATTATTATGGAGCTATAATAAAATTATTCCGTTTATTTGGAATTAACCATAACCCACTTGCAAAATATCCCATGCCGTTGTTATCACAATTCTTGGTCTCCAACCTTGCCCATAATTTCTTTCATCATTTTCCGGAGCTCCACCAAAAATCTCAACATTTTTGGACACTTCAAAAACCAAGTCCTAGTTCAAACCCATTTGAGTGAAATTCAAATGAGTTTAAATTTACATCTTTCATCCATGGCCTTTTCTATTTTCTCGGAACAAGCACATTCTTGTGGGTCCAGGAAAATTATCCGCGTGTCCAATTTCTTCCCCAACACCTCCTTTCTTCTCCTTTTCTTCTTTGTTATTTTCTGTTTCTAGAGAATAAAAGAGAGAGAGAGGAGAGAGCCCAGCACAGCTGCACCTTCTAGCAGCAGCATGCCACTAGGCCAGGCCGGCCCACCAAACCCCTTGAGGCCCAACCCTTTCTAACCCTAGCGAGCATCTCTCGATCCTCATCTGCTCGATCCTCATCTCCCCTCATTCCCCCTCCGCCGCCACACACACGCACGCACACAGCTAGCGCCAGGAGGAGCGCCCGCGCTCGATCCCCATGGCGCGCCTCCCCTGCCAGTGATGTCGCCCTCCTTCCTCTTCTGCACCGGCGCCGTCCATCCCCGTCGCCCCGCTGCATCGCCTGCTTCCTTGTTGCATGCCTCCTTGCCAAATCCCCGTCACCCAAGCGCTCGAGGAGAGGAGCTTGTCGAGCATCTACGCCCGCAGGCGTCGTCCTCCACGCCCAGCAGAAGCCCGCGTCGCTCGCCTCTCATCGCCGACCTGCCCGTACTCGAATCTCCGGCCTCGTCCCTGACCCGAGCTGTCGGATCCGGCCGGATCGAGCTGGCCCGCGTCCACCACCACCACCACCACCACCACCTTGCTCTGTCGCCCGCCTCCCCTGCGACCTTGTGTCATCCCACTGCCCGTCCTCGCCGGCGCGCCCGACCTCTTCACCCCTTTGATTCCCCGCTGCTCCTCCTCATGCCTCGTTCTGGCGTTGTCCGCGACGTCCGACGACCACATGCGCCAACCTCACCATCTCCCTGGTCAAGTTGACGCCAGGGCCAACCCGAAGCTCTCCTCTGCGTCGTCATCAGCCGAAGTTGCAGGTCCGGCAGACCTGTGCCCACCATGGCCCTCCTCGCGCTCCTGCTTCCTCTCCAACGGCCTTTTGTGGCTACAACCACCTTTTCGGCCAAGTCCACCTTGGCGCCCTGTTCTTTGTTGGCGCCAAGTCCAACGATCCTTGGCGTGGAATTCGCCAAGTACCACTACCAATGCCTCTGGATTCGCCAAGCACACCGGCTCTGTGGATTTTGGCAAGTCCCTCGACGATCGGCGCTTAGTACCACTACGTTTGCCATGTACATAGACCGGACCGACAAGTACCCCGACAACGTGTGTACCTCTACCGTCAACCTCGGATACGTCAAGTTCCTCTCCAAAACATGAACCACTACCGTCGCCGTGTACCACTACTTCCTCTACTGTCGCCGTGTACCACTACTTCCACAACATGTCGTGTACGACTACCGTCGCTCGGATTCGACAAGACAACATGTACCACTACCGTTGCCAAGTACGACTACCGCACGGTTATGCTAAGTTCATCTACGAAACGTGTACAACTACTTCCACTACGACCCACGAGTACCACTACTTCCCTCGATGACTCGAACTGCTCCGAAAACGCACGCTTCAAAGGTATAACCCACGAGACGATCAACCGTGGATCGAATGCTTTGTTGTATGAGATGCTCGAGTTTTGCACCGTGATCGATTTGTCTTTGCACGTTCCTCGTTTGCCATGCCACCGTCATGTGGGACACCCGGTATCCGAGATCACCCCACCATATTTTGCATGTTCCGCACATCCGCACAATTGCTCTTTTGCACTGGTATCTCAATGAGTTGTCGGATCATCGGAATGTTGCCATGGCACCATTTCCGTTGTAGTTGCCGTGTCACCCGTTTTGTTCCGTCATGGTGACCAAATGTTTCATATCTTGCTCATGTCAACATCTTCATAAAAATTGCATAAAACTTGCATATGTCATCCGCATCATGATAACAACAATTAAAATGTTTAAAATTGTTGTTGCATGAAATTGCTAAATAACATGGGGATATTCCGGAATTGTTGTTTGTGTTTCCGGCCTCATTTAAACTTTCCTAAATAGTTAGTTTACTTATGTTTCACCTCTTGCCATGTTTAACCACACTTAATATTGTTGTGTTCCTTAACGAGAGAGAACTAAATAATTGATGTGGTGTTCCGTCAATATGCAACTTGTTGCATATTGAGCTCCACTTAAATTGTAGTGTTGTTTGTTTCACCTTGCCATGTCATGCCTCATTAAACCGGACATGCATCATACTTGTTTGTGCATCATGACATGTTTATGCTTGTGTGTTTACCATGTTGTTTGTTTCTTTCCGGTTTGCTTCTCTCGTTAGCTTCGGTTTCGTTTCGGAGTTGTGAGGATTCGTGCGACTACGTGCGTTTGTCTTCTTCATGCACTCGTTCTTCTTCCTTGCGGGAACTCAGGCAAGATGACCATTACCCTCGATATCACTTCTATCTTTGCTTGCTAGTTGCTTCGTTCTATCGCTATGCTGCGCTACCTATCGCTTATTTACCATGCCTCCCATATTGCCATGCCAGCCTCTAACTTTTTCACCCTTCCTAGCAAACCGTTGTTTGGCTATGTTACCGCTTTGCTTAGCCCCTCTTATAGCATTGCTAGTTGCAGGTGAAGTTGAAGATTGCTCCATGTTGGACAGGATTATGTTGGGATATCACAATATCTCTTATTTAATTAATGCATCTATATACTTGGTAAAGGGTGGAAGGCTCGGCCTTATGCCTGGTGTTTTGTTCGACTCTTGCCGCCCTAGTTTCCGTCATACCGGTGTTATGTTCCTTGATTTTGCGTTCCTTATGCGTTTGGGTGATTTATGGGACCCCCCTGACAGTTCGCTTTGAATAAAACTCCTGCAGCAAGGCCCAACCTTGGTTTTAACATTTGCCACCTAAGCCTTTTTCCCTTGGGTTCTGCAGACTCAAGGGTCATCTTTATTTTACCCCGGGCGGTGCTCCTCAGTGTTGGTCCAAACTAAACACCGTCTTGGGACCATTCATTGGCAACTTGGATTACGTCGGTACACGTGCGCTTAGCTTATCGGTGTGCCACGAGAGCGAGATATGTGCAGCTCCTATCGGGATTTGTCGGCACAGTCAGGTGGTCTTGCTGGTCTTGTTTTACCATTGTCGAAATGTCTTGTAAACCGGGATTCCGAGACTGATCGGGTGTTGCTGGGATTAGGAATATCCTTCGTTGACTGTGAGGGCTTGTGATGGGCTAAGTTGGGACACCCCTGCAGGGTATAAACTTTTGAGAGCCGTGCCCGCGGTTATGTGGCAGATGGGAATTTGTTGATATCCGGTTGTAGATAACTTGACACCAGATCTGAATTAAAACGCATCAACCGCGTGTGTAGCCGTGATGGTCTCTTCTCGGCGGAGTCCGGGAAGTGAACACGGTTTTGGGTTATGTTTGACGTAAGTAGGAGTTCAGGATCACCTCTTGAAAATTGCTAGCTTCACGACCGTTCCGTTGCTTCTCTTCTCGCTCTTATTTGCGTATGTTAGCCACCATATCATGCTTAGTCGCTGCTGCAACCTCACCACTTATCCATTCCTTACCCATAAGCTTAAATAGTCTTGATCTCGCGGGTTTTGAGATTGTTGAGTCCTCGTGACTCACCAGATACTACCAACAGTTGCAGGTGCCGATGATACCAGTGCAGAGGATGCTACCTAGCTCAGATGGGAGCTCAACGAAGATCTTAGTTGTTGCTATGTGTTGTTTCTTGTTTATTAGTAGTGGAGCCCAGTTGGGACGATCGGGGATCTAGCAGTTGGGTTATCTTCTTTCATTTTGGCTTCGTCCGTAGTCGGACTATGTGTGTACTCTGAATGATGTATGATTTATTTAAGTATTTGTGTGAAGTGGCGATTGTAAGCCAACTCTTTATCCCAGTCTTGTTCAATACATGGGATTGTGTGAAGATGACCCTTCTTGCGACAAAACCACAATACGGGTGATCAGGTGCTTACCCCGGGTACTTGAGGTACCGCGGGTCGTGGCTGACACGGAAGTTCCCCGGATGTTGTGGTTACAGTGTGCAACCTCTGCAGAGTGTAAAACTATTCGAATAGTCGTGTCCACGGTCAAGGATAGTTGGGTAACCGCTCTTGGGCTACGTCCATGTGTTTACGAAACCTAGTGAGTAGGTATGGATGAGTGGAAAGAACTACTTGGGTCAAGTCAAAGGACTTGACGTGATTGAGATGGGTTGGTGCCCACTCTATTTATGTTGATACCTGTAACCTGTCCTCATGGTTACTTGAATTCTCTTGATGCATGTATTACAAGTTGTTGAACATGTCATTGCACTCAAAACTAGCTTTCTGGAAAAATTTACCTATGTCATGCATTGTTGTATCTTGAACCAAAACATAGGTTGCTTGCGAGTACATTCAAAGTACTCATTGGCTTGCCACTGGTTATTTTATTGGCCAGGCATGAAAGAACAGGATGTGATGAAGAACACTTCGGTGACGAACATGCGAGCTAGGATGCTTCCCAGTCAGAATGCCTGTAGGGTTAAGGTAGATGGCATGGGTCCAAGTTATTGACGAAGATTTCTGCTGTGATGTTATACTCAAGACTCGACCATAATGGTCCTACTTGTGTAAAACGGTATGTATGGATGTAAGACTCTTGTTATTCAGCTTCAGTGTGTTCAGTGAGCATTGATCTCTGGGATCACTGTACACGTGCATTCGGTGATCACGACTGATGAGTCGGGGTCCCCACAGAGCTGGTATCAGAGCCATCCTGACTGTAGGAAGCCTTAGTTAGCATGGTCCTTAGTTAGGGTAAAATATTTCCAAGACTACTACTAGTTTTCAAAACTATCTATACTTCTCTTCCCTTCTCAGTTTTTCGAAAACTAAGGTATACTTTCCTTATTGATCTCTTCCCCTTCAAAACCTTTGGTCGCTAGAACCCTTATGCCCCTGGCCACTGGATTCCTTGTAATGCTCGTGGATAATTTAGAAGGAAGATGCCTTGCCAGACATCCACCCACATCTCCTGAACACAAGATTGGCGACATCACAACAAGACGATACCAACAGAAGATACCTCCTCGAGGAATGAGGACCTGAAGACCCAGGAGATGGTGACACCCTTGACACTGCCCCAAAATGATGGAACCTTAGCCTACGATGATCAGGTCATAGGATATGCAAGATCATGATATACATCGCTAATAGAGTAACCTTGTCACTACCGTTGTTGTATCGGCAACCACCGGTGGATGGGAACCTAGCCATTTGGTCCGACTCACTATAGTGAGCAGGAAAACGGTTCTCTTCATCCCCCGCTCTCGGTGACGATATTGTCAACAATGTGTCCGACAGATTGGGCCTCTATTTTGCCTTGTTAAATGTCATTGCATAAAGGAGTGCCACCTGGAACCGCCAACACCTTAAAAAGGCAAAAGTGATCGTCATGACTAAGAAGACAAGAGAAGATCAAGTCAATGCCAACCACAAGGAGCCACCTTCACCCCATCACCTCATCAAGAGAGAAGTTGTTGAAGATTCTTCAGGCTCAACCCAGATTGTTTCATCGAACAACTACAAGAGACGTAGCAACACCTGAGGAAAACTCAGAAGACTGCATGAGGCACAAGGCACGACTACCGAGTCCGAAAACCCCTAGGGTAGGATGAGTCGTGTACCCCCTATGCGCAATCGAGTCCATATGACAGTTCGAATAGAACCATGATTGTGTGTTGCTTGTTGCTTGTTTTTATTTGTTTGTGTTTTGATATGGGTCGCACTTTTGCCCCAGGCGACAAGTATGCGACTATATCACCTTCCTCACCTTGTTTCTTTTGTTTGGCCCTTTTTGCACCTGTTTGTTTGCACCAGCACTATAGAACCCCCTTTAGGCATTCCCCTCCTCTATGCTACTTTTCCCTCTCATCTCTCTCCTCAACTGAAGACAAGCAAGACAATATGCACCAAGGATTCCACCTCGGTGACCAACAAGCATTGAAGACTTTTTGCTACTACCTCCTCGACCAAGTGCAGCCCCTTAGAGTTATGGTTGCCCCTCAAGATTAGAAACCCATTCCTAGACCCTTCGAGACTTCACGAGATACCCCAGCTCGAATCCTTCACCATGAGCTTAACCTACGGAATTGCAAGAGAACCAATTAAGCCTCCGTAACCTTGCTTATCACTGGGTTCATTATGGAACTAGTGGACATAGTGAATGAGCACATTATGTTCCTAAGATAGCACCAAAACTGACGATGCCATAGGGAAGACCAATTTAAGGATATAGGAACAATGGACAAATGACTTGATGAGTTTATATCAATGACTTGAGGAATTATATGAGGCTATTCGGTAGATTATGAGGCTTTCATGTTGATAGATGAACTTGGTGGGATCA
This sequence comes from Aegilops speltoides, assembly GCA_021437245.1. NCBI lineage: Eukaryota > Viridiplantae > Streptophyta > Magnoliopsida > Poales > Poaceae > Aegilops > Aegilops speltoides. The sequence goes on from CM038144.1 coordinate 255,172,148, forward strand.
TGAGTACAGATTAGCATAGATTTCATTACCCCTGAGTAAATTGGATTTATAGGACAATTATGATCGCAAGCTGAAACTCTTGGAAGTGCAAGGATTTGACTTGATCAGATGATATTGATAGGAGACAGTTGATATTACGTAAATGACTTGGGGGAACATGTACGAGTTCTCGTTGGACACAAGATTTGGATTTAAATAGGTGATCCTAGTTGAGTACAGATGCTGAGTAGTCTACATGGTTCGGAGTAAATTGGAATTAGACCGAAAATCTTGATCGTGATACCATGTTTCTCGGTGGACAATAAACTAGGAGATTTGGATTAATTTCGGAGTTGATATAAACTTGACCTTGGAGGTTACTTGACCATGATAATGGAAATTGGTTGACTGACTATAGTAGAGATAGCCTTTTCAAGTATCTGGGGATTGTAGGAACCTTAGGAGATCATGTGGAACACCTTAACCATTGGATTTGTAGAATTAAATGGATTCTGTAGTGATTGATGGAAGTTAATGGGATGTTGGAGTTGATTCATAGGAAGGAAACAAGATCTTGGAGTGGCTTACGACATGTTTCCTTAGGATAGAGGTGCTTTATCTTAGACCTTGGCAGAATAGGCTGAGCACTTGGATTGTCACATTCAAGCTTAGCAGCTTATATGTTCTACCCATGGATTTTTAGGGGTAGACATACATATGAGTTTGGGGATTGTAGACATATATGATTTTGTTAGACCTCCTCTCGAGAGTCATGAGGATATGAATCACATGAGTGATGATTGGAGTTGACCTATGCAAAATGATGCTATCGGTGATATGATGTGATTTGTTTAAAGGACTAGATAGACTATTGGCATCTCAGAAACCATGCTTAAAGACAAGATGATAAATGTTCACTCGCACACTAGAATCCTTGAAACCCTTAAGCCCTACCAAGCTACAACATGGTCGGATCAGGACCTTAGGGCCTTGACACTAGATCTAGAACCCCCTTGGCCCACACTCAACCGTGACCACCACCAATGCCTCAGCCCACTTTACGTACCCCATAGACTTCATGGAGTGCTTAGACAAGATAGTTGTCATCATTACTTGGTGACCTACTTGTCTACCCGAAGACGGAAGAAAGACCGTTCAGCTGGTCAGGGAACATCTGAAGACCGCCATGTCAAGGAAGAAGAACTGCACCAACCACCATCATCAACAAGTAAACCTCCGCATCGAAGACCAGGCATATCTGCAGGCCACTTCTCTCAAGGGAACCAAGCATTTCCATGACAAGGAGACCCACACCAAGATTCATCGGCCCCCTTCGAGATCACTCCAAGATTTAACAACCCCCTCTGAGATCACTACGAGACGAAGAGAAGACAGTTACCAGCTGGAGTTTCCACCTGAGTTACCTGATGTGCACAACATCCTCCATGCGTCACAACTCCGGAAGTGTTTCCAACTTCCTAACTTGCCCGATCTCTACGAGGGCATTGACCACCGAGCCATCGACCCCTAGCCCAATCTAACCTACCGCGAGCTACCCATTAGCAACCTGGATCAAGAAGAGCGTCATACACGAAGCCACACCATCAAGTACTTCAAGCTCAATGGAGCACTACACGGAAGCAGAAGCAACATGAGGACTTGAAGACTACCCCAGATCCAAGTTTCTGTAATCCTTTCTGCGCCTAATCTGGGAATCTCGAGGACGAGATTCTTGTAAGGGGGGTAGGTCTGTCACACCCTCCATTTTCATGGCACAACACTTAAGATGATAAATCATGATAAAATGTGGTTTGACAAAAAGTTTTGAGTGTTTTGTCTTTGCTTCGATTGAATGTTGTCTGCTGTTTGCAAGTGCTCTAAAAATCAAATAAGTCCTCCAACTTCTATACTTCATCTCCTTGCTCCAAAAACCTTTTCCAATGATCATGCCATGTGTATAGGACATAAAAATAATTTCTTGCAAAAATAATTTGGCCAAATAGTATTTTCAAAAATTAGTTTTTCAAAAACCCCTGAATTGAGGTTTGCAGTGCAAGTACTTAATTAAGGGCAGTAAATTTTTTTCTAAAAATATATTTGACTCCTATTAGATATAGGATACCTAGAAACCACAAAAATATAATTTTGAAAGTTATTTTCCTATTTTATTTAAAAGCTTTTTATTAAGGCCAGAAATGGTCTTTAATAGGGAAAAATTATTTTATTGTTTTAAAAATATTTGACAAAAATCAGGGAAACTCAGTGGACATATGGTGTCCATATATAAGAGTTTCAACACATGGTCATGTTCAAAATACTGGTCAAATCCCTCAAAAACCCTTTCTGGATATTTCAAGCTTTTGACATATTTACAAAGGAAATATTCTCCAAAAATTCCAAGAAAATTCTAGCATGTCACATATGACATGTTTGATGATCTTGACAAGTATCATGTCATGGAGAATAGTATAACCCCATGAAATCCCCTCAAAACCATTTCTCTCCATTTTGAAGTTTGAGCAACTTTACATTGCCAAACATGTCCAAATGTTCTCAAACCTTGTGAACATTCTCAAATGGTCTAATAATCCATCTAGACCAAATGGCACTGGTTGGAGAACAAGTTAACATGATCAAAGTGCCCCAAAACCCTTTCTGTCCAGAACCAAATTTGAACAACTCTACATTGGAAACTTTCTCCTTTTGATCTCAACTTTTGTGGACATGTTCAGAGCCTCTAATGATGACACTACACCAAGTGGTTCATCAAGGAGAATTGATTTGCATGACTAAATCTTGGTAAAGCCATTTCTGCTAATTTCTAGGGTTTACCAAAGTTGCATTGTCAACTTCCTCCAAATGAGCTCCAACTTGGTGATCAACCCCATTTCTATATGAAACTTGATCCTGTTAATCTTCATATCAATTGGAATCCATTTGCTTGCCCAAACCACCATCAAACACCTTCTGGCACAAATTTAAAATGCTTGTTTTAGCCATTTCCACACATCTCCATGGTGAGCTTTTCCCACAGCCTCATCTTGTCCTCCTCTACCTCCTGCATCTTTCCCTGCCCGAGAAGCCATGATGAAGGGGGTGAAAAGCCCTTTCCCCCCCTCTGGACAGCAGCCTTCCTCCCATTTTCTCACCTCTCTCTCACTTCTGGCAAGCCCCAGGGTATCCAATGCATTTTCCCACATTGTTTACTCCCCGGTGCAGCCACTAGACGCAAGTGGGCGCGTGAGGACGCGAAGAAAAGCCACAGGTGCCGGCCATTTGCGCGCTCTAGAGCACGTCAGCATGCTCCTGACCATTGACACGGTGCTCCCGACCACCTCAAGCCTCCCCCTTGCACCAGTCGAGGTGCCTCGACGTCCGCAACACGCCACCAGGCTGGCCCCCTCCTTCCCCCCTCTGTCCTGCCCATGCCGCGCGTGCCTAGTGCCGCCCGAGCCCGCCAATGCGTGTGCGAGCTCGTGTCTCCACCCGGAGCTCGCCCCGCTCCCTCTCTCCCTTCCCGGCGCCCTTCACCACCCCCACGAGCGCCGCAGACAGCCCCAAGCCTCCTCCCGTGGCCACCACGGCCATTTTCGCGGATGCCCGTAGGCCTCGTCCACGGTGAGCCATGGCTTCGCTATATAAGGCCGCCCGAGGCCTCTCTCTGGAGCCCTTTCGCTCTCTCTCCCTCCTGTACGCCACCCAGACCCAGCCAACCCTCTCGCCGAGCCCTCCGTCGCTCCCCATGGCCGAAGCAAAGCCGCCGGACTCCGCCTAAATTCACGCCCACCTCTCCTCCTCCTTCCCTCTTGACCGCACTAGAGCATCACCACCATCACCGCGAGCCCCTCCCGTGCTTCTCCCTCTCCTCCCGGTGGCCATAGCACCATAACCGCCACCACCGCCGACCTCCTCCGTCGCTGACAACGCCGTGCTCGACCCTGAGCTCCTCGGCGGTCGTGCCACCCATGGATGGGCGCGGCATCACCTCCTGAGCACGCCGGTGGGAAGAACACCACCGGAGGTGGCCCGTGCCGCCCGGGAGAGCGCCGGCGCCCACTAGGCCTCGCCTCCCCTGCCTCTGCTCTGTTCGAGCGGGAGGTAGGAGACGGCCTGAGCACCGGGCCCCGCTCGTCAGCGACCCGGTGGGCGGGCCCCGCCGTTTAAGTGGAAACGGCTTCGGCCGTATCCGCCCTGCTGTGGCGTGCCCAGCTGGCGCCTTGACGTGGCCTCCCAGCGTGTGGCGCGCAGAGAGAGAGGCCAGGCCAGTGGCGCCCTGCTGCTAAACCTCGCCGGTGCGCGCCGCCGCCGCCCAGATCCAGCCCATTTGGGTAAAAACCTTTTCCCCTTTTCTTTTCTGTACAGTTTGTAAAATCCATAAAGAATTCAAATGGACTCCAAATTTGATGATTCAAATTTCTAGTGACTCTATAAATCATGATCTATCTGGTGATGCAGCATGCACATTTTTCTAGAGACCTTTTCTTCACAAATATTTATCAAAACCCCATTTTCCATTTCTGTGATGAACTTTAGAAAATCACAGAGAGCCCATTTTTTATCCAAATTCCATGGTTCAAAATCCTAGATGTCTATAAGTTCAAAACTTAGTTTTTGAACATTTTTACTATTACTTTCTGTATCACCTCAAATATGTGTCTATTTCTTTATATATAGCCAACTTTGCAAATTCATAGGAAAATCATCTCAACTCCAAATCCAGTGAAACCAATTCCTAGATGCTTCTAAAATCATGCTTTGTTAAATGGGTGCCTTTGCTTTTTTTTCAAAAATATATTGCTGTACACTTCTTGCAAATCCACAAATCCCTTGATTCCATCATATTGAAATGTTCAGAGGTATCCATTCATCAAATACCAATGAAACCACTTTGGTCACTCCTCATATGACCAGAGGTATCCTAGAAAAGTCATACTCACATTTTTAGAGCACTTTTACTTTTGCCCTGTTGTGGTGCTTATTGTGTTTGTTTAGGCGTTAGTTGTGAAGGAGCGGAGTACTTGGAGAAGGACGAAGACTTGAAGACTACGAGAGCAGGCAAGCAGCCCTTTGATCATGTCTATGAAACCCTTTTTATGCATGTCATATAGCACCATATTGTTCTTGCAATGGAATCATGATGAGGTGGCAACAACCTTGATGGTTTGCCACCGTACTTCCTCGTTGATACTTGCATTGTGCATGACCCTACCTTCTTATGAGGGTTATGCGGCGGCGGAGAATGACAGGATGCTAAAGTAGTGCTACGCAAAAAGGGACAGGAATATGCATGGTGAAGGAGACAAAGTATTTTCAAAGGACTTTTCGAAAACCCCGTCGGGTGTCACTTATGCCCGAGGGAGATGATGAGATGGGTAATCACTTGATGACGAAGTGGTGTTCCGAGGCAAGTGTGTGTGTTGTTTTCAAAATGGATTGGTTTAAGTTGCGACTGTTATTCCAACATTACATGCGCAACCACTCTATCCTTATATGGGAAAGGGCATTATTGAGTACCTAGACCGATACTAGCTTGGGGCCTGCATTACTAGTGATGGGAGAGTTGTTGGTGCGCTCTCTCCGGACGGGGTTGTGCCAGGTAGGGCGGCCATGGCCATTTTTATGGGGCACCGGACACACCGTTGGTACCCCGTGACAGTGGTATGTGATAAATATGGGAACAAGGCTCCACGAAAATGTTATGTGAAATGTTGGGCACGGGGGTTACTGCCAATCGAGTGGACTCCATGTTAGTGTCGTCTAGGGAAAGGTGGTAATCGGGTGCTTACCCCGGGTACTTGAGGTACCGCGGGTCGTGGCTGACATGGAAGTTCCCCGTATATTGTGGGTACAGTGTGCAACCTCTGCAGAGTGTAAAACTATTCGAATAGCCGTGTCCATGGTCAAGGACAGTTGGGTAACCACTCTTGGGCTACGTCCATGTGTTTACGAAACCTGGTGAGTATGTATGGATGAGTGGAAAGAACTACTTGGGTCAAGTCAAAGGACTTGACGTGATTGAGATGGGTTGGTGCCCACTCTATTTATGTTGATCCCTGTAACCTGTCCTCATGGTTACTTGAATTCTCTTGATGCATGTCTTACAAGTTGTTGAACATGTCATTGCACTCAAAATTAGCTTTCTGCAAAAATTTACCTATGTCATGCATTGTTGTATCTTGAACCAAAACATGGGTTGCTTGCGAGTACATTCAAAGTACTCATTGGCTTGCCACTGGTTATTTTATTGGCCAGGCATGAAAGAACAGGATGTGATGAAGAACACTTCGGTGACAAACATGCGAGCTAGGATGCTTCCCAGTCAGAATGCCTGTAGGGTTAAGGCAGATGGCATGGGTCCAAGTTATTGACGAAGATTTCCGCTGCGATGTTATACTCAAGACTCGACCATAATGGTCCTACTTGTGTAAAACGGTATGTATGGATGTAAGACTCTTGTTATTCAGCTTACGTGTGTTCGATGAGCATTGATATGCAGGATCCTTTGTACCGTGCATTCGGTGATCACGACTTATTAGTCGGGGTCCCCACAGGGGGACGTTGGATATATAATTAATGTGGGTGTATTAGCTATTTATGTTAATCCTATATAGAGAGGTATAGATTGATCGATGTGGATGTGGGAGAGGTATAGATTGATCGATGTGGACGTGGGAAAGATGGTGAGACCTCACTGGATATATCGATTGATCGGTTTGTGTCGAAAACTATGAAAGACCTAGCTATATACACACATACATAGAGGAACATCGATCGTTGCGCATGCACGCGTGAGAGATAAAGAATGCCCGGTATGATGGAGAGGGGGATGTGATGTAGGGTAGAACCCTAGGAAGGACCTTTTCACACTTGGAGGGGGGAAAAGGAGAGAAACCACAAGAACAACAAGAACACAAAGATGAACACAAGAGGTAATCACTCCAACAATTCCCGATTACACATCCACTAGGGTAACAACACAAGATCCACAAGTCACAAACTCAATCAAAGGAAAGATACAATGGCAAAGTTCATCCCAAATCCAAAGGAAGAGGGGTCTTGAAGGTAGTCTTCTCCCAATGGAGGTCTTGAAATCCTCAAGGATTCTTCCCTATGGGGTCTTGATCCTCAAAGAGGGAAGTAATGGAGCAAAGCTCACCGAGATCTCATCTAATACTTTGCTAACCCTAGAAATGGTCCTAGGTACGGAATATATAGCCTTGGGGTCAAAGTAGAAGAAGGGGAGCCGAAGAAGCCATCTCAGCCGGCCATCCTGGGAGGCCCGTGCGCACGGGGTTAGTTGGGCCCGTGTGCACGGGGGTCCCATGGGCACGGTACAGGCCCGTGCACACGGGGTGCTCCAGCACCTGTTTCTTGTGTAGCCCGTGGGCACGGGGTCTCAAGGGCCCATGCGCACGGGGTCACCTGGGACTTCATGTGTTGCTGCTGTTGCACTCCGTCTTGATTCGTACGGCCTTGGGGTGGTCCTCCTTTCTCTTGGGGATGCTCCAGAGTTCCTTGGTGGTGTTCCCCTTCATACCTAAGTAGGCATAGCATATTTTGGTGAGGTAGTAGACATGTTCCATTTGTGTCCATATGCAAGTCTAGTAGGAAGAGTTCATCTCGGTTTCCAAAGCACGTGCTCTATCTCTTGTCATGGGTTCTCGTGTGGTTGGATGTGTCGATGTAGCGTCCATGGGGATGATGGAAGGATTCTCCACATCATCTCCCCTCCCTTGGGAAAGATCCGACCTCAGATCAAAATCTTCATCACCATGGAAAGGCGAGAGGTCTTTGACGTTGAAGATGTCACTCACGTTGTACTTGTCTCGTGGGAGTTCAATCTTGTAGGCGTTGTTGTTGTAGCATGCTAGCACCTTGAATGGTCCATCGGCTCGAGGTAGTAGTTTGGAGTTGCGTTCGTTGGGGAAGCGGTCCTTGCGAAGGTGTAGCCACACGAGATCACCTATGTTGAAGATCATTGGTTGTTTGTTGACGTTGAGCTTGGTCGCTAGTCGATGTAGTTGGCACTCGATGATCTTCCTTGTATCTTCATGCAGCTTCTTGATGTAGCTTGCTCGTGCACTCGCATCCATGTTGGTGTGCTCTTCTAGAGGTAGAGGTAGAATGTCAAATGGGGACAGCGGGTTGAAGCCGTAGACGACCTCGAAGGGGGACTTACCGATAGTCGAATGTCTTGCACGGTTGTAGGCGTACTCGACGATGGGTAGACATGCCTCCCACTCCTTGATGTTCTTCTTGATCAACACGCGAAGTAGAGTGGATAGTGTCCGGTTCGTCACCTCCGTTTGGCCGTCGGTTTGAGGATGGTATGCGGATAAGAACAAGAGCTTGATTCCGAGCTTGGCGCATAGAGTCTTCCAAAAGTAACTCAAGAACTTGTCGTCGCGGTCGGAGACGATTGTCTTTGGTACTCCATGGAGGCGCAAGATTTCCCTACAAAAGAGATTTGCAACGTGTGAAGCATCGTCTATCTTGTTGCATGGAATGAAATGTGCCATCTTAGAAAATTGGTCCACAACAACAAACACGGAATCCTTTCCATTTTGGGTTCTAGGTAAACCAAGTACAAAATCCATACTAATCTCTTCCCAAGGTTGATAAGGAATAGGAAGAGGTATGTAAAGACCATGAGATTGAGCTTTAGACTTAGCTTTGCGACATGTAGAGCATCGGGTGGTGAAGCATGAGACATCATGGAACATCTTGGGCCAAAAGTAGTTCTTGGAGAGTGTGGCGAAAGTCTTGTCGCGTCCAAAGTGTCCCATGAGTCCGCCTCCATGAGCCTCTTGCAAAAGGAGCAAACGAAGAGAAGACTCGGGAATGCATAGTTTGTTAGCTCTCATAAGATAACCATCCTTGATGTAATATTGTTCCCAAGATGTATGGGTCAAACATTTAGCGTAATGAGGTGCAAAAGATGGATCATTAGCATACAAGTCATTTATGTGCTCAAAGCCAATAACATTCAACTCGAGTTTAGTGACAAGCGTGCATATGCGCGAAAGTGCATCGGGAAATACGTTGTCCTTACCCTTACTGTACTTGATCACATATGGGGAAGATTCAATAAATTCACTCCATTTGGCATGACGCTTGTTCAACTTAGTTTGACCTTTTAAGTACTTAGGCGTTTCATGATCGGTATGTATGACAAACTCATGAGGTCTAAGATAATGTTCCCAAACATGTAGGGCACGCACTAAAGCATACAATTCTTTGTCATAGATGGGATAGTTAAGTTGAGCACCGGAGATTTTTTCACTAAAATATGCAATTGCTCGTTTTTCTTGCATCAAAATTCCGCCAATTCCGGTACCGCTTGCATCACAATGAACCTCAAAAGTTTTGTCAAAGTTGGGCAAAGCAAGAATCGGAGCATGAGTAAGCAAAGATTTCAGCTCATCAAAAGCGGTTGATTGCAAAGATCCCCAAACAAAAGGAGTATTCTTCTTACTCAAAGCATGCAAAGGGGCGGCAATAGTGCTAAAGTTTTTCACAAAGCGACGATAAAAACCTGCAAGACCAAGAAAACTTGTTGCAAATTGGTGGGTTGGGGCCAAGTTTTAATTGCTTCAATTTTAGTTTCATCAACATGGACACTTTTGGAAGAGACAACAAAACCCAAGAAAACCACTTTGTCAACACCAAATGTGCACTTTTTCATGTTGGCATAAAGACTTTCCTTGCGAAGTGTTTGCAAAACAACCCTAACATGATCAAGATGTTCTTTCATGGTTTTGCTAAACACAAGAATATCATCGAAGTAAACCACAACAAAGACTCCAATATAAGGGTGAAGTACATGATGCATGAGACGCACGAAAGTACCGGGAGCCTCCGATAAACCCATAGGCATGACTAACCAGTCATATAAGCCAAATTTTATTTTGAAAGCAGTTTTCCATTCATCACCCTCTTGTATGTGGATTTGATAATAGCCACTTTTAAGATCAATTTTTGAGAAAAAGTTGGCTCCACTAAGTTCATCAAGCATATCATCTAAGCGAGGAATGGGATGCCTATAGCGAACGGTGATAGCATTTATAGGTCTACAATCGGAACACAAGCGGAAAATTCCATCGGTCTTAGGCACAAGTATAACGGGAACGGCACAAGGGCTTAAGCTTTCACGTACATGACCATTTTTGATTAGTTGTTGTACTTGCCGTTGAATCTCCTTGGTTTCTTCGGGATTGACATGGTATGGAGCTTTGTTTGGAAGTGCCACTCCGGGGATGAGGTCGATTCGATGCTCAATGCCTCGTAGAGGAGGTAGACCCGGAGGTAGCTCATTGGGGAAAACATCTTGAAATTCCTGCAAAAGATATTGAAACACCAAAGGTAGCTCGTGAGTGGTGTTAGTTTTTGGTTCTCCATCCTTGCACACAAGGACAAAGTGCATCACACTCGATGAGTTCTCACACACTTCTCTCATCTCACTTTTTGTGGCGAATAGTTTGAGGTTTTTCTCTCTAGGCGAAGAGGCGCTCAAGTTTGGCTTGTTGCTCTCACTCATGTTTTGGTGGCTCACTTTCTCACTCTTCTCTCTATGGTGGGTGGCTTGCTGTTCGGCTATCACTTGACTAGGAGACATAGGTCGTAGCACATATTCCTTCCCTTTCATCTTGAAGCTATAGTGATTGGTACGCCCATTGTGGATGATGCCACAGTCAAATTGCCATGGTCGACCAAGAAGGAGGTGGCAAACGGTCATTGAGAGCACATCACACTCCAAAGTGTCCTCATATGTACCAATTTTGAAGGAGACTTGGACCATATGCTCAACTCGTATAGTGCCGGAGTCACTTAGCCATTGAACCTTGTAGGGGTGCGGGTGCTTCCTCTTGACCAATTGAAGCTTCGAGCATAGTTCTTCACTTGCCAAGTTGTGGCAACTACCTCCATCGACGATGACTTTGATGGACCTTCCATTGATGCGGCCTTGGTGTGGAAGATATGGCATCGTTGGTCTTCTTCTTGTTGATGTTGAAGTGTCAAGACCTTGGAGACAACGAGAGCGGGGCTCGTATCTTCATCACAAAAGACTTGATCATCTTCATCCTCATTCACACGCCAGTGCATTGCCACTTGCTCAAGAGCTTCCATTTCATCTTCACTCATTGAGTCGTAGGTGCCATCGTCATTGAGGATCATGGTGCGCTTGTCGGTGCATTGGAAGGACTTGTGGCCTCGGCCGCCACATGTGAAGCACTTGATTGAACTTGTCTTGACGGTCTCATCGGTCGGAGTAGAGGAAGGAGCACGCGGCTTGTAGTTGCTTGTAGTAGGAGGAAGACGACTTGAACTTGACAAAGGTTTCTTGTAGGTTGTCTTGTCGTCGTTGCTTGGAGAAGGCTTGGTTGATGTAGATGTTGGAGGAGTTGTTGAAGCTTGATTGTTGGAGAAGCCATATGTCTTGGATGAGTACTTGGCGTACTTGAAGTCATCTTGCACTTGACGTTCCGCCTTGGTCGCTTGATGCACTAGCTCGACGTGGTTGGAATAGGGTTGGAAGTCGGCGATCTTCTTGATGGGATGATTAAGTCCATTCAAGAATCGTGCCATTGTTTGCTCATCATCTTCCTTGACATTGGCTCGAACCATGGCTATCTCCATTTCCTTGTAGTATTCTTCAACACTCTTTGTTCCTTGCTTGAGGAGTTGTAGCTTCTTGAAGAGATCATGGTTGTAGTAGGTGGGCACAAATCGTGCTCACATGACATCTTCATTTGAGCCCAAGTGGTGATTGGAGGGTCACCTCTTGCTTCTCGGCGCTCAAGGACTTGTTCCCACCGTATGAGCACATAGTATTGGAACTCAAGTGATGCCATTGCAATCTTCTTCTCTTCCTCATAGTTGTGCAAATGAAAGATTTTGTCGACCTTCAATGCCCATGAGAGATATTCTTCCGGATCATTGCTTCCATTGAACTTGGGCATTGTGAATTTGAGTTTTCCATAGCGCTGCTCTTCATCTTGATAGCGGTTGTGATATCGCTCTTGCCTTGGAAAGTCCTCGAATGCTCGCTCCTCATGATGTCGCTCTTGGCGTGGAGGAGGGTCTTGAAGCACTTGTTCCACTTGGTGTTGCTCTTGGCGTGCAGGAAGTCCATGATCAACTTGCTCTTGTTGAACTTGAGGTTGAGGTGGAGCTTGACGATGCACACGTGGTTGGTAGTTCCTCTCTTGGATTTCTTCTCGAAGAGCTTCCTCTTTATTGCGCCGTTTGCGATTGCGGTTGGCGATGGCTCGACTTGATTCTTGAAGGGCACGTTCCGCCTCAAGAGCTTGTGCTTCTAGTTGTTGTTGTTGAAGACGTTGAGTCTCAGCGTCTTGTTCCTCTTGGTGTAGACGCGCTCATTCTTCCTCTTGGTGTAGGCGCGCTCGTTCTTCCTCTTGGCGCTGTAGTCGTTGTCGGTCATGAGCTTGAGAAAAAGCGACTTGGTTTGATTGAGGACGAGGAACTTGCTCATCGACTTTCTCTAGTGAATGCTTGGCGTGTAGCGGGTTGCGAGATGCCTGACGGTCTTGATGCGCGGCTCGTCGAAGAATGGTCGATGACGGTGTACTTGAGCCGGAGAAGGTGTCGTCAGAATGTCGACTTGAGTGGCTCCATCTTGAGTGGGAAGAAGTTGAAGGAGGCCGGTTGACCAATAAAGCGCGGATCTCGTCCATTCTTGCATCGTTCTCCTGCTTGTGTGCGTCAAGCTTGTTGTCGAAGTAGTCTCGTGTACGTTGCTCAGAGAGTCGCAAGTCGGTGGCGAGGTTGTCAATGCAGTCGTTCATTGCTTGTTGCTCTTGATGGAGCGCTCCTTGTGCACCAAAGAGGTGGCTCTTGGTGACGAATGATGACATGTCGTCATCTTGCTTGATGAAGAGTGGGTTGGTAGAGGAACTTGGCCTATCCATCATAAGAAAGTGGTGATGAGTAGGAAAATGAGAGAACAAAACCAAAGTTACCTTTTCGGAAGATTGTGGATGTAACAAGTACGATCCCACATGATGTTACAATAGGGGAATTGGTACCGGGAATTGTTTCTCACACCTACAAGTAAATGGTCTATGGAGGAGCTTGGTTAGGAAAGGCACAAATAATTCAAGCAAATGTTAGTCAAGATGTTGATAAAGTTGAGAAGATTCACAAATGGAAAATAAGACAAATAGATCAACCTCCCAAGATAACACGAGGAACACCACACGAAAGATAAATGGGATCCGCACGACCATGGGGTGAGCTCGAAGATGTCTAATCACGGGAAAAGCTCTTGTCGTACGGGTACTAGAGAGACGCTAGCTCGATTGCACTAATGGGCTAGATACGCTAGTGCACCAACCTAATAGAGAATCCACTCGTCTCACTATCCCAAGTATGCTTATGTATGTGGTGACCAAGATGATGCACATATGCTAAGGCTCGATGCTATTGCTTATAAGCTCTTTGCTTCTCTTCTCTTTTGCTTAAAAGCTTATTTTCAACTATGCCACGATGCTTGATATACGAGCCACACAACAAGGTAACACGTAGTAAATGCACGGGATGGAGGAAACACTAAATGGTGCACTAAGGCGTGGCCCGGCAATACTCAACAAGCTAGTCTCGATGGGTAAGCTACACAAAATGGCTTCAAGCTATCAAGTTAATGGCAAGGGAGTACAAGGTGCCGTCGAGGTTACCGTCCTTGCTTACGGTTGAAGATGATCTTGTCGAAGCCGAAGTGTTGTCCGAGTCGATGATTGGTGGCGATGATGATACCAAATTGCGCCTAAGTAGCCGAAACACCTTAGGACACAAGAGAAATCGCAACCAAACACTCAAACAAACATGTAGAATGGTGCGGAAGAACACAAGAGGTGGTGGTGGAACGAAATGAGAAAAACAGAAAAATGGCCGAAACTTCCTGGATAGCCCGTGCGCACGGGGTAAGTGAGGCCCGTGTGCACGGGGTCCCGATGGCCCGTGTACACAGGGTCTCCCGAGAGCGGATGAACTGATCTGATGTCAGGACCCCGACTCAATGCCACATTGATCTAGCATGTAACACCTGATATCACTTTGCGGCCTCACGCACGGTATTCCCACGGGTGTCGCCTTACCTTTGCCCGGGACCGTTTGCGCCTTTTGGCACACGTATATGATAGTGTCGCTAGCATCCATATGATAAGGAGCCCGGGGTGACATGGCTAGTCGTAAACCCAAAGTGGCACGAACTTACAGGGACATGCATCCATGACCCAGCATCGAACGTGTTGGTCATCAGCGAGTGAATCCAGGCTGTAGCACTAGGCTAGCAGGACTCCGGTGAACCGGGCTGTAGCGGGCTAACAGGACTCCGGTATTCATCGCATGACATTTCCCCGAGGGGACAGACACAGGAACGAAGAAGGACACATGCCGGCCAGCCTAAGTGTTACGGAGCAGTAGCAAGCTACCATGGCTCGGCGGAAACACTAGGAGACATTTCCCGGTAAGAGAGGCTACTAAGGATAAACAACTAGATAGTCAGATCCCACATATACCAAGCATTTCAATAACATACACACAATATGCTCGATATGTGCAAATACAACATGGCATCACAACATGACTCTACGACTCAAGTATTTATTCATTAGGCTCCGAGGAGAGAGATATTACAAACATCGGTCTCACGACCCAACATTCAGAGCATACAAGTCAAGCACAAGCGGAAGCTTAACATGTCTTAGTACAGACATCTACAAATGAAAAAGGCTGAGAAGCCTAACTATCTACCAGATCCTGCCGAGGGCACAAGATCGTAGCTGAGGTATCAAGTTAAACGTCGAAGTCCACGCGGAACTACTAACGAGACCGGAGTCTCTCTGCAAAAACATAAAATAGGCAAACATGAGTACAAATGTACCCAGCAAGACTTACATCAGAACTAACTACATATGCATCATTATCAACAAAGGGGATGGTGGGGTTTAACTGCAGCAAACCAGCTTTGACTCGGTGGCTATCCTGAACTACTACTGCAAGTAACTCTTTTGAGGTGGCGCACATGAGTCCACATATTCACCCTATCAATACACCACTATGGATCCACTCCCGTCTCCCTACGAGAACGCCATCCATAGCACTCACGCTTATCTTGCGTATTTTAGGGTATCCACTTTCACTTGTCTATGAACTGTTATAGGCAATCCAGAAGTCCTTTACCGCGGACACGGCTATTCGAATAGATGATGTTAACCCTGCAGGGGTGTACTTCTTCATACATGTTTCCACCACTTAGCGTTTGCACACGACATGTGCTCGACAGACTTCAAGCGAAAGCCGATGTGGGTGTAGACCACGACCTACCTAAACACTCAAGTCTCTAGTCCAGGTTTATCGCCTATTCATGTTCCATCCGCAGGGAGTTCGGCCGAAGTTTCCACATATGGCCCCGAACGATGTGTGCAGGGTTCCCGAGACACCAAACGGGCGCCCGGTACACCGTGCCACGTGCCTACCGCATCACAGCCCACCCCTCCGGTCAGCGCTGCGCACGGCCTCCAGCATACTACAAACACCAGAAACTACTTGCAACTCCTGGACAGAGGACAAAGGTGATTAAGAAGTCGGGCGGGGTCATATTTCAGGGCCCAATGCATGGTAGTAGTTGTTTCATGGATCACAAACATACAACTCAGTTCCTAAGGACGGCTTCAATGAGACAACCCACCATGTACTCCTACATGGCCTCTCACCGCTACCTTTACCAAATCGTGTTCACACACTTAGCTCACACACAGAACGACATGTTCGCACACCTCTGATTCATCCCTGATGAATCAGACCTGACTCAACTCTAAGCAATAGGAGGCATGACAAACAAACATGAATGAGTAGGCACAACAGGGCTCAAACAACTCCTACTCATGCTAGTGGGTTTCATCTATTTACTGTGGCAATGACAGGTCATGCAGAGGATAAAGGGGTTCAGCTACCGCAGCAAGTAACAGATGAATCGTTGTTGTCCTAATGCAGTAAAAGAGAGCATGAGTGAGAGAGTAGGATTGTATCGGAATGAACAAGGGGGTTTTGCTTGCCTGATGGAGTGGTAGTAGGATACCGCCCTTCAGTCGGATAATCGTGGGTATCCTCGGAGGCAGAACCTACCGCGAAAGATACATCGAACACAATCAACACATGACGATATGAAACAATATGATGCATGCTATGACATGGCAATATGAATGTGTTTTGGGCTAATGCAAGCTAGAACAGATGGAAATGAGTCCATTTGAACCAAAGATTCAAATGCAAACCCATTATATGAAGTCATAAAGGTTCATTAACTTGTTTCATCTAAACAGCAGGGTTAAGTTGCTCTAACATGCATGAAACTAGTGCAGATGGATAGATTGGATTTTTTGATCATTTTTCATATATAATTCATCTCATTTGGAGGTACGGTTGATTTGCTATGATTTTTAGAAGTTTTAGTTATTTTCTGGAATTTCCTGTATAAGAATAATTCCAGTAATTGAATTAATGCGTCAGCACTGCGTCAGGGTGAGGTCAGCGGTCAACTGGGTCGGCCAGTCAAACGACGACCAGAGGATCCATCGGTCGATGACTCGGGGCCAATTAGAGTCGCCGACGGTGGCCTGGTCACCGCCACGTCACCGGTCGATCTGACGTGTGGGTCCACTAGTTTTGTTAATTAATCTAGCTTAAAACTAAACAGCGGCTTAATTGGATAGCACGACCCACTGTCATTGTCTAGAGGGTGGGGTTAATTAGTAGGGTTAGCCGCTAATGCTGTGCCACGTCGGAGTCACCGGAGTTCAGCCGGCGGCGACCAAACCCGTGGCGGCAACTCGCCGGAGTTGCTCGGGTTTCAGGTCTGAGCCGCGGTTTGAGCCGCGTTGGTCTCTGGTGGTGGTCGCATGCAGCGTCGGCTGGTTGGTTGTAGCCGGACTGGGGTGGCCGGAGTCAAAGGCCACGAGCTCAAAGGCGGCAGCCGGAGTTCGGTGGGGCACGGGCGGGGCACTGCGGCTTGCGGGCGAGCGAGTGACGTAGCTGGGCGGCATCTCTGGCGTCCCAGGAACACAGTGGTGCAACTGGTCGGAGCTGAGGTGCTCAGGAGCGAGGACCTCATCGGCCATGGCGGACGGCGGCTCCGGTTACTCGCGGAGCAGTGGCTACGGGACGAAAACGACGACGTGGTTAAGGGGGAAAGGACCGGGAGCTCACGGTGAGGCCGATGACAGGCTCAGCTGGCTTGGGGACGACCGGAAGGCGACGAATCCGTCAATGGAGTCCGGCGGCCGTGCTTAGGGAAGATGACTCGTGGCGGCGATGTGGGGCTCCCGCGGTGGAAGAAAGAGGGGGTCAAGGCGGATCCTCTGGGCCGGTCATAGAAGCGAGGGGGAGGTGGTGGCTGCGGCTACGACGAACGGCGTCGGTGGCGACGGCAGCGCTCGGCTGTGGGGAGGAGAGAGAGACAGAGGAGGGGGAAAGCACGGGGGAGAGTGAGAGAGGTCGAGGGGGGTGTGTGGCGTCTCCCAGAGGCGTCCAGGCGTCGAGGGGGAGCGGCAAGCAGGAGGTGGCCGGGGCGCGTGGCCGCACGCACGGGGGACACGCCTGGCTTCCTTCTGTCGCGAGGAAAACGACAGGGGTTGAGGCCAGTGGGCTGGGCTGGCCAGCTGGGCCAGCCAGGTGGGCTTTGGTGGGTGCCTGGTAAGAGGACCAGGTGTTGTGCTCTCTCTCTCTCTCTCTGCTAATTCTGTTTCTGTTTTCTATTTTTCTGCTATAGTTTTGAGATTAGGAAAAATACCAAGGAATTTCCTAAAATCCTGAAAACATTCATGGACACTTGTTGATTTATTTGAGTGGCCCAAAAATAGTTCCAACATTATTTGAACATTTAAATTATTTATATTATTCAAATGCCCAAAGTCAAATACAATAAGATTTAATTTAAAAATCCAGAATGGCCTAGAAATATGTGCATGACTTTTGGCAGAGGTTTTCACCTTTAACAAAAATCATGAACTTTTCTAAAGGGCATTTGGGATCATTGAATTTTTTTTATTGAACCTAGTTGAATTCATTTGGTGCTAGGGTTTCAACAATCCCCATTTCAAGTTTCATGAAATTTAAACATGATGCTCACATGGAAGCTAGCATAGGTCAGGCCAGAACTAGGGATGTGACAACTCACCCCCAGTAAACAAGAATCTCGTCCCGAGATTCAAGACGTGAGGTAAGAACACAAAGGGGGCACTAAGTATCACAAACTTCATGATCCAACTGTGTTCTTGAGGGTGTTGATCTGTTGTCTCAATCTATCTTGACGTCTTTGCTTGCGAGGTCTTCATCCAACACGATGCCGATAGAAGGAGACTCTCCAGAAAATGATCTCCTCGAAGATCGAGTAATCAAGATCAGCTCATGGAGTAAGAGTTAAGAACATCTCTCGAGCTGAGATACGAAGCATTCATCCAAAGGGATGGAGTGGAATAGATGTCGAAGGTTCACTAGGTAGACAACAATTCCGCACTTAAGAAGGTGGTAATTGGTTGTCAACGCAGCGAGGAGTTGAGTTGCCATGATACCTCAACAAGACACCTTAGGGATGGTGACTTGTAGATATATCCCCTTATGTGGCAAAAAGAATTACCTTTGATTCAAAGATCATTGAAACTCTTTATACCAGCCTAAGGCAAATCACAATCGATCATTTGGAGGAGTTCGGTAGAATAACATACTCGGACTAGAATGGATGATGTAGATTACCTTGTTGAAAACTACACAAGGGATGTTTTTTAGTAACTGGGGAGAAGCTCAACAGTAGAGAGTGAGTCCATAGTTTGAAAAGTTATAGCATAACCGAGGAAACTGAGAGGAATCCCAGTTAGTGCTGATGATAACACCTAGCACTTGCTCGTGCTCTCAAGAACTTGAGCATTTCCATATTCATCAAGGTTTTACCAACATACGTGTCAAGGATCCTGGCAACACAATGTACTACCATGATGAATAGCGATGGACAATACAGATGCAAAGGAAGATAACCTTCTCAGATTTCACCTTAGCGGGGCCAAGGGAACAAAATCTGGATGATCGACCGAGAGACATTTAGCACTCCGCTTCTAATGTTCTCCTTGATGTGCTAGTCCAACCCATTAATTAAAATAGTTTGGTACCCAGAACATCAAGTAAAAGGTCAGACTTCGGAATCTCAAGGATCCATAAGGAACAACTACTGGAATAAGTTCTACGAGATACTTATGGGGAGGTGGCCAACTTCTTCAATCAAGATACTACAATACTGGATCTTCTCGCTGGGTGTGTTGGCCACGACATCCATTTTACCGGGTTACAGAGAGACCAACATTGTAGTTCTTGGGAAACGTTCCAACCATCATATCTGCCTGAGATTCAGATCTGGTTGGTGTCAGAATATTTCAGACTCATCAAGTCTAGAAAGAAAAATGAAAGTTTGCAACACAAATTGACGAGATGGCGTTGCGAGATTCTCGGGGAATGAACTACGATAGTAAACTCCAAAACATGAGCTGGTTCTCCTACATGCATGTGAACACGCTGTCCCAGACAAGCATGACCCCGTAGTAGTCTTACAACAAAACACTACCGAGTTCAGGAGGGAAACCATCAACGAGGATAGCGAAGTCCTAACATAAGTCATGATTCTTAAGAAGGAACTTCTTCTCCTTGAACAAATCAATCAGTGGCTTGGTGTGCTAGGGACACATATAGGGTGAAGGTTGCAAGTCTCCAAACCACAGAGTATTTCGCACATGTGCATGACTGACTTGGGATGATTCCAAAGGAAGCAACATTGAATTTCTCGAATCCATGGCGGCCACTTGCATCAAAATGCACATGAATTAGAGGAAATCACTTCTTTGATCCAGGAATATGCTCCATGCACGGGACATGAAGATAACGCTTATAAAAGTTTCCAACACTAGCCTAATGTTCAACAAAATTATGGAGAGGACACGGATGTTGTCGATGGGCTCAACAACAATTCATCCATGTTCCCATAAAAATGGAGTTCCACAATTATGTGAACAAGTGATAGCATTGGTCAGACCCAAAAGATATAATGGTGTATGCTCGAGGGATCAACCACGAGTAAGACAACATTATGAACATCATTGGTTCTGATTTGATTTGATGATAGCCCATACTCAAATCAAAATTTTGATACGGCAATAGGTCCAACATCTGATCACAGGGACCAATCGATGAAGATATCGTCTCTCTTCAACACACACAAATATATCCCTTGAGATGAACTAAGCTGGCAAGTTTTTTCTTCCAACTCTCCAAATTATTGTCCCTTAACTACCAAGCAATAGGGTTGCTAGGAGTATTGATTTCACACATCATGACTCACTTGTCGGCACTCCGGTTGCATTAACACGGGGGCCAAGGAATGAATAACGATGGCGAGAAGTATCACTACGTCGAGAATCCATAAGAGGAGGTGCAACCCTCATGACATTCCTGTCATAAAGTGGGTAATACTTCAGGGTAGAAAAGAACAAAATCTGGGTTGGCATTTTGATCTGCGAGGTACAACTACTTTGACCCAATCCTGGATATGGATGAGGTGCTGGAGTTTGTTTCTCCTAGTCATTCTGGAATAGAATGGCTTGACGGACCATAAGAATAATAAGCATCAATAACACGAATGCACAATTACTCCTGAATATCAATTGATAGATGAAGGTCAGAATACGACTAAAGAGGGACAACTCAAAGGAACCTATATCTTTCTGAGTTGTGGATGCATAGATTAGTATGTCGAGCAAAGCTCAACATTTCTTCCGGATAACCCATGCAGAAGGTAGAACTGGCAGATTCACAATTATGAATGGAGAACTCCTCAAGAGTACTCTGATTGTGATCTTTTGGTCCAACAAACTTCTTCCATAAGTGGTTCATAGTATTCGGAAGAAGGAAATACCATGGACCTCGAGGACTAATGCAAAGGTTACTAATAACCTAAGGGAACTAGCAACACTAACAACATGAAGTAAGTAGGGTGAGTCTTGGGCTCAAAACCCAGGGATAGAATACCTACTACTAAATGGCATCACTGGATGCTTTCGAGAATAAAGGCCAGAATCATCACAATGGGACACAAAACGCGGCTAGATTACTAGGTGATACTCTAGACACCTAGGGTCATAATAAGAACTCCGACATATATGTTAAGGTAACAGAGTACCTCAACTCACCGATTAGTGTGGTTAATCTAGCCCAAAGGGACATCGGAACGGGAGGAAGGGATTTTGCAAATGCTTCAGACTATTTAGAAACCTGGGAGGACTCGGACAGCATAACGGCTGTAAATGCTCGAAAAGATTGGAGACATGCTAGAAAAATGGTGGCATAGCCACTCAGAAGCACAATATCAAGGTTTTGAGATTAACTATCAATACATGGAGATAGTAGGAACTGAACTGAGGCTTGAATCCACCAATCTTATAAGTCTATGGATTAGTAACACGTGATCCTCATAGAAAGAAGAGAAAGCCTAGTTCCTTAATCCCGTAGGAAAGATAAGATGACTCAGATCAGAAGGGCATAAGGTACAAGGAGTAAAAAGAGCCTTACGTTCCATCCCACAATCAATTCCCTTATATAACTAAAGAATTTAGACTCAACTTCGACCAGTTTGGCTTGGTAATCCTAAAGGCAGTCAGGCTCTGATACCAAAGCTGTCAGGACCCCGACTCAATGCCACATCGATCTAGCATGTAACACCTCATATCACTTTGCGGCCTCACGCATAGAATTCCCATGGGTGTCGCCTTACCTTTGCCCGGGAACGTTTGCGCCTTTTGGCACACATATATGATAGTGTCGCTAGCATCCATATGATAAGGAGCCCGGGCTGACATGGCTAGTCGTAAACCCAAAGTGGCACAAACTTACAGGGACAGGCATCCATGACCGAGCATCGAACGTGTCGGTCATCAGCAAGTGAATCCAGGCTGTAGCACTAGGCTAGTAGAACTCCGGTGAACCGGGCTGTAGCGGGCTAACAGGACTCCGGTATTCATCGCGTGACATTTCCCCAAGGGGACAGACACAGGAACAAAGAAGGACACATGCCGGCCAGCCTAAGTGTTAGGAGCAGTAGCAAGCTACCATGGCTCGGTGGAAACACTAGGAGACATTTCCCGGTAAGAGAGGCTACTAAGGATAAACAACTAGATAGTCAGATCCCACACATACCAAGCATTTCAATAACATACACACAATATGCTCGATATGTGCAAATACAACATGGCATCACGACATGACTCTACGACTCAAGTATTTATTCATTAGGCTCCGAGGAGCGAGATATTACAAACATGGGTCTCACGACCCAACATTCAGAGTCAAGCACAAGCGGAAGCTTAACATGTCTGAGTACAGACATCTACAAATGAAAAAGGCTGAGAAGCCTGACTATCTACCAGATTCTGCCGAGGGCACAAGATCATAGCTGAGGTATCAAGCTAAACGTCGAAGTCCATGCGGAACTACTAACGTGACCGAAGTCTCTCTGCAAAAACATAAAATAGGCAAACCTGAGTACAAATGTACCCAGCAAGACTTATATCAGAACGAACTACATATGCATCATTATCAACAAAGGGGATGGTGGGGTTTAACTGCAGCAAGCCAGCTTTGACTCGGTGGCTATCCTGAGCTACTACTTCAAGTAACTCTTTTGAGGTGGCGCACACGAGTCCACATATTCAGCATATCAATACACCACTATGGATCCACTCCCGTCTCTCTACGAGAACGCCATCCATAGCACTCACGCTTATCTTGCGTATTTTAGGGTATTCACTTTCACTTGTCTATGAACTGTTATAGGCAACCCAGAAGTCCTTTACCGCGGACACGGATATTCGAATAGATGATGTTAACCCTGCAGGGGTGTACTTCTTCATACATGTTTCCACCACTTAGCGTTTGCACACGACATGTGCTCGGCAGACTTCAAGCGAAAGCCGACGTGTGTGTAGACCACGACCTACCTAAACACTGAAGTCTCTAGTCCAGGTTTATCGCCTATTCAGGTTCCATCCGCAGGGAGTCCGACCGAAGTTTCCACATACAGCCCCGAACGATGTGTGCAGGGTTCCCGAGACACCAAACAGGCGCCCGGTACACCATGCCACGTGCCTACCGCATCACAGCCCACCCCTCCGGTCAGCGCTGCGCACGGCCTCCAGCATACTACAAACACCAGAAACTACTTGCAAATCCTGGACAGAGGACAAGGGTGATTAAGAAGTCGAGCGGGGTCATATTTCAGGGCCTAATGCATGGTAGTAGTTGTTTCATGGATCACAAACACAGAACTCAGTTCCTAAGGACGGCTTCAATGAGACAACCCACCATGTACTCCTACATGGCCTCTCACCGCTACCTTTACCAAATCGTGTTCACACACTTAGCTCACACACAGTAGGACATGTTCACACACCTCTGATTCATCCCCGATGAATCAGACCTGACTCAACTCTAAGCAATAGCAGGCATGACAAACAAACATG
The DNA here is from genome assembly GCA_021437245.1 of Aegilops speltoides. NCBI lineage: Eukaryota > Viridiplantae > Streptophyta > Magnoliopsida > Poales > Poaceae > Aegilops > Aegilops speltoides. The sequence goes on from CM038144.1 coordinate 255,195,700, forward strand.
AATGAGTAGGCACAACAGGGCTCAAACAACTCCTACTCATGCTAGTTGGTTTCATCTATTTACTGTGGCAATGACAGGTCATGCAGAGGATAAAGGGGTTCAGCTACCGCAGCAAGTAACAGATGAATCGTTGTTGTCCTAATGCAGTAAAAGAGAGCAGGAGCGAGAGAGTAGCATTGTATCGGAATGAAAAAGGGGGTTTTGCTTGCCTGATGGAGTGGTAGTAGGATACCGCCCTTCAGTCGGATAATCGTGGGTATCCTCGGAGGCAGAACCTACCATGAAAGATACATCGAACACAATCAACACATGACGATATGCAACAATATGATGCATGCTATGACATGGCAATATGAATGTGTTTTGGGCTAATGCAAGCTAGAACAGATTGAAATGAGTCCATTTCAACCAAAGATTCAAATGCAAACCCATTATATGAAGTCATAAAGGTGCATTAACTTGTTTCATCTAAACAGCAGGGTTAAGTTGCTCTAACATGCATGAAACCAGTGCAGATGGATAGATTGGATTTTTTGATCATTTTTCATATATAATTTATCTCATTTGGAGCTACGGTTGAGTTGCTATGATTTTTAGAAGTTTTAGTTATTTTCTGGAATTTCCTGTATAATAATAATTCCAGTAATTGAATTAATGTGTCAAGATCTTTGCGTCGTGGTGACGTCGCCGTCAATCGGGTCGGCCAGTCAAACCTCGACATGTGGGATCCATCGTCGATGACTCGGGGCGATTAGAGTCGCTGACAGGTGGCCCTAGTCAACTGCCACGTCAGCCAGTCAACCCTGACGCGTGGGTCCACTAGTTTTGTTAATTAATCTAGCTTAAAACTAAACAGCGGATTAATTGGGTAGCAGGGCCACTGTCATTGTCTAGAGGGTGGGGTTAATTAGTGGGGTTAGCCGCTAATGATGTGCCACGTCGGAGTCACCGGAGTTCAGCCGGTGGCGACCAAAACCGTGGCGGCAACTCGCCGGATTTGCTCGGGTTTCGCGTACAGGCTGCGGTTTGAGCCGCGGTTGGTCTCTACGGGTGGCTGGCGTTGCAGCGCGTCGGCTGGTTGCTGTAGCCGGGCCTGGGGTGGCCGGAGTCGATGGCCACGAGCTCAAAGGCGGCAGCCGGAGTTCGGTGGGGCACGGGCGGGGCACTGCGGCTTGCGGGGCGAGCGAGCGAGGTAGCTGGGTGGCATCTCTGGCGTTCCAGGAACACAGTGGTGCATCTGGTTGGAGATGAGGTGCTCTGGAGCGAGGACCTCATCGGCCATGGCGGACGGCGGCTCCGGTTACTCGCGGGGTAGTGGCTACGGGACGAAAACGATGACGTGGTTAAGGGGGAAAGGACCAGTTGCTCATGGTGAGGCCGAGGACAGGCTCAGCTGGCTCGGGGACGACCGGAAGGCGACGAATCCGTCAATGGAGTCCGGCGGCCGTGCTCGGGGAAGACGACTCGTGGTGGTGATGTGGGGCTCCCGCGGTGGTGTGGCTCGGGGTGGAAGAAAGAGGGGGTCGAGGCGGAGCCTCTGGGCTGGTCATAGAAGCGAGGGGGAGGCGGTGGCTGCGGCTACGGCGAACGGCGTCGGTGGCGACGGCAGCGCTCGGCTGTGGGGAGGAGAGCGAGACAGAGGAGGGGGAAAGCACGGGGGAGAGTCAGAGAGGTCCAGGGGGTGCGTGACGTCTCCTAGAAGCGTCCAGGTGTTGAGGGGGAGCGGCAAGCAGGAGGTGGCCGGGGCGCGTGGCCGCGCGCACGGGGCACACGCCAGGCATCCTTCTGTCGCGAGGAAGACGACAGGGGGGAGGCCAGTGGGCTGTGCTGGCCAGGTGGGCTTTGGTGGGTGCCAGGTAAGAGGCCCAGGTGCTGTTCTCTCTCTCTCTGCTAATTCTGTTTCTGTTTTCTATTTTTCTGCTATAGTTTTGAGCTTAGGAAAAATACCAAGGCATTTCCTAAAATCCAGAAAATATTCATGGACACTTGCTGATTTATTTCAGTGGCCCAAAAATAGTTCCAACATTATTTGAACATTTAAATTATTTATAGTATTTAAATGCCCAATGTCAAATACAATAAGATTTAATTCAAAAATCCAGAATGGCCTAGAAATATGTGCATGACTTTTGGCAGAGGTTTTCACCTTTAACAAAAATCATGAACTTTTCTAAAGGGCATTTGGGATCATTGAAAATATTTTTATTGAACCTAGTTGAATTCATTTGGTGCTAGGGTTTCAACAATCCCCATTTCAAGTTTCATGAAATTTAAACATGATGCTCACATGGAAGCTAGCATAGGTCAGGCCAGAACTAGGGATGTGACATCTGATTTCGTGGTGAATTCCAAGTTTTTGGCCAAAATCAAATGGTGGAAGGTTGGGGATGATGGTGGAGGGGTAGATCCACTTGCCAAACACCAAATTCGTGGATCAAATCAACCAAATCTCACAAGATCAACAAATTGCAAGAAAAAATTTTGGGGCTATTTTTGGTGGGGATTTTTGGATTAGGACGAAAAACAACAAAATCAAGCTAGGAAGTGGAAGGTAGGGACTCCAAGATGTGAATCAACGTGGCTCATGATACCGAGATGATGTAGGGTAGAACCCTAGGAAGGACCTTTTCACACTTGGAGGGGGGAAAAGGAGAGAATCCACAAGAACAAAAAGAACACAAAGATGAACACAAGAGGTAATCACTCCAACAATTCCCGATTACACATCCACTAGGGTAACAACACAACATCCACAAGTCACAAACTCAATCAAAGGAAAGATACAATGGCAAAGTTCATCCCAAATCCAAAGGAAGAGGGGTCTTGAAGGTAGTCTTCTCCCAATGGAGGTCTTGAAATCCTCAAGGATTCTTCCCTATGGGGTCTTGATGCTCAAAGAGGGAAGTAATGGAGCAAAGCTCACCGAGATCTCATCTAATACTTTGCTAACCCTAGACATGGTCATAGGTACGGAATATATAGCCTTGGGGTCGAAGGAGAAGAAGGGGAGCCGAAGAAGCATTCTCAGCCGGCCATCCAGGGAGGCCCATGCGCACGGGGTAAGTTGGGCCCATGCGCCTGGGGTCCGTGGCACGCAGTCTGAGCCCGTCTTGCGCACGGGTGCTCAATACTGTTCCTGTGTAGCTCGTGGGCACGGGGTCTCAGGTGCCCGTGCGCAGGGGGTCACCTGGGACTTCCTGTGTTGCTGTTGTTGCACTCCGTCTTGATTCGTACGGCCTTGGGGTGGTCCTCCTTCCTCTTGGGGATGCTCCAGAGTTCCTTGGTGGTGTTCCTCTTCATACCTAAGGAGGCATAGCATATTTTGGTGAGGTAGTAGACATGTTCCATTTGTGTCCATATGCAAGTCTAGTAGGAAGGAGTTCACCTCGGTTTCCAAAGCACGTGCTCTAGCTCTTGTCATGGGTCCTCGTGGGGTTGGATGTGTCGATGTAGAGTCCATGGGGATGATGGAAGGATGCTCCGCATCAGGATGTGTGTGGGTGTGTGCCTTCATGGGAGACCGACCTGAAGTAAAAGATTGCATGCGTGCGATAGATAACGCCGACTGGTAGTGTGTGTGCATGCATGCACGAGAGAAAGTTAGTGGTACAATTATAGAGAGAAGACTACTATGTGGGTGTAAAAGAATAGGTGAGGTCATAATCAATGTAAAGTTGAATTAAAATATTTGAATAAGAGATCCTGATGTTTGAAACCCATGCATGCATGAATATAACGGAGATCTGCGTGGTGTGGTTTGGAAACGAGCATGTTGTAATGTATACACATTGAACAAGGTGAGACTGATTTGAATTTGAGATACCGATGGCGGACATCATTTGCCCATGTCGCATCCGTGCATGTAATTGGAGACGATGGGCGGCTTTCGCATCACATATCTATATCTATACCCCTATATATATTATATTATATTTTTTTATATTGTGTTTGAGTAACTTTAACTTTGAAAGATGGTCGTTGGATGAGGCGAATCCGATGGTCCAAAGATGGCAAATTTGAGCACTATTGGCCGTTGGATATCATCTAGATTCCACCAGATTTCGGCACATGTATAATCTAGAAGACTCCATGGTTGAACTTAAGCATAATGCACAAACATCAAAACACAAGCACTTCTTGTTCTAGAATTTTCCGTATCAGAATTGCCCAAATGTTTTTCTACATGATTTGCCATTATTTGTTTTTACTTTATGTCTTACAGCGCACAATTCCATGAATCTTAAAATAGATTATCTTTCTTATAAAACCTAGATGATTTTGAATGAAATGAACTATAAGAATTAAACGAACATCTACATCATGCATATATGACTCAAAGCTTGCATGCTATAATGTGGTATTTATTCATAATTTGGTTGCCGAATCTCATGCGTGCAATGCACGTGTACCTTACTCTAGTCTGAATGGTGTTTGTGTGTGTGTTGTGCGTGTTGAGGTGCAAATTGTCTTTTTTTTGGGTACACGTTAAGCTTGTTCTTCCGAAATTTCAAGCCGCGCCTTATTATGCCGAAAATTGAAGCTAGCGTCTCTGCTCATCATCTTTGCTAAACTCCCGCCTCTTCAACCCACGCCTTGTTAGCCCGAAATATTTAAGATATATCTTTGTCTCGTTGTGCTCCGACAACTCCCTCCATCTCAACCCACGCCTTGCTATTCCAAAATTACAACGCGCGCAAAAACTCCCACCTCTTGTGAAATCCTGACACGCGAAATGCCCGTGGTACTCCTGAACCAAAAGAACCGCCTCAAATCAGTGGGGGGTACTTTCGTAACTTACCCCATATTTTGGACAAGCGCGTCTCTAAGCCATGGTTCCCCACTGTCGTCCCATCCACCCACCCATTCGTACACCGAGGCCGCGAAAACCCGCAAGGAAACCCCACACCCTGCTCCGTCCGCCACCCTGCCGGAGCCTCTTCCCCGACGATGTCGTCCACAGCAACACCTCGTCCCTCATCCACCATACCGGATGAGGATCCGTCGTTTATCTCATCGTCCCGCCGGTTCAGCCACCCCGTCCTCCACCTCCAAGGAGCTGCCCCAACGTTCACCTCGTCTTTCGCGCCACCTTCATTCCCACACCACCGTCTTCACCTGCACCACCAGAAGAGCATCATCATCGTTTCCTCGGATGAAGCTGCGGCCTAATCGGCGCCACCAAAGAGGTTGTACACTAATCGCCGCATTTTCTTCTTGATTCGATCTCACGGTGCTGCCGGCGCTGGGTCCCGAGCCGACACGGCGCAGCTGCATCCACGACGGCGTCGCCGGCCACTTCCTCCACGGTGTCGCTCCCTCGGCGGCGACGTCCACACCAGTAGGAGCTGCTGCTGCTTTAGCTCTCGCTCGCGCTACTGCTCTGCTCTTGCTCTCGGTCCCCTGCCTGGTCTGCTCTTGTTATTGCTCTTGCTCGCGTTGCTGCTCTCGCTCTTGCTCTTGCTTGCGATGCTGCTCCGATTTGGCTACACTTCAGTCGACTGAATCGACTTTCGTGTCAGTCGATTTTCAAGGGGTGGGCTCGCCGGGGTGAAGGAAGAACCAGCCGCAGCAGGGAGGGGGGCTCGCCGGAGAGGTACCCCACTATCTGTCTTAGGGTTCAGGATGGGGGCGGTGGTCGCCGCCGGTGGCGGGGGGTTGGCGGGGTGGTGGCGTGGGGATCACCGGAGAAAAAGCCCGGCACGGGGGGCCCTCGAGGGATGGCCGGGGCGGCGGCGGACCGATAGTGGGGAGTGTTTTCGGGGCGGGAGGGGCGGCACACCGCCGGCCGCGGGCGGCGGGGGGCTGCTGTTTGGCCGGTGGTGGCTGGCGGCTCAGGGGGGTGGAGGTTGAAGATGAAACGCAGGCCCTTGATTTCATATCCAACGGCTGCAAAATCGACTCACCAGAGATGAAAAAGTCAGTCGACCGACGTGTAGCCCCACCTTGCTGCTGCGTTCAGTTTCAACAGCAAAATTCAGTTTCGATAGTTAGGTTCAGTTTCGATAGTTAAGTTTAGTTTCGACAGTTAAGTTCAGTTTCGACAGTTAAGTTCAGAGATGAGCGGCTGATGTATTTTACATCTAGCACTTTGTGGTTATGTATTTTACGTCATGTATTGGAGATGCTATTAGAATTCCACTCAGGTTAACATTGTTCGTTGTCTCTCTTGTCCTGCTTCAGCCTCGGCGTCGTACAACTCACCGGAGCTGCTCCAACGATTTAAACCCTCCATCACAGCGGAGCGAGACTCGGGCTCCATCTCCGACGCCTAAGATCTTCTTCCCTCCTCCAACAGCAAAGTCAGTTGGAGCATCCTGACCGGCCAACCCAATCACGCTGAGATCGACATGGCTTCGCCAAAGAGGTTGTACACTTGTTGCATCTCTTTTTTACTCTACATGTTATATATATTGTCCACTGAGCACTCGTAGTAACGGGAAATGCGATTATTTTATCCTACTATATGACAAGCAGTGAGGTACGAGGCAACTTAGCTATCCGTGATGGACTCTCTTGAGCGCCATCATTATTTATCTATGCGCGTTTGAGCTATGCATTTGTCGATGGGCCTGGGAGTTGAGCTAGTATTGCAGTGGCCTGGGTCCAAAGGAATAGAGTAGCACAAAAACATTTTTTAGTGTAGGATTTTCCTTGCTCAAGCCTGCCTACTAGAATCGCTAGTGCTTGAAAGGAAAATTGAATGAAAAATATAGGAATTGGAAAGTTTCCTATGGTACTACTTTTCATGAATTTGGTGCAAAGGAATGGAGCAAAGGAAAACTGTAGGATTTGTTCCTTTAGTGTCTCCTTGAAAGAAAAACCGTAGGAATTCTAATTTTCACTTCTCCTCCTTTTCATATTCCTATTCATCAAGCACAAGACTAAGAGATAGTAGCATAATAGCATTATAACCGTACATTTTCTTGTGGTTTCACTTAATCTCACCATGCTTTTTTGCATCCTGTGATCTTCCAATTGTTGTGAATCAAACACCCAGATTGGCAGAAATCCTGTATTTTTAAATTCTCTATTTTGCACGTGCATTCCTATCCTATTCCTGTCTATTTTCTATCCCTGCATTGTTAAAATCCTCAAATTCAAACAAGCCCTTACTCAATTACTTCTGTTACAGATATGTGTCAAAGAAAACCTTGTGTGGTTTGTCCTGCTCCTGCGGTGATGTGTTCCACCCCACCTTAGCTGCTCCAACGATGGAAGGGTTCACCACAGCAGGGATCCGCTCTCCAGACTGTCATTCGCCGCCTCAGATCTTCTTCCTTGCCGCCGGCAGCCACGACAACTGCATTAGCATCATCAACTTAGCAGATGATCTTGAGGACTACACTGGTCCGCAAGAGAGGTCACACTCTTCCGTGTCTGCTTACGTTATGTGTCGATTAATATGATGACATGCTACATTATTGTCGTGTTCACCTATTAGACTCTGAGTCAGGTCCAAACTAATGCTGAAACTTGAGTTTTTAAATGGTTGTGGGGTACATATTGGGGCAGCAATTAGTACTATCTGTCTACTATCTGGTTAATCTTCGGTGTCTACTATGAGTTTCATGTTGGGTGCAAACAAACATTAAAGGAGCCATTATCTGTATTCTTTAACTAAAGCTATTATCTGCCTGCTATCATTGGTTTTGGGTCTATCCACAGTTTGCTACCATCACTCTGGGTTTGTGCATGCACTCCTTACATAATCTCACTATGTTTTATTCCTATGCATGCCAGTTATTATACACAATGGAACTGATCATGTAGAGCAAAAGAGACGAGCCTTGCGTTGAAATAAAATTTCATGCTGTCGGTGTACTAAGGTAGGGGTACCTCAGTACCCCAACTTGTGCACGGGCAGTTGCAGCTCCCCGCGGCTAGACCTACCACATGCTTGCCGGAGACCATCCCTGCTCCGTATCAAGCCATTCAAGAACAAAGTGTACAAGACAGAAGATCAAGACCCCGGCAAGAGGAGCTTGCCGGGAAGGCCGTCCCAGGCTCAAGAATTACATCACTCACGCAAGGCCCTGGCGAGAGGAGCTCGCCGGGGAGACTAGAAGATTACATCATGGAAGACACGCCTCGGCGCTATATCGCCCGGCGAGGGCCCGGAAACGGCAGTTTCAGAGCCCGACAAGCTCCGGGCCCGGCAAGATCAAGACCGGCAAGGTACTTGCCGGGAGAGCTGCGCTATGTGCCCAAGACTCCAGCTCATCCGCCCACGCCGCCTTGAGCCCTCTCCAGAGACGCGTGGCGGTGGCTGTGCAGCACTGGGGTGCGGTGGCACTCCACGGTGGTGGATCCATCGCCGTGGTGAGACGGAGACGCAAGGGCGGAGCTTTTGGGGTCGACGGCGACGGGCATTAAATGCCCTTGTCCCTCATCACAAAGTAGGTAGAAACCACTGCTCAAGCAATCGTAGCTCCTTTGTTCCTTGACTGCTCCAACTACCACCTCTTTTACATTTTTACCCCCTCTCTCCACGTTGACACTGTTGGTGACCCTTTGCACTATAAAAGGAGGCCCATGCATAACGTGGGGGTTCAATCTGGGCAACTCCCACGCTCGGTGTAGCTACATCAGAGCTCTTCAAGCTCCCGAGCCTAATACAACACAAAGCAGCAGAGGGTTTACGCGCCCATCGCGGCCCGGCCGGGTAAAATCCGCCCGCTGCATCGCCTCAATCGCTCTCTGTGCCTCCTCCGCCTCGCACCGCACTCACGAAGGGCCCGGCCCCATAGGTGCTCGCGGCGGCGTGTCCTCACGCCCGCCCGACATCTTTTGGCGCGCCAGGTAGGGGGCGTCGAGGTTGTGCGGACCTGATCCGGCGTTCGCGCGCGCGTTCTTCATCAACCTCTCCAGTTTCATCGGCGACTTCATCGACAACTGCGCCATGGCCCCGAAGACGAGGGCTTCAAGGGTTGCAGACCCGTCTGCGTCTCACCCGCCGCCACCGGAGCCAGCGGTGGGCGGAGGAGACGCCAGCGGAAGGGTGGACACCGGCGAGGGTACTCGCGCGCCACCGATCGAGGACAGACGGATGACCGCGCCTCGGTCTCCGTGGATCCACGCCCATCTCAGCGACGATTTACCCAGCAGCGCCATATCACGGGAGGTGGTATCCGCCTGCTGGGGCAAGAACATGCCGGAGGCTCGCGGGGTGCTCCGGACCGCTGTCCATGCATGAGCAAAGCGAAAGTGCCGGGGCGGGATCCTGCTCCTCCTATCGCTATTAGGAGTCCGAGCATATCCCGTTCCTCGCGCCGCCGCCTCGCTCCCTCTATTCCGGCAAGCGCATCTCCCTGGAGCGCTACGCCGCCGTCGAGGACACGCCATCGAGCTCCGAGCCCAGCGAGGACAGCTCTGGTGCTCACTCCGGCGAGCGCAGCTCCTCGGAGCGCTCTAAGCCCGGCGAGGGCAGCTCTGGTGCTCGTTCCGCAAACGATCTCCCGGAGCTCTGCGCGCCGCCGAGGACGCACCATCGAGCTCCACCGACAAGTGCAAGGAACGAGAAAAAGAAAAGCTAAGTCGCCGAGCTTTTGTGCGAGCACTCCTTAATTCCATGCTTTTATATGTTATATCCCTCGTGCGTTAGTCCTTTGTGCGCAAAACCATGCGCGGAGGAGCTCGCCTGTGAATAGCCGCACTTATCTTGCTTCGAGCACACTCAACGAGTTAAAAGTGAGCGCGACAAGCTTCGCGCCTTGTTTCGCTTCCGAGTCCGCTCAGCAGGTTAAGCGCGTCGCTTGTTGGACACGGCAAGGCTGCTTGCGGAAGCGACACCAGCCAGCGGGCTGCTGATGTTCCGCGACTCAGCAAGTGTGTTAAGCACCGCAAGTTCCCTAGAAGCGAGGGTGAAAGCGCACAAAAGATGTAAAGTAGAGGGTGTAACGTGGCAAGCCTTGCCGTGAGATGTCCTTCAGATGAGAGACTTGTGCGCGAGAGGAGCCAAGTCGTGGTCGATTCGCCCTTGCCTTGTTTCCGAGTCCGCCAAGCAAACACAAGCGCTGCTGAGCTGGCCCGCAAGGTTGCTTGCGGAAGCAACACCAGCCAGCTGGCTGCTGATGTTCCTTTTCAGCAAGCGTGTTCGCGACCGGCAAGCTCCCCGAAAACGTAGAGTGCAAACATACGAAGGGCAAGGCACGGCATCGTATTGCAAAGTCAAGATTTATATACATACACATGTACATGATGAAGGTGTTGCAGATCTATCTCAGCTGTTTTCATGGCCGAAATTGCAGCAACAAGAAGAAACCAAAAGAGCGCGCCAGCGCCTGGGCCCCGGCAAGCCAGGGTTGCTGGGGGCTGCCAGCGCCAAGATTCGTCTCCGGCGAGCCAGCGTCGCTGGGGGCTGCGAGTACCAAGATTCGTCTCCGGCAAGCCAGAGTTGCTGGGGGCTGCTGTATCAGATAAGTTTTTCATCCCTCGTCATGCATCCTCCTATGGACCGGGGAAGGCGGGGCTGCGTCTTTGAACGAGCGTGTCTTGTAAAACCCCGACGCGGAGGAGCCAAATCCTGGCCCCAGTTGCGTACTTGTTTTGTTTCCGAGTCCGCTCAACAAACACAAGTGTGCTGCTGCACCTTACCTTGCTTTCGAGCCTGCTTTCGACAAGTTAAGCGTCGAATCGCCCGCAAGGTTGTTTGCCGGAAGCAACACCGCCAGCTGGCTGTCCCAAGACGGCAAGCATGTTCGCCCGCAAGCTCCCCGATAGCGTAAGAACATACAAGGCACGAAGTCAAGTAAAAGACTCAGTCCGCAAGTTTTTCCTCTTTTCATTAAAAACATCCTAGTTTAATACAAGTCCATAGAGGATGAAAAACATGATAGAGAGGATTACAAGTTTCTAATATAGCTAAGGCCCGAGGGCTTACAAGTTAAAAAGATAAGGTGCCGTGATCCCTCTCCTGTTTCTCTGTTCAGGAGTTCAGGAGGTAGGTCAAGGAGCCCCCGGCAAGAGAAGCTTGCCGGGGAGGGCGAAAGGAGCGCCTAGGAGAGCGCGGCGGTGAGCGCCCACTGCGGCCCGCGGGTGGCGTGCCCTCAGGAGCTGCGCAAGGTGACGGGCATGGAGGAGCGCGCCCCCGGAGAGCTACGGGCGCCAGAAGACACCAAGAGAACTTCCCGGGGGCCGGCCAGGAGCTTGGCGGAGACGAAGGCGTCGGAGGCAGAGCTTGAAGACGGGGTAGTGGGACGTCAGTACGCTGTCAAGGGCTCCTCGCCCTCGTACTCCGACGTAACGGCCTTGCCGCCGCTCCCCCTCTTCCTCTTCTGCTGCCTCTACGCCAGCCGCCCAAGGAGACGGCCCCGGGGAGTTCGAAGGCGGCGACCCGGATTGTGGGGTCGCCGGTGGGCTTGAGGCAGCGTGTCCGACGCCTAGTCGGACCCGCCATCCCTCGTCGTCGCTGTCGCGCCCTCCTCGTCACTCTCGCCGAGGAGGAGCTTCGCTATTCGAGGAGCTGTCCACACAGCATCTCACCCGGGTCCCGTAGTCCCGAAGACCTTGACGGCGAAGGTCGCCTCCATTAACTAGAAATGGAGGGTAAACCCCGCCGTCAAGCTATGGATCCGGCGAATGTCTTCCACCCTCGGTCGAAGAACATCACGCCGGGCTGGGGACACGACACTCACCCAGTGCCGCTGATCCCACACCCCTCATGCGCAACTCCATCACGCCGGGTGGATCCGGTCCCATCGCGTCCATAAGCGGGCCGGCAGCCGAGGCGGCGACGAGGCGCCGGCGAAGCTTGATGAAGAACTCCCAGGGTCATCTCCGGTGTGGACCGTGATCGTGGACAGGAGACGTCGGGGAGACGGGAGGCGATCACCGCGACCGCCTCTCCCGACCGCCTCGGCCACGCCTCGGCCTCGTCGCGGCCGCCCCTCCCTCTCCCTCTCGGGGCGGCTCCGCCACGGAGCGGGTAAAGAGAGTGCGCTGCCGGGAGGCGACCCTCGCCACCGTCGAAGAACTGGATTTCTCCCTCCATGGCAGAGAGAAGAACGGAAGATGAAGACGAAGGAGAAGAGGATGAGTGTGGCCATTGTGCTCCCCTTCCGCGCCTTTTAAAGGGGCGAGGTGGGGACTCAACCGCCCCGCTCGACCAATCGGGAAGCGAGGAGGCCAGAGGAGCGGGGCCGACTCGCCTTCTCCGCCCGTGACGGCTCGGTCTCCCACCTTCACCGCCCACGACCCCTGTGCATGAGGGCCGCGTGGCGAAAAAGCGGAACCGGAGCGACGGGTGAAACGACCTCGCTCTGCACCACGATCACGGGGTGGACGCCTTAAAGACTGCATGCGCCGCCCACGTCTCCCACGACGCCGCAATCGACGCGTGCCGTTACGGGGGAGACGGCGGATGCAGAAGCGGATTCGACGTGCCATGGGCCGCGTGTGCCCGTGCACTGTTTTGGGCCTGGCCCAACAGCGCTCGGCACCGTGTGTGGCCCAGGCCCGGGGGCTCCTGTCGGTGTACTAAGGTAGGGGTACCTCAGTACCCCAACTTGTGCACGGGCAGTTGCAGCTCGCTGCTAGACCTACCACATGCTTGCCGGAGACCATCCCCGCTCCGTATCAAGCCATTCAAGAACAAAGTGTACAAGACAGAAGATCAAGACCCGGCAAGAGGAGCTTGCCGAGAAGGCCGCCCTGTGCTCAAGAATTACATCACTCACGCAAGGCCCTGGCGAGAGGAGCTCGCCGGGAGACTAGAAGATTACATCGTGGAAGACACGCCTCGGCGCTTCTACGGCCCGGCGAGGGCCCGGAAGCGGCAAGTTACTGAGCCCGACAAGCTCCGGGCCCGCAAGATCAAGACCCGGCAAGGTACTTGCCGGGAGAGCTGCGCTATGTGCCCGACTCCAGCTCATCCGCCCACGCCGCCTTGAGCCCTCTCCAGAGACGCGTGGCGGGTGGCTGTGCAGCCTGGGGGGTGCGGTGGCACTCCACGGTGGTGGATCCATCGCCGTGGCAGACGGAGACGCAAGGGCGGGAGCTTTTGGGGTCGACGGCGACGGGCATTAAATGCCCTTGTCCCTCATCACAAAGTAGGTAGAAACCATCTGTTCAAGCAATTTGAGCTCCAACCGTTCCAAGACTGCTCCAACTACCACCTCTTTTACATTTTTACCCCCCTCTCTCCTACGTTGACACCTGTTGGTGACCCCTTTGCACTATAAAAGGAGGCCCATGCGCAACGTAGAGGGGGTTCGAATCCTGGGCAACTCCCACGCTCGGTGTAGCTACTACTGTAGCTCTTCAAGCTCCCGAGCCTAATACAACACAAAGCAGCAGTAGGGTTTTACGCGTCCATCGCGCCCGGCTGGGTAAAATCCGCCGCGTGCATCGCCTCGATCTGCTCTGTGCCTCCTCCGCCTCGTATCAAGACTCACGAAGGGCCCGGCCCCATAGGTGCTCGCGGCGGGCGTGTCCCCTCACGCCCGCCCGACACATGCAGACGCTGTTCCATGGTGGGCGCAAAGGCAGCCCCTCCACCCATTTCGGATCGTAATCAAGAGGAAGATAACTGCTCGAGGGGATTCGTATGAGAAGACCACTCCTATTTACCCCATGAGGTCTTTGCTCTAACTTGGCATCTTGATGTTGGTAATATCATGCATATGGTGCCTTGCATTGCTTATTGATACATTAAAGATGTCATCTGCTTAGTTTAGACATGCTTTGTGTCAATGCCATCTGTTTAGTTTCTTTATCGTATATGTAAATCATGCAATGCCATCTTGTCTAGCCAGGCATCATATATGTGAATTTTGTAATGCCACCCTGGTTAGCCAGTCATATTATATGTGAATTATATCATGCCATCATTATTTTATTATGTGTTAAATTTGTCAAGAATTTTAGTACATTCAATTACTCTTCATGTGCATCAGCGATTCAGCACGGTCATGGAAAAATCTGGAGTGGAAACAAGGTCTTCAGAGCAGACAATGCTATCTGACGAAGCGCATGTCTTGCTAGTTACCGATAGCTCCTCAGACGAGGATTCAGAGACAGATGACCAGTCATATTTCCCCCTGAGGTGCATGCCCTAACTTGGCAGGGTTATGGTACTCATATCGTGCGTATGGTATCTTGCATTGCTATGTCATTTGCTTAGTTTAGACATGCTTTGTGTGAATGCCACCTGTTTAGTGTCTAATTACCATATATGTGAATTATGCAATGCCATCTTATTGCAAGACATTATATATGTGAATTATGCAATGTTATCTTGTTGCAAGGCATTATGTATGTGAATTATGCAATGCCATGCTGTTTAGGCAAGCGTCATATATGTGAATTATATCATGCCGTCCTTTTTTTGTAGTTCTCATTGCTTTTGTTGACAATGTTTGTATATTCAACTGCTCTTCCTGTGCATCAGCCATTTGAATTGGTGATGGAGAAATCTGGAGTGAAAACAAGGTCTTCACAGCAGACAATGCTACCTGCTGAAGCAGATATCTTGCTGGTTATAGATAGCTCTTCAGAGGAGGATTCAGAGGCAGATCACCAGTCCTATTATCCCCCTGAGGTGTATGCTCAAACTTGGCAGGGTTATATTACTCATATAATGCATATGTTGTATTGCAATGCTTATTTTTTACATCATATACACAATATTGAATGCTATCTCCTTAGTTGACACATCATATATGCAATTGCCCTCTGCTCACTTCCTTATTATATAAATCATATTTTTGAATTATGTCATGCCATGATGTTTACATAGACAGCATGTATCTGAATTATGGCATGCCAACCCATTTTCTAAAGACATAATATAGTTATATCATCTCATCCGGTTTACATAGTCATCATATTTTAAATTATGTCATTCTATCCGTGAATTATATCATGCATCATGTTTCCATCGACGACATGTTTGTGATTTATGGCATGCCAACCACTTTAATAGAGACATTGTATAGTTATATCATGTCATCCTGTTTACATAGTCATCACATTTTGAAGTATGTCATTCTATCCTATTTAGTTAGCCATCATACATGTGAAATTGTGTCATGCTATCCTGTTTAATTAGCCATGATATATGTGAAATTATGTCCTGCTATTCTGTTTGCTTAGACAACATAAATGTGAATTATTTAATGCCCTGTTTTCTTCCCTACTATCCATTGCACCTATCTATCTTACAATGTCTGTACATTCAATTACTTTTCTTGTTTATTAGACATTTCAATTGGAGGGAGTGATGGTAGTATCTGTGGGAGTAAAAACACGATCTTCAGAAAAGATCGTGCTACCTGTCGATGCAGATAGAACCACGGTTGTACTTGCCCAAGAATCAGCCCACCACACATAACCCACACTCATGCAGATTGTACCCCTACCCAGTTGGACAGAGAACCAGCTAGATCCCTTCTAACCCCATCCCCAACAGATAGACACCCAGTGCCCGTCGACACAGCACCGTCTCCACCACAGAGCACCCAAACACGAGTAGTTAGTAAGGCAACTGCAGTGCCCAAATCACGAGGACCACCACTCCAAACCCGAAGTCAATGCTTAAATTAGAAGAAGAATTGTTCTCAGGTCAGGTTCCGTAGCTATGGTTCATACTACTTTGCTCTTGCATCACTGTATTTACTGATACCAACCAATTTCAAATTTGAAGGATGCAATTGAAACTCCAATGGTGCAACAGGTATGTTTTAAACATGTTTCTTCAACTTGTTTGGCTGTTTGCTATTGTAACTTGCTCTATGTTGATTTCAGTTCCAATTGAATAAACAGTTATGTTCTCATGCCATGCACATTACAAGTGTTGTTATTTGAAAGAACAAGTGCTCCCTAGGTGGTTTTGGTAATTAATGTCAACATATCTCTTGTTGGACTAACACTTTTATCTAGCATGTTTCAGATAAGTTCAACAATGGAGTGGCATGGACTAAAGGATGTGGGAACTCCTTCAAGATTCTAAGGACAAAGGATTGGCTCAAGCTTCAAGCTCAAGACTCTTCATTTTACATTTTTAGTGATCCAAGATCACATTGAGTCTATAGGAAAAGCCAATACTATCAAGGAGGGATGAGGTGTTGCTTAATGAGCCTCTTGCTTCATGTGCTTTGTGATATGCTCCAAAACACTCAGCTACTCTCCCACTTCAACAAATGACCTAAACCCAAAGCCAAAATCGGTCACACCGATTCTTCCTATCCGGCGCCACCGATTCCATATGTCTTAGCCACTGCCACAAACCCTAACAAATCGGTCTTACCAATAGGGATCTCGGTCTCACCGAGATGGGATTGAAATCTCTCTGTGTATGTCCATTATCAAAATCGGTCTCACCGAGTTTGAGCAATCGGTACTACCGAGATTACAATGCAAACTCTCTGGACAACTTATTACCAAAATCGGTCCCACCATGTTTGAGTAATCGGTACCATCCAGTTTGCCTGACCAACTCTTTGCAAAGCTTTTTACAAAAATTGGTCTCACCGAGTTTGTGTAATCGGTCTGACCGAGATTATGTTATGCCCTCAACCTAATCATATCGGTCTCACCGAGTTGCATTTCGGTCCCACCGAAAACCCTGACGGTCACATTATTTGCTAAATCGGTCCGACCGAGTTCAACGATTCGGTCCCACCGAGTTTGGTAGATTTGTGTAACGGTTAGATTTTGTGTGGAGGCTATAAATACCCCTCCACCTCCTCTTCATTCGTGGAGAGAGCCATCAAAACGAACCTACACTTCCAACTTACCATTTCTGAGAGAGAACCACCTACTCATGTGTTGAGGCCAAGATATTCCATTCCTACCATATGAATCTTGATCTCTAGCCTTCACCAAGTTGCTTTCCACTCAAATCTTCTTTCCACCAGATCCAAAACCTATGAGAGAGAGTTCAGTGTTGGGGAGACTATCATTTGAAGCACAAGAGCAAGGAGTTCATGATCAACGCACCATTTGTTACTTCTTGGAGAGTGGTGTCTCCTAGATTGGCTAGGTGTCACTTGGGAGCCTCCGACAAGATTGTGGAGCTGAACCAAGGAGTTTGTAAGGGCAAGGAGATCGCCTACATCGTGAAGATCTACCGCTAGTGAGGCAAGTCCTTCGTGGGCGACGGCCATGGTGGGATAGACAAGGTTGCTTCTTCTAGGACCCTTTATGGGTGGAGCGCTCCGTGGACTCGCGTAGCTGTTACCCTTCGTGGGTTGAATTCTCCATCAACATGGATGTACGATAGCACCACCTATCGGAACCACGCCAAAAACATTCGTGTCTCCAATTGCGTTTGAATCCTCCAAACACTTCCCTTTACATTCTTGCAAGTTGCATGCTTTACTTTCCGCTGCTCATATACTCTTTGCATGCTTGCTTGATATGTATTGTGAATGTTGAAATTGTGCCTAAACTCTACTTAAACTTAAGGAAACTTAAAAACTGCAAATTTCGTACTTAGTGTCTAATCACCCCCCCTCTATACACCTCTTCTCAAGGTCCTACAAGTGGTATCAGAGCATTGGTCTCCATTGCTTTGGTTTAATCACCATTGGAGGAAGATGGATGAGTCTACTATTGGGAGTCTTAGATATAGAGTGCCTATTCTTGATGGAGAGTACTTTCATGAGTGGAAAAATAAGATGCTTGTTATTTTCAATCAATATCATTTGAACAAGTATATTGCTAGCCCTTGTGTCCCTTATGTTGATCCCATGCATCCTACCCATGATGAGTCAATTGACATGATTAGGAATCTTAGAACTGCCGAACTTATCATTAGAGGATTACCTAGAGACTTGATTGGATGTTTGCCTACTTTCAAGTGTGCCTACACCATATGGAAATTTCTTAAGGAACGATTTCCAGATTATTCCTTGAAAAATCTTGATGAAATTCTCCATAAGTCTATTGCTTTCAGTAAGATGAATAGTAGTGATCCTATGTTTGGTGATCGTCTATTTTAGCTTACAAACCTTATGCGTGCCAAAGGAAATGTTGGTATCATTAGTGATATTATTTCCGAAGCTATAAAAATTCATAAGCAAGATTATTGTCAAACTCATTCTAATGAATCACCCTTTCTAGGACTTGATCCACCACATGACAATGTTGAACATGGATACTATGATGAGGATGATGATAGTGACTTCAATCTTGATGATGCAATGAGACATTTTGGTCTTATGGCAAATCTTCGGGGATATATGTCAGGAGGAAAGGAATGGGTTCTTGATAGTGGATGTACCGATCACATGACCGGAGATAAAGACATGTTTCGTGAGCTTGCTGATAATGATAGTCCTCGAAAGTATGTCACTTTCGGTGACAACTCAAAGGGTAAGGTGGTTGGCCTCGGTAAGGTGGCCATATCACATGATAGCTCCATACAAAATGTTATGCTCGTTGAATCTCTTGGATACAACTTACTTTCAGTATCTAGACTTGCTGATTTTGGTTTCAATGTTCTATTTACTGAAGTAGATTGCCAAGTGTTTCATCGAGACAATCATAAAATGGTCTTTACCGGTGTGCGTAGAGGTGATCTATACATTGTTGATTTCACTAAAAAGGCTCAACCTAAAACTTGCTTCATTGCTAAATCCTCAAAAGGTTGGTTATGGCATAGACGACTAGGTCATGTTGGTATGCGAAACCTTGACAAGCTTATTAAAGGAAATTCTATCCTTGGAGTTAACGATGTCATTTTTGATAAGGATAAACTTTGCAGTGCTTGTCAGGCAGGTAAACAGGTAGGAGGAAGGCATCCCATGAAGAACATCATGACCACAAGGAGGCCACTCGAGCTACTTCACATGGATCTCTTTGGTCCCAACTCTTACAAGAGTCTCGGTGGAAATTCTTTTGGTCTAGTTATAGTTTATGATTTTTCAAGATTTACGTGGGTGTTCTTTCTCGATGATAAATCGCAGGTCCAAAAGATCTTCAAAAACTTCGCTAGGAAGGCCCAAAATCAATTTGAAGTGAAGATCAAGAAGGTTCATAGCGACAACGGAACGGAGTTCAAGAACGCAAATGTGGACACCTTTCTTGACAAAGAAGGGATTTCACACGAGTTCTCGGCTACGTACACACCTCAACAAAATGGAGTTGTTGAGAGGAAGAACCGGACACTCATCGAAATGGCGAGAACGATGCTTGATGAGTACAAGACGCCGAAGCACTTTTGGGCAGAAGCGGTTGAGACAGCTTGTCATACAACAAATCACTTGTATCTTCACAAGCTACTCGGCAAGACGGCATACGAGCTCCTCACCAGTAACAAACCCCAAGTTGGATACTTTCGAGTATTCGGCTCAAAGTGCTACATTCTTGATAAGCATCGTCGCTCTAAATTTGCTCCTAAATCTCATGGAGGTTTCCTACTAGGTTATGGATCAAACTCTCACACTTACCGTGTCTACAACAATTTCACCCGAAGGGTTGAAGAGACGGTAGATGTGAAGTTTGATGAATCTAACGGCTCGCAAGTAGAGCAATTGCCAATTGATGTAGGTGACAAAGATCCTTCGGAAGCAATTCAAGACTTGGCCATTGGAAAGGTTCGTCCAAAGGAGGTGAAGGAGATTACCTAGTCCGTCCAAGTGGAAGCTTCTACTTCACAACTAGGTGAACCAAGACATACGGAAGCATCCACAAGTGGGACACATCAAGATGAAGAAAACAAGGAAGTGCATCAAGATGAACGTCAACAACCTCCTTCTCCACCACAACAAGAGAACGACAACACCAACAATGAAGAAGGCCAAGAAGAAGAAGAACAAGATGAAGAAGATGTTCAACGAAGACCCAAGCAAAATCTTTCACGAGTTCAAGCAAGAGTTGCTAAAGATCATCCCGTCGAGCAAATCTACAATGACATTCAAACCAGGAGAATCACTCGCTCTAAAACTCGTTTAGCTAACTTTTGTGAAAACTATTCTTTCATCTCTACTATTGAACCTATGAAGGTTGAAGAAGCGTTGGAAGATACGGATTGGATAAATGCTATGCATGAAGAGCTACATAACTTTGAGAGGAACCAAGTTTGGACATTGGTTGAGAAGCCCGACAACAACCACAACGTCATCGGTACCAAATGGGTGTTTCGCAACAAGCAAGATGAAGATGGACAAGTAGTTCGCCACAAAGCACGTCTCTTCGCCCAAGGCTACCCACAAGTCGAAGGTATGGACTATGGTGAGACTTACGCACCCGTTGCTAGACTTGAGTATATTCGCATCTTACTTGCCTATGCTAATCATCACGACATCACCTTGTACCAAATGGACATTAAAAGTGATTTTCTAAATGGTGAAATAGAGGAGGAAGTTTATGTTAAGCAACCTCCCAGCTTTGTCAATCCTAAGAAACCCAATCATGTTTACAAACTTCACAAAGCTCTTTATGGTCTTAAACAAGCTCCTAGAGCATGGTATAAATGCTTGACCAAGTTCCTTATTGAAAAAAGGCTTTGAAATTGGGAAAATTGATTCTACTCTGTTTACTAAAAGGGTTAATGGAGAACTAGTTGTGTGCCAAATCTATGTTGATGATATTATATTTGGTTCAACTAACCCTTATTTCAGTGAAAAGTTTCGAAAGCTAATGTCGGGGAAGTTTGAGATGTCCATGATGAGTGAACTCAAATTCTTTCTTGGGTTGCAAATCAAGCAAACTAAGGAAGGTACCTTTGTTTCTCAAACGAAGTACACCAAGGACTTATTCAAGAAGTTCAATATGCAAGAATGCAATGGTATGTCTACACCCATGCCTACTAGTGGACATAATGACTTGACCAAAGATGGTGAACCGGTTGATCAAAAGGTTTATCGCTCTATGTTTGGTTCATTGTTATATCTCTGTGCTTCACATCCCGATATCATGCTAAGTGTGTGCATGTGTGCACGATATCAAGCTGCTCCTAAAGAATGTCATCTTAAGGCCGTGAAAAGGATAGTGAGATACGTAATCCATACACCAAACTTTGGCATTTGGTATCCTAAGAGGGCCTCTTTCGATCTTGTTGGCTATTCCGACTCGGACTATGCCAGAGACAAGGTTGATAGAAAGTCCACTTCGGGTACTTGTCAATTTCTTGGTAGATCTCTTGTGTCTTGGTCCTCGAAGAAACAAACTCGGTATCCTTATTCACCGCCGAAGCTGAATATATTGCCGCTGGTTCATGTTGTGCTCAATTACTTTGGATGACCCAAACTCTTAAAGATTATGGGATATATGTGAGACATGTTCCATTGCTATGTGACAATGAAAGTGCTATCAAAATTGGTCATAATCCTGGGCAACATTCTCGAACTAAGCATATTGAAGTTCATCATCATTTCATTCGAGATAATGTTGCTAAGGGTGACATTGATCTTAAGCATGTTTGCACCGAATAGCAATTGGCGGATATATTCACTAAACCTCTTGATGAGAAAGTGTTTTGCAGGTTAAGAGGATAATTGAACATCATTGATGCTTCAAACTTGGAGTAGAAACTCCATTGGATACATGCAAGACATGAGCTTATGACTAATCCTTGATATTTCTCTTATGATGAAAATCTTATGTCTTGGATACATTTGTATCTTGCATGCTATCTAACCCATGTAGGTACTTGGTGGAATCAAAATCCATGAGATTGTAATCTACTCACATCTTGAGCAATCTCTACATCACCAAGTTTCTACACTATGGTGGTTGAAGACAAGGAAGCACGAAAACACTCAAACATATCCTTTGACAAATTCTATGTTAAGCTTCATGATTGTCATTTTTGGATACACAAGTCCTCTTCCTTGCAAGAACTAACCATGTAGGTAGATGGACTAAAATTCGAAGTGGTGCTCCAAATTCTTGATGAACTACATCAACCTTGAGCAACCCACGCAAGTTCAACTACATGGACAACACCACCAACCAAGGTATGTCATTCCATCTTCGAGAAGCTTTACTCCAAGTAATGAGCTAAAGCAACTCGACAAGATGTGAATACATCAAGATGCTTAAACGAAAAATGGCAACCCCATTTTGAGCTTAAACGATGAGTATGACCTATGATCAAGTACTCTCACTTGACTCCTAAGTCAATATACTCTAACATAGGTGACCTTGTCGCCGACCATCTCTAGATGAAGTTCTCTTGTGTTGTTTTCTGTGCTTTTTGCATTTATCTCATGCATATTTGTTTCCCCTTTCAAAAAAAACTTGATCTAGATTTTCTTTCTGCTTGCTCTACATTTTCTGCATTCCAATTCATTGCACATCTTTCAGTAAATTCCTTGCAAATCTTTGTGAGATCTTACTAATCTAAGTGAGCTGAGGTGACAAGTGTTTTCTCTGAGATGAACTCGGTTTCACCGACTTGTTATTTTCGGTCCAACCGAACCCTTTCGGCACGACCGAAGCAAACCACTCGGTGCCACTGATTTCACAACAGGAAAAACAGTTTGCCACATATTCTATGTGTCTTTTGATCCAGCTCCGCTCAATGAATCTTGTCCTCTACAAGCATCACATTTTTATCTTTGCTTTGTGTTGTGTCTCAAGGACCAAACCCATTCGATAGATTCTAGAAGACCCTTCTTGGAAATTGATGTCAAAGGGGGAGAGAGAGAACGTCAAAGCTTATCATTTGGAGAGAGAGGACATCAAAAGCTTATCTTTTAGAAAGAGATCCTTAAGGGGGAGAGAGATCTTCTAAGGGGGAGAGACCCTCAAAGGGAGAGAGATTCCAGGGGGAGAGAATACTTAAGTAGAAAGTATTTGTCGCGCGCGATGGGTGGCGCGGCACCTATGGGGCCGGGGCCCCTTCGTGTGTTGATACGAGGCGGAGGGTGCACGGAGAGCGGATCGAGGCGATGCACGCTGGGACTTTACCCAGCCGGGACGCGATGGTCGCAGAAACCCTACTGCTGCATTGTGTTGTATTTGATCTTGCTCCAGAATGCGAGCAAATGGTGGTGTGGTGTATGAAACCAGCCGAATCCCATGCACTAGAGCTGCCAAGGGTTCGAACCTACGCGAGAGCGGCCAATCCTCGGAACCTCCCGCGAGAGTAGCGAATGATCAGAACCCCCTCTACGTTGTGCATGGGCCTCCTTTTATAGGGCAAGGGGTCACCGACAGGTGTCAACGTATGGTAGAGGGGTAAAAATGTAAAAGAGGTGGTAGTTGGAACAGTGTGGGAACAGTGCAGCTCTGAAAGGCTTGAACAGTGGATTCTACCTACTTTTGTGAGAGGGGACAAGAGCATTAAATGCCCGTCGCCGTCGCCCCAAAAGCTCCCGCCATTGCGTCTCCGTTTGCCACGGCGATGGAGCCACCACCGTGGAGTGCCACCGCACCCTCCATGCAGCCCAGCCACCCGCCACGCGTCTCTGGAGAAAGTCAAGGCGGCGTGGGCAGATGACTTGGAGTGTGGGCACGAGCATGGCTCTCCCGGCAAGCACCTTGCCGGGCCTTGATCTTGCCGGGCACGGGAGCTTGTCGGGCTCTATGACTTGCCGCTCCCGGGCCCTCGCCGGACGCGATAGCGCCGAGGCGTGTCTTCTATGGTGCGATCTTCTAGTCTCCCGGCGAGCTCCTCGCGGGGTCTGCATGAGCGATGTAATCTTGAGCCCGAGCGGCCTTCCGGCAAGCTCCTCTTGCCGGGTCTTGAGCTTACATCTGTACACTTTGTTCTTGACGGGCTCGGTGTGGAGCGGAGATAGTCTCCGGCAAGCGTTTGGTGGATCTGGCTGCGGGGAGCCCCAGCTGCCCGTGCACAAGTTGGGGTACTGAGGTACCCCTACCTTAGTACACCGACAGTATTTCTCAAGGATCCCAGATGCTTGGTGTTCAAGAGGAGAGATGCCCACATGTCTTTTTGAGGGGAGAGACATGTTCATTTGATCTTTTGTGCTTATTTGCATTAGCATGCATTAGCTCTGTTCATCATTCATATCTTTTAGCTTTGATCATTCAGCTCTGATTTTCTGTTTCCCTATCTTCTCCCAATATCCCATGTTAGATTCAGGGGGAGCAAGACATCTAAGGGAAAGAAATCATTTAAATTCATTGCATATCTTTACTCTTGGGGACATGTCTAGTCCAATGTGGTACTTAGTACTCACTCTCTACATGTCATCCCAGTCTTGGTATTCTTGTGGCTTCTTTTGTTTGCTCTGGCTAGTAGATGCATCTGTGTTCCAAGCCAACTCAAGACTGCAAGGTAAGTATATGCATCAAAATCATGTGTATGAGGAATTCTTGCTGATGTACATATTGTTTGCAAGAAGGACTCATGAGCATGAAGGTATTTTCTTTAACATTCTTTGCTCTGATGCATATGGCCAAGATACATGTAACACATTGCCTACTCTATCATGGTTATGCTCTCATATGCCTTTATATTCCATATTCACATGATTGCATACATGTAGGGGGAGCCTATGTTAGTTACATGTCTTTCCAAAGCTTTACTTGCTATTCCTTATATCTTTATCTAAAGCTTTGATGTATGTTGTCATCAATTACCAAAAATGGGGAGATTGAAAGCACAAGTGCTCCCTAGGTGGTTTTGGTAATTAATGTCAACATATCTCTTGTTGGACTAACACTTTTATCTAGCATTTTTCACATAAGTTTAACAATGGAGTGGCATGGACTAAAGGATGTGGGAACTCCTTCAAGATGCTAAGGACAAAGGATTGGCTCAAGCTTCAAGCTCAAGACTCTTCATTTTACATTTTTAGTGACACAAGATCACATTGAGTCTATAGGAAAAGCCAATACTATCAAGGAGGGATGAGGTGTTGCTTAATGAGCCTCTTGCTTGATGTGCTTTGTGATATGCTCCAAAACCCTCAGCTACTCTCCCACTTCCACAAATGACCTAAACCCAAAGCCAAAATCGGTTGCACTGATTCTTCCTATCCGGCGCCATCGATTCCATATGTCTTAGCCATTGCCACAAACCCTAAGCAAATCGGTCTTACCGATAGGGACCTCTGTCTCACCGAGATGGGATTGAAATCTCTCTGTGTATGTCCATTATCAAAATCGGTCTCACCGAGTTTGAGCAATCAGTACTACCAAGATTACAATGCAAACTCTCTAGACAACTTATTACCAAAATCGGTCCCACCGAGTTTGAGTAATCGGTACCACTGAGTTTGCCTGACCAACTCTCTGGAAAGCTTTTTACCAAAATTGCTCTCACCGAGTTTGTGTAATCGGTCTTACCGAGATTACGTTATGCCCTAACCCTAATCATATCGGTCTCACCGAGTTGCATTTTGGCCCCACCGAAAACCCTAATGGACACATTATTTGCTAAATCAGTCCGACCGAGTTTAACGATTCGGTCCCACCGAGTTTGGCAGATTGTGTGTAACGGTTAGATTTTGTGTGGAGGCTATAAATACCCTTCCACCTCCTCTTCATTCGTGGAGAGAGCCATCAGAACGAACCTACACTTCCAACTTACCATTTCTGAGAGAGAACCACCTACTCATGTGTTAAGGCCAAGATATTCCATTCCTACCATATGAATCTTGATCTCTAGCCTTCCCCAAGTTGCTTTCCACTCAAATCTTCTTTCCACCAGATCCAAAACCTATGAGAGAGAGTTGAGTGTTAGGGAGACTATCATTTGAAGCACAAGAGCAAGGAGTTCATCATCAATGCACCACTTGTTACTTCTTGGAGAGTGGTGTCTCCTAGATTGGCTAGGTGTTACTTGGGAGCCTCTGACAAGATTGTGGAGTTGAACCAAGGAGATTGTAAGGGCAAGGAGATTGCCTACTTCGTGAAGATCTACCGCTAGTGAGGCAAGTCCTTCGTGGGCGACGGCCATGGTGGGATAGACAAGGTTGCTTCTTCGTGGACCCTTCGTGAGTGGAGCCCTCCGTGGACTCGCGCAGCCGTTAACCTTCATGGGTTGAAGTCTCCATCAACGTGGATGTACGACAGCACTACCTATCGGAACCACGCCAAAAACATCCGTGTCTCCAATTGCGTTTGAATCGTCCAAACCCTTCCCTTTACAGTCTTGCAAGTTGCATGCTTTACTTTCCGCTGCTCATATACTCTTTGCATGCTTGCTTGATATGTATTGTGAATGTTGAAATTGTGCCTAAACTCCACTTAAACTTAAGGAAACTTAAAAACTGCAAATTTGGTACTTAGTGTCTAATCACCCCCCCCCCTCTAGACACCTCTTCTCAAGGTCCTACATTATTGCTGTGTAGTTTCCCACACTTATATTCTGTCTATCCTGCTTTGTCTTAAATAGATATGATTCGAACTGTATCTATCTTGATTTGTCAACATAAACTAGAATGATATAGACCATACGGTGACCATACTACATAGATATATGTTTGTTTCATGCTGTTATCCTGTCCACCTTACTACTGAACTGGTTTACCAAAATGAGTTTCATATACTACATTGTAAACCTGAGATGTGTTTGTTTGTTTCTCTTTTAGAACGTGGATTGGAGAAGAGTACCCTGTTATGCAATGGTAAAGGAAGTAATGCAGATAAGGTTCAAGATAGTGAGACATCCCTGTTGGTCTCCAAGAAAGATGATAAAAACTATATTGAGGACACTGAGACAACCCCAAAGTCCTGTCTTTATGTAGTGTTCGAGTTACTGGCTACCACTGCTGGCACCAGCTCTTCGAACTCGTTGCCTAAATCAGTTCGGCTTCTTGAGTCTCAACTTCAAGTTGAAAGACATCCATCGATGTTATCGACGGAAGCGAACGATCGAGGAAGTCCCCGCAGAATTCAGATGCATACTTTACGGTGCAACAAAGAAATTTGGAGGACTTAAGAACCAAACAAGAGAAAGTTAATAAGGTTGCTAAGCATCTCGCCAGCATTATGGGTACCCAGGATATTGTTTCTTGAGCTCTTCTGAAGTGGTTTCAGATCTGGACTTGTTTTGCTGCGGCATTTATATGCTGCTATGTTCCCTATATTTGCACTGGTGGCGAACTTTGATGCCCAGTGGATGTAATATGTGCAATAGCCGTGATAGCCTAGTGTAAGTTGCTTGCTTATTTATTTCCTTGTTGTCTTGTTTATTTGTTTGCTTGTAGTCAGTGCAGATCTTTTTCTACGGTTTGCTAGTGGCTGCAATAACCTATTTTTTAAAACTAGGCCACAATAACCATGGGCTAATATTTACTGTAGTGACACTGGACCTACGGCCCGTAGAAACAGTGGGCCTTCTACGGGCCGTATAAACAGTGGGCCTTCCACGGGCCGTAGAAACAATGGGCCTTCTACGGGCCACAGAAACAATGGGCCTTCTACGGGCCGTATCATCAATGGGCCTTATATGGGCAGTATGATCGATTGGCCAAACATGGGCCAATAACAGGCCGCATTATGGCCGTAAACGGGCTAGAGTTGGAATCATCCGTTCATGGCAGACCATAAAGGGCCATCATTAATAGGCCGTATTTCATGACGCTATGAAAACGGCCCAATGTGTTAACGGACCACAAACGGGCCGACTATAACCACGGGCTGAATTTGGCCCTTAAGCAGAAAATGACAGTAACGGGCCGTAAGTAAACGAATGTTGGAAATGAGCCCAAGAATAAATGGCCTCTTAGAAGGCCGAAAGATAACATGGGCTGGAAACGGCCCAACGGAATAACGGGCGCTTAATGTGTATAAAGTGATACACTGTTCATTATGGGCCAGTTTCACCACGGGCCGTTAATGGGTGTAAATTAATACACTGTTCATTACGGGACAGTTTCACCACGGGCCGTTAATAGGCCAAGAGTTACATAGGGCCTCATATGGGCCGAAAGACTTCATGGGCCATATATGGGCCAGAAGTGAAAACGGGCTGGAATCATATTGGGTGGCCCAGATGACTCTACTGGGCCTAATTTGGATAGGGTGTAACGGGCCTTGGGTTAGCAGGCTGTAAATGGGCTATATGCGAACAGGCCGTTAACAGGCTTTACATGGGCTAGCCGGCCACCTTTTGACCAAGTCAAATGGGCCGGCCTTTTCACAGGAATGGTCCTCTGTTGGGCCATGCCACGTGTCGACGTATCATAGGCGCCTTCTGTCCAATGAGTGGATGACATCTGTCCCAATGGTGAGCCGACATGTGTTTCCTCCAGCTAATGATGATTTTACACGTGGAAAATCCCCATTGGTCAGGGCTGTTAACGGGTTATCAGATCCAAAACACGACCCGATAGCTTAACGACATTCCGTTACGGTGGATGCCATGTGTCGGTCACCCTTGACGAAAGCACTTCTGTGACACGTGATTTATCGTCATGGAAGTGAACACTTCCGTGATGATAATTTTGGTAATGTCCTGGAACACTTCTACGACAGCAAAGGTATGACTATCTTGATTCTGTCATAAATTTGTCATGGATGTACATGCATGACAAAAAACGCGACCTACTGTGACAAACACGTATCATCACGGAAGTGTATTTTTTTGTAGTGTACTCTTCCGCCAGATCGTCCCGTGCCAAAGACGGGCATTTAATATGTGGGAGTTCGAACCGGCCGAACACCAGACGCTGCGAGAGCTCTTCGACACGATGCATTAGGACGTCTGGAAGGTCCTGTTCAAGGCCGCTGAGGTACCTCCTCCCGTTACCGAAGATCACGGGCTCAGCACAAAGCACCCCGCCAATCCGGTAAGTCTTCTATGTTTTACAAGATGCTCCTTCCCCTAATATATTCGTGAAAGCAATTTAAGCCTTTCCACCAATCTTAACAGGACTAGGTGGCGATAGCGAAGTGGATCGACTGCCCAGCTCCACTACCCGAAGACACAGCGATGGCTCTCCTAACGGAGATGCTGTTTCCGGCGCCCTACGAGGTGCCGGAGAAGAAGGCCAAGAAGAAGGCCACGGGGACTAGGAAAGGTCTCCGGAGCAAGGTGGTGTTGGACTCGTCATCCGAAGACACCGATGCGCAATCCTCCAACTAAAACGAGGAGGAGGAAGAAGAAAACCACTTCCTCCAAACCGAGGGGGATAAGAAAAGGAAGGCCGCCACATCCGGGGAGGCCGAAGGGTCCAAGAAGGGAAGGACCCTCCAACCGGACCACTCCACAAAAGCCGCCTACAACGACGAGGAGTGGCTACCCAGGGACAAGCCTCTGGCGAAGTCGTAAGTATCCGGATACCATAATACTTCTGGCATGTTTAGCTTTATGGCTTCTTATCATGTTAAAATATGTTCGTGTAGTCCGTCCAAAGCCCGCATCGACTTATCCTCCTCGGATGGGTCTTTAAGCTCGTCGGCGATGAACAACGATTCGCTCCCGACGGCCTCCACTCCCCGGCCCGCGGACAACACCGAAGTGTTGTCTAAGAGGATATCGAGCCAGGTGGAGATAGTTCTGGAGGCGCCTCAAGGCGAAACTCCTGATGCCTGGCACCTGGGGGGGGGGGGGAAGATCCCTATGGATTCTGATGAGGGGGGGCCGCAGCAAGCTTGACCCCCAGCCGGGTACTGCTCCGGAACCTCCCGTGGTTCTGGTTTCAGGCAGGCAGCCCCTCGCTACGGTGGGCGAGCCACCTGTGCCGATGACCTCTGTCGATCTAGAGGCATCGGAAAACTTGCTGGAAACGCTTCAAGGCGCTTCCATTGATGAAGAACACCGTACTCTTATGAGTACGGTGACTACGAAGGTTCAGGCCGCAAAAAGCAGATTGACCGAAGCCTGCGCCAGCCTCCTAACAGGCTTTGAGGTAAGTAATTAAATTATGAGGAAATATCACAGTGTAGACAGTAGCCCCTCATGCTCTGTTTGGTGTTCGGAAAGAAAGGCCGAATAGAGGATCAAATAACCTCCACAGGAGTCTTAATCATATTATGTCTATGTGAATAAGCAGGCGTTGCTGCTGGCCATTGCCGCCCGTACTGCAGAGGTCTCCGGACTGAAGCAGGACCTGAGGCGGGCCAAGGAAGAGCTCGACCTCATGAAGATGCAGCTCGAGGAGAACAAAGGTAAGTGATACCCCGTCTGAATGTCATATAAAGGAAAAAGTGTTGACGCTAATAGAAGCATCATGTATATATAGGGGCCACGATCGAAGTGGCGGCCCTTAAGAAGGCATTGTCCATGGCCAAAGACAAAGCAGCCAAGGAGCACACCGAGCACGAAAAACAGGAGGCTCGGGTTGATGAGGTCCAGCAAGAGCTCCAGGACTTCGTCAAAAAATTCGAGTCCTTGGAGCGTGACTCCTAGAAGCAAGAGTCAGAGCTTGCGAAGGCCCTCTAGAGCGTGCAAGATGCCAAGGTCAAAGCCTAGAAGGCCCTCCAGGAGATTGAGGTAGCCAAGAAGATAGTGGCGGGTAAGGCATTCATTATGCAAAGCAAGCATGTGAAGGAGACTTTCCTTTTACTTGCCTGAATTCGGAGCTCTTCAGGAGCATTCGCAGATCTGCCGCACATCATCTCTGATGCCGCTGAGTTCTACCGAGATGAGGAAGGGAGCTCGACATATAAGTTGTTTTGGTCCCAGTATATTGGGGCCGAACATCCAATGCCTTTGAGCGATCAGCTGAAGCAACTGGTCGAACTTCACAAGGCGGCAGAACTGGCCATGAAAGATCTCATAGTCTGGATGTGGCCTGGCGAGCTCCTGCATAGCAGCTACTTCGGCTTGGTAAAGTAGCTTGTTAATGCCTGTCTGTGGCTTGGAGCCATTAAGCGGTGAGTCTGCATTGAAGGTGCGCAGAGCCTTCGCCCGTGCGAAAGTGCACTGGGCGAAGATGGATGCCGGGAAACTGGTGACAGAGGGGCCGCCGGAGGCAAGGAGCATCGCCACCCCAAAAAGTATTATGACGGTGTCCTGAAGGCTGCCCGCCTTGTGGCGGATGAATGTGCTAAGGATGTAATGTTTGAATAAATGTACTCATGTGATCCTATAATATGAAAACGAGTTCATGTGCGTTATATGGTGCTTGTTAATTTAAAATATTACCTTCTGTGCGGCTGTTTATAAAATCTTGAGAGTTGGCCAGTCGTTGGCTTCTGCCCCCATGTAACTAGTACCCAGGTGTTCGGGATAAATATAAACACTCTTTATCCAAATTTTTGGTCCTTTTAAGGAGGTGTTTAGCACAGCAAACAAGGCAATCGGACTATACATCTTTATCACTCTCACTTGGCCATAGAAGTCTACAATTTTAAATTTTGGTGAAGGCCCTAGTATTCGGAAGGCCGAACTTGGGGCGCTATATACGCCTAAATCGGACAAGGCCGATTCCTCGCCCGAAGCGGAAAGAATCTCTAAGGATTTGAGACCTCTTGAATAGCGACCAACTCTCGCCTCATCATGACAGTCAGTTTTCGGCTTTCTCTACTGAAGTGCTCGTCCGGAAGAACTGGGACACAATCGCAGTAGTTCTCCCTGTGCTACCTTAGCCGATATAGCGGAACGTAAGGTACCAAAACATAGGAGCCGGGCAAACCCAACTATTGACCCAAGACATGATTCAGAGCTGATGCATATAATGCTATAAGTTCTGGATGCCACACTATCGAATGTGTTCGGACTTTTCTTGAAATGTTATGGGGTACACTGAAGCACCTGGCAAACTGGACGTACCAAGATGTACGGGTGTAATAAATAAGCAGTAAAGGAAAGGGGTAAATAAATGTAATAGTAAGATGTACAATATTTTCCCTTGTTATTCGAATAATACGTCAAAGCGTACATATACAAGTAGTGCGATAAGCAAAATAGGACTGTTTGTCACATCCTGACCAGGAGCGAGCTGTGTGCGGGTATGTAAAAAAGGTATAACGATCGTTATCAGAGACCACCTGAGGATTCCCTTGTACGCCCAAGCTTCTTGTCTTCTTGGTGTTTTCTTCCCACTATGTGTCCGATAGTTGGTCTATCGGAAGAGCCTCACAAAGATAGGGACCTGAAAGAAAAAAGGTGTAAAGATGCGTGGGTCCTGGGGAGGTCACAGCCGTGCCTCCGCCTATGCCCATGGTATTTTAAGTGCGTAATTATGTACGCGCGACACAAATTTAGCAGCTCTACTGGGACCAGGACGGAGGCCGAATTGCTAGTCGAGCTCTGGACGTGTCAGATGATCCTGTTGCTGGGTACTCCGGACTTGCTTGACGGTGTCTGGGCTCTTTATCACCGAATTGGTTGTTTGCCTAAGAAGGCTGTTTTGTACTTCTGCCGCGAGGGCCGCCGTGTGCTCCTCCATACGGAGTGAGCGCGCTGTGTTTCCATTAACTGTTATGTAATGCCCCGGATTCGATGCACCAGGTATCTGCCAGTTATTCGTCGTCGTTGCCATGTCATGTGCTTGCGAGTTGCATTTTGCCATGTCATCATGTGTATCTTATTTTTGCATACGTGTTCGTCTCATGCATCCGAGCATTTTCCTTGTTGTCCGTTTTGCAATCTGACACTCCTATGTCCTCCGGCGCCCCCTTTTACCTCGTTTCGTGAGTGGTCGAAAAATGTTCTCGGAATGGGTCGAAGCTTGGCTTGCGGTCTTATTATAGTGTAGACAGAGTGCCTGTCAAGTTTTGTCGCATTCGGAGCTCATCTGATAGCCCAACCGTTATACATATAGCGGCATTATAGCCGGTCTATCGTCGGATGTTTTCGGTCTCCGGAAACAGTCGCCGGGCTGAATTCCTCCTCTTTCCTCGCAGACCACCTCCTCTACACAGCCCACTACCACCCACTAGGCCCAACCTACTCCTCCTCGCGTTCGATTGTGATCAAACGGTCCGAAAACGGAGCAAAACCCCTAACCATAGCCCCCCTTCCGTATATAAACACCTCCCCATGCCATTTTGGGCCTTCTCCTTCCTTCTCCTCGAAATCCGCTCCCCCAATCATCAGGCAGCCACTCCCACCTTCCCCTCGGATCTGCCGCTGCCAGCCCACCACCGCCACTTAGCGTCGATCCAGGGCGCCGCCACCTAAGCCCCCCTCAAGACCGTCGTTCTCCTCCACCCGCCGACCGCCATCGTCCACAGGCTCCCGTGCCACCATGGCTGGCTTGGGCCCGCCAGACCGGATCGGGCCTCGAAGCCTATCGCGCCCGGGCGCCCGCCGCCGCCCGAAGGCTTTGCACCAGGAGCCCGCCCGATCCGCGCCGCTTTGCGCCTCGCCTCCATCCCGCCGGCCACCGGAGTGGCGTCGTCGGTGACCTTGACCCCCAGGCCGCACCCATCGCGCCTTCCCTTCCCTTCCTCCCTCTGTTTTCCCCTTCCCAGCCGATTCTCTCTCTCTCTGCAGAAGCGCCGTCGCCGCCATGGATCTCCGGCGAGCCCCGTTGCCTGGATCCCGTCGTCCACGCCACCGCCGCGGCTCCCTCCAGCCGGATCTGGTCGGAGAGGGCCGGGTCCATCCTTTCCCAGCCTTCCCGACCTCTCCCTCGACCTCTGTCGTCGTCCCCATCGTCTCCGGTGACATTCCGGCGAGATCCACGCCGCCGTTGACTTTTCTGAGAGGGTAATATTTTGCCGTCCCGAAGATTTCACAATATGTTGCTCCATTCATCATGCCATAACTCTTTGTCCGCTGCTCCATCTTGTGCGTGTAATATGTCAAATTGTTCATCAGGAGATTCTCTACATTTCATTCCATTGTGCCATGTATGTTTGAGGTGATATTGATGTCCTAATCATCGTTGCAAGTGTGCTCTATAATGTTGTCTGCTGTAGTTTAACAGAACATGCTCATTTATCATGTTTGCATCTTTTTGTGTGATTTCCTTTTGAGCATCAGGTCTACATGTGTTATGAGCTACAACATGCCATCTTTTCCGTGGTGCAATCCATTCTTCATGATATGCCATGTGCTGATTGTTACAAGCATGCAAAGTAGCTCTCGTGATATTGATGATTTCAGGGACTTCAAATTTCAGTCTTGGCCCTGCTGTTATTTTCATGCCATGTATTCATGTTTCTACAGTGAGATCCATACCTCTTTTGAGTATGTTCAGTAAGGATGTTTTGGACATATGGTTATGCTATATCCATCCACTCTCCTGTTTGCATTTATAGAGTGCTCTAGAATGTCTTAATCCTGCTCTACTTATGCTATAAAATGTTCCTGGCAGATTGTTTACATGTTCATCAATTTTGCCATGGTTGTTGCTAGTGATCCAAGCATGCTATGAACTTGCTATTGCCATGTTTAGATTCATGAACATGTCTTCTTGCTGATTCTATGCTTAGCTTGTCATTCAATGCTTTATGATGAGTGAATCGAGGTTGCAAAGTTGACTTCATGCTGCTGTTTATATCAAGCTCTGTTTTTCACCGACTGAATCTGTGTATGAAACTTGCTACATTTACATGGGTGCCATCATATCTTCTGTGCCTTTTTGGCTCATGATCAGTAAGGGACTTTTGTTCTATTCAATTAGTAGATTCATGCCATACCTCTGTTTTACTTGTTAAGTTCATGTAGCATGTTGTTTGATAGCTCTAAACATTGCAACCTGATGTTATTTCTGCCATGTCCTGTTATTTCTGCCGTCTGTGAAGCTGATATTATTTGCAATCTTGCCATGTCCTTTTGATCATGTTCTAGTAGTTTATGGAGGTAGCTCAGTGTTCATGTTTTGTAATGCTTTACCAGTACCTTATGATCATGCCTTTTGTTTTCATATTGTGGGGCTGCAGCATGTTGATTTGATGCTTGCAAGTTGCCTAGTTGCTGTTTTGGACAGCATGCCCTTCAAACTTGTATAGAGTGTATGTGTGAAACCGTTGCCCCGTTTTGAGTGTGCTCCATATGAAACTTGCTTAGTTTTGTATGTAGTTTCATGTTACCTTGTTGCATCCATGATTTGAGGTGTGTGCTTGATGTTTGTATGCATTTTGCATCAATGCCATGTTTAACTTGTTTTGCTCATATCTTCTAGGCCGTAGCTCCGAATCTAATGAACTTCATATGTAACTTGACTAGAATTTTGTGTAGATAATCGTGGTGCATCTTAACTTTCTGTTTAACAACTTGAACATAAGGTTTATTCAGTTCAGGACCAATTTCTAAATTTGCATATGAGGACTTACCGGAATTGTTATATGTTGTTTCCGGCCTCATTTAACCTTGCTTTGATGTGTTGTTCTTGTATGCGTCATCTCTTGCCATGAGTAGCTTCATGTAGCCTTGCCATGCATCATACTTGGTTGAGCATCATGCCTTGTTCATGTGTGGTGTGTTTACCATGTTGTGTGCTTCTTCTCGATAGTTCTCGTTTTCGTTGCGATCGTGAGGATTCATTCGTCTACGCTTGGTTCGCCTTCGTGGCTTCATCTTCTTCTTGGACTCGTTCTTATTCCTAGTGGGATTTCAGGCAAGATGACCGCTACCCTAGATCTCACTACTATCATTGCTATGCTAGTTGCTTCGTTCTATCACTTTGCTGCGCTACCTATCACTTGCTCTTCGAGCCTCCCAATTTGCCATGTCAGCCTCTAACCTTTTCACCCTTCCCAGCAAACCGTTGTTTGGCTATGTTACCTCTTTGCTCAGCCCCTCTTATAGCGTTGTTAGTTGCAGGTGAAGTTGAAGATTGCCCCATGATGGACAGGATGATGTTGGTTTATCATAATAGCTCTTATTTAATTAATGCATCTATAATACATGGTAAAGGGTGTAAGGCTCGACCTTATGCCTGGTGTTTTATTCCACTCTTGCCGCCCTAGATTCCGTCATATCGGTATTATGTTGCTGGATTTTGCGTCCCTAACGCGGTTGGGTAATTTATGGGACCCCCTTGACAGTTCGCTTTGAATAAAACTCCTCCAGCAAGGCCCAACCTTGGTCATATTTATGGGACCACCTATACTTTTCCCTTGGGAATTGCGCTCTCGAGGGTCATCTTTATTTTAGCCTCCCCCCCGGGCCAATGCTCGTTCGAACCGGGCAGACTGCGGGGCCACCTCGGGGCAACTCGAGGGCTGGTTTTACTCGTAGGCTGACCTATCCGGTGTTACCCTGAGAACTAGATATGTGCAGCTCCTATCGGGATTGTCGGCACATCGGGCGGCTTTGCTGGTCTTGTTTTACCATTGTCGAAATGTCTTGTAAACCGGGATTCCGAGATTGATCGGGTCTTCCTGGGAGAAGGTATATCCTTCATTGACTGTGAGAGCTTGTGATGGGCTAAGTTGGGACACCCCTACAGGGTATAAACTTTCGAGAGCCGTGCCGCGGTTATGTGGCAGATGAGAATTTGTTAATGTCCGGTTGTAGATAACTTGACACCAAATTCGAATTAAAACGCAACAACCGTGTGTGTAGCCGTGATGGTCTCTTTTCGGCGGAGTCCGGGAAGTGAACACGGCTCTGGGTTATGTTTGACGTAAGTAGTTTCAGGATCACTTCTTCATCATTGCTAGCTTCACGACCGTTCTGTTTGCTTCTCTTCTCGCTCTCATGTGCGTATGTTAGCCACCATATATGCTTAGTAGCTGCTGCAACCTCACCACGTTACCCCTTCCTTACCCATTAAGCTTTGCTAGTCTTGATATCCATGGTAATGGGATTGCTGAGTCCTGGTGGCTCACAAATTACTACAACAACAGTTGCAGGTACAGGTTATGCGATGATCATGACACGAGAGTGATGTTTTCTTGTTTTGGAGTTCTTCTTCTGCTTCTTCTTTGATCAGGGGATAGGTTCCAGGTCGGCAGCCTGGGCTAGCAGGGTGGAGGTCGTTGAGTTTCTGTTTGTGTTTCATCCATAGTCGGATGGTGCTCTTATGTAAGATGATATTGTATTTGTGTGGCATTGTATGCATTTTGTATGTATCCCCAACTATTTATGTAATGGTTTGATGTAATGATATCCACCTTGCAAAAGCGTTTCAATATGCGGGTCTATCCTTGGTGGGACCTTCGAGTTCCTCTCGGATAGGGTCGCATATTGGGCGTGATCTGTTATAACCCCGCGATGTCCTCGCATTTTGAGCTTGAGGTATGCATAATGCGGTACCGCATTGAATCTAGCAAATGTGGTTCGTTCGAGCAGTGTATGATAGCCACTGCGGAAGGGGACGATGTCGAAGATTAACTCCTCGCTTCAAAAATTGTCCGGAGATCTGCACCACTTCCAGTGTGATTGAGCCCGTGCAACAGGCCTCCACACCTGGTATGACACCTTTGAAGGTGGTTTTGTGGGCTTGATCCTTAAGGGGTCGATGCCCATTTTGCACAATGTATCCTGATAGAGTAGGTTCAGGCTGCTGCCACTATCCATGAGGACTTGTGTGAGATGGAATCCGTCGATGATGGGGTCAAGGACCAATGCAGCAGAACCGCCATGATGGATACTGGTAGGATGGTCCCTGCGATCGAAAGTGATCGGACAAGAGGACAATGGGTTGAACTTTGGGGCGACTGGCTCCATCGCATAGACGCCCCTTAGTGCACGCTTCTGTTCCCACTTGGGAATATGGGTTGCGTATATCATATTCACCCTTTTCACCTGGGAAGGGAATTTCTTCTGTCCTCCTGTGTTCGGCAGCCGGGGCTCCTCGTCGTCATCGCTATGCAGCCCCTTTTCCTTGTTTTCGGCATTCAACTTGCCGGCCTGTTTGAACAGCCAGCATTCTCTGTTGGTGTGGTTGGCTGGTTTATCGGGGGTGCCGTGAATTTGACATGAGCGATCGAGTATGCGGTCCAAACTGGATGAGCACGGATTGTTTCTTTTGAATGGCTTTTTTCGCTACCCAGATTTAGAGCCTCTGAATTCGGCATTGACTGCCGTGTCTTCGGCGTTGTCGCCATTGTTGCGACGCTTGTGTCTCTTGCGTCGTGGCTTGCCGTTGCTATCTCTAGCGTCTGAATCGCCGGAATTTTTGGGTGTGATGTTGCTACGAGCCAGCCAGCTGTCCTCGCCCATGCAAAAGCGGGTCATGAGTGTCGTGAGGGCTGCCATGGACTTTGGCTTCTCTTGGCCGAGGTGTCGGGCGAGCCATTCATCACGAATGTTATGCTAGAAGGCTGCTAAGGCTTCGGCATCCGAACAGTTGACAATTTGGTTCTTTTTAGTTAGGAACTGAGTCCAGAATTTCCTGGCTGACTCTCCGAGCTGTTGGGTTATGTGATTTAAGTCATCAGCATCCAGTGGTCGCACTTAAGTGCCCTGGAAGTTGTCAAGGAATGCGTCTTCCAGGTCCTCCCAACTGCCTATGGAGTTTGCTGGTAGGCTATTCAGCCAATGCTGAGCCGGTCCTTTAAGCTTAAGTGGTAGGTACTTGATGGCATGTAAGTCATCACTGCAGGCCATGTGAATGTGTAGGAGAAAATCTTCAATCCATACCGCGGGGTCTGTTGTGCCATCATATGATTCAATGTTCACGGTTTAAACCCTTCTAAGAATTCATGATCCATTACTTCATCAGTGAAGCATAGGGGGTGTGCGGCGCCTCTATGCCGGGCTACATCCCGACATAGTTCAAATGAGTCTGGTCTATTGTAGTCGGCCCGGTGAGACTTTTGTTTATTGTATCCGACGTGACGGTCCTCGTTACGCATTGTGGCGCGCCCCCGTGATCCGAAGATCGATCTTGACTGTCCTGCAAGGTATACGCAAGAAGTGCTATCACTATGAGTGAGAGCCGAACTATGCAGTACATGAGGTGGCGGTTACGAGTCCTCTCTCGCGCTAGCGTGAACCTCAAGTAACTAGCTTCTCCTTCTTGTCTGCTTTTGAAGCCTTTATGGTTGGCGCCCGTGAACCCATTCACTTGCGCCTGACACTCATGCCACTCGTTGTACACCCTCGGAACCTTCCCTTTGTATAGGACATAGCATATCCAGCTCGCCATCAAGAAACTAGGTAACTATTAGAGATGCATGTTCATGAAGAGGATGTACAATCATATATATGCAACAAAATATACTAGAGCAACACCGAAAAAGAAAGGGTTAGCAACTAGATGCAACATATACAGTACGCAAATTAATTAACTAGAGGTACGCAGGTCATCATATGCAAACTAACAAAGTAGCGTTACGCAAGTTCGGCAGGGACCGTGGACATCACAAAGTTTCATCGCTACAAAAAGTATACAAGTTCAACCGACACATATCATCATCATCGGCATCATAAATCACTAGAAGTTCCATCCTTCCATATCATTGAGGACGAACCCTAGCTTCTTGAACGGCGTGAGGTCTAGACGTTGCATGCCTATGCGAGTTCGGACGTCAGCTCGCGATATAGGGCCATGGTGGAACATCCCCTTCTCATCGACCACTTATTTCATGATGATCGTCGCAATGCCGCTTTGGATGCGAAAGAAGTCATCTCTAAGTTTATAATTCGCTTCTCCATGAGATTCTAGCCACTTGTGGATATGATCATCATTTCGGCTGTTAATGCGAAGCTTTTGGTGATCCGTGTTGAACTGAATCATGAGATGGATGATGTAGAATCCATCCTTCTTGCTTGGTTTTGGGACATGGATGCAGGAGAAGTTCGTTTTATGCGCGAAACCCATCTTCTTGTTCCTTTGTTTCCTGGTCTGCACGTGGCCACCTCTAAAGCTGAAGCCTTGGAGAGCATCATCTAGAATATCCATTATGTGGGTGTAGTCCTTTTCTCGTAGTCTCTAGAAGGGTCAAAATACGGCGTGGGAGACTTGCGGGTAAAGAACGATAAGGATGGCGCGCCGTTGCTGTCTGAGGGAAAAGACACCTCAAATTATTCCCCATATGAGAGAGAAGGAATGATTGAAATGTCTGAAAGGGTTGTCGGAACTGACTTACTTTGGATGATAAGGCACGAGGACAATTTCCGGTCCTTATTACGTACCATGAAGTTTTGGAGGTACTCCCTAGCAGTTTCACGCTCAAAGTCGCCGAGATTCAAGAAAGACTCGTTCATGTAGTACGGATCCGCCACACAGATTTGCGAGACTTCTTCACTCTTCATGACGGAGCTCATATGTAGCGCAAAAAGGCGGACGATAGTAAAATCAAGCCGCCTTGTTAGAAACATCTCAAAGATATGGTCAAACCGCAGGAAGAACACCTCCGTGGGCCGTGTGTCGACGTAGCACTTCCCCTCAGGCACACGAGCCACGTATGTCGGATATCCTGGATCCTTTGAGGCTAGTAGGCTTTTCTAAGTCGACAACACATGGTCGTGCAGTCTCCTGAGATCCCCTGATAGTGCCTCCAGCGGTTTCGGCGGTAGCATCGGCTCGCCCGTGAGATGGAACATGACTGCACCTTTCACGGGTACACGCTCTTCAGAATGCATCGTCGGCTACTATGTGCTCGCTTGTTTGGAGGCGATTACCTTCCCGATCTCTTCCTCTCCTTTTTCTTGGGCACACCTTCGGACCCTTCCTTAACCCCTACCCCGGTGTTCCCGGGCTAAATCTTGACGACCCTCGCGCCCGGCTAGTTGAGCCTGTGTTGAGGCGGCATCTTCAGGCATGTCCTGTGAGGATTTCATGAAGAGAGACTTTTTGCAATCCATGGTACAACCCTGCCCGGGCATATCATCCATATCCTCATTAGCAAGCTGATACCCATCATATCTATGTCACAGTCATACGCGTTTGTATTGAGGTAATCCATAGGGTCGACCTCCGTCTCATCACCCATTTTCTGTTCTACAGGAGAAATTACATCAGCCAGTACTATTGCACCCCCTTCATCATGTCGGCCGCCGCTCTCACCCGGCACTATAGGAGCTAGTAATTGCGTAGGCGGGGTGGTGGTCTCCGCACAAGCTTGTTGATGTGTGGTAGTTATTGGTGTGCTCTCGGCCGGCTCCAGACGAATAAGATTCTTCGGCCATAGCAACAACCAATTCTTGCAGCTTCCAATCCGCAGTGGGGTCTCGTCGTCCGCTCCCACAAGCTGTACTGGAGGAGGCAAATCCTCGTGCCCCGATTTCACACTGGTCAAGCTAACCGTGAAGTGCCCAACGGGGATCGGCTGGTTTTGGAACGTGCGTTGAGAGGGGTCCATTATCATTCCCTTTCCCACGTCCACCTTCTGGCATTTGATCAAGGAGAGTATGGTGCACGGGGTTTCTTTCGCCTGCAAACACATATGTTTGTGGCATAAAACAACCGAAAGGAAACAAAAATGGAATATTATCTATATATATATATATATATATGTTGGTGCGACATGTAATTACCGTGTGGCGTCGAGCTCAGCTAAAGGCGAAGGCCCACCTAGCGCTTTTGAGGCCGAGGGCGGGCTGCTATGGCGGGAGGCGGCGAGAGGAGGCCCGGTTTCTTGAGCAAGTGATGGTGCGA
Source organism: Aegilops speltoides (assembly GCA_021437245.1). Lineage (NCBI taxonomy): Eukaryota > Viridiplantae > Streptophyta > Magnoliopsida > Poales > Poaceae > Aegilops > Aegilops speltoides. The sequence goes on from CM038144.1 coordinate 255,236,949, forward strand.
TGGTGTTGTTGTTCATGGAGTTGCTCGCGACAAAAATGGGCATCGAAATCATGTACCGTCTTATGCGGATTTTCCTTCGCCCGATTGATGATAATGGAACCAAGTTAGTAGAGAAATCATTTCTGCAGGCGATTACAGCTGCATTGACTGTCTGCTGTAGCAACTCATATTTGTCCTCGGCTGCTTTTTTCGCGTCCTCAGCTGCTTTTTTCTCGACCGCAAGCTTCACCTTTGCGTCAATGTCCCCCTGACTAAACTTCTTTTTCTGCTTCTTGGCCTCCGGGCCATCGTTGTAAAACACCTTCCATGTGGCGCCGTCTCCAGCGCCGTGCACACGACCATATTGTGGCCGCTGGTCCAAAGGGAGTCCCTTAAGTTTGTTCAAGGCCCGGTTGAGAGGGGTGTCCCACTTGGGCCTCATCGGAAAAATAGGGCTTTCGGCTGCAAGTCGGTGTTTCTTCTCCAGTAGTCTAATCAATTTCCTTGTGATCTTGTCCGTGTAAAAAACCTTTTTCTCCTTGTCCCACTTGTAGCGGGGCCTGAAAAGTCATGCTCCAAGGGGTTGGTGAACTTCGCGAAGGGGTCTGGGAGACCCGCGGCTTCACGTTCCGCGTCCTCCTTATCCCATATGGGCCTTTTACTGAGGTAGCCACGGCTTCCGAGGCAATGCTTCCCCGTGTTCCTTTGCTGAAGGCTTTTGAATTTCGCAGCCTTAGCCTTAGCTGCCTCGGTAGCGCAAGTGTCCTTGAACTTTTGAACTCCTCTTCCGTAAGTGTCGGATTTTCCTCCGAATCTTGGACGGGGTTCATCAGCCTCAATAGCTCGTTTCACCCTCCTTCCGGAGGCCAACTCATTTCTGAACATGCCCATGGCGTGATTGTTAATCTTTTTCATCTTGGATCATCCCACGGTTGTTCTATGTTATCATCCCGGTCGGGAACTTGAATCTCTTGTGCAACTTCGTTAGGAGCAATTGCGTCAAATGTAATTTAGTCCTTAAGTCATCGTCGTTGATGCTCACGCATTCCCGTAGGATGCATCCTACTTGGTTCCCATAGCACTTGCGAGGTTCTTCCGGCTCTAACGGCTCAAACTTGCCAGGTGCCATCTTTGTGATCACAAGTCGTCCAATCCTTAGTTTGTTAGGTTTTTGTATCCTCTGCTTCTTATGCTTCCTCTTTTCGGTAGCGGCATCGGGGCTGGTACCTTCCCCGCCGGTACCTTCCCCACCGGTCTCGGTGCCGCCATCGGTGCCGATGCCGTCGGTGTTGATGTCGGCGTTAGTACCATCATCGAGGCCGACCTGCAAACCTTGCTTAGCACTCAAATAGTCGAGGTACTCTTGTTCACCCTCATAATCCATCTAAATGCGCATCTTGGTGGAAGGCCCGGTTTCTTCGTTGTTCGACATGTTTCCTATGATTAAGTGTCCTCATTTATTTCTAAAAGTATGAATAAATGAGAAATGACATAAAAAGAAATCTATGTGCCAAGACTCGATATGCCAACTATGTAGCACAAATCATGCCTTTATTCACGGAAATTTCGGCATGACCTTTGCTAAAAATGGACATATCGGCGCTGAAATTCACCGGAGCGAAATGAATCAACATTCGGCGTAACATAGGCCACTCGGATCATTTTCCAAACATGACATGTCCAAAACATGACATATGCACATATCACATGTCCAGTTCAAATTTGCATATAAATTCAGCTAAGTTTGAAACCTAGCTAAATTCATAACTAAATAGATAATCTAAATAACATAACCGAAGAACCCTAGCAGAGAGATAGGGGGGTTTACAGAGGGTGCAGGGGCGAGGAGGCAGGCCCGACGACGGCCGGCAGGGGAGAGGAGGGAGGCGAGGGCCGACGGGTCGGTGGCGAGCGCACCGGGTCGGGGCGAGCGCCTTGCACCGAGTCGGGGCGAGGGCCGGCCGGGTCGAAGAAGCCGCGCCGGGTCTGGGTCGAGTCTTGGGATGGGGCGGCCTTGGGTCGGGGCTAGCGCTAAGCGCGCGGCGTGAGTCGGGTCGAAGCAGCGGGGCTGGTCAAAGGCGGTCTGACGGGGAGAGAGTGGGGATTTGGTGGGAAAAGGCGGGACGAAGCAGGGCGAGTGAGAATTTCGGGTTAAGTGGACGTAGCAGTAGCGCATTATGTCAAAACGCGCTACTACTAACATCAGTAGCTGTAGCGGTTTAGGCAAAATGCGCTACTACTAAATTCAGTAGCTGCAGCGGTTTATGCAAAACGCGCTGCTACTACCGTCGCTACTGCCAGTTTTCCTTTATTTTATCCCACTTTTATTTCCCAAGGGCAGTGAACAAAGGGAGGGCGATATATATTGCATCATTTGACGGTTAAATATGTATGGAAAATAGGAACATATATATTACACATCATTGGACCCATGCATAATAATGGCTAAGTGTGTATACAAAATAGGAACACACACACACACACACACACACACACACACACATATATATATATATATATATATATATATATATATATATTACACATCACTGGACCGATAACATACGTTTCCTCAGTGCTGACATTTTCGTTTTTGAGTCAGCTTCTTTCCCTTCTTGTTCGTCGAAGAATAATTGAGCCCCTCATTGTGACTTTGCCTTTTCCGTGGAGTATGATTTTTCTTAGGTAATGTAGTATTGGTTCTTCTTTTGACGTATACTTCATCATCATCGTCATCTTCCCTCATTGGGTTGCCGTACTGATCATAGTCTTCCTCGTTGGCGACTCCATCCATTCCAATGACATTCATTTTGCCTCTCCTCACGACAACACGGCTGGGATTGCGTGGGTCAGTTATGAAGAAGCATTTTGTCACGTGCTTAGCGTGTACCTATGGCTCGTTTTTTGCGATATCGTTCACGGTAGGTGAAAGTGCAACTAATCCCCAGGTGGTTTTGGTAATTAATAACAACATATATATCATTGAACTAATAAGTTTCTTGAGAATATTTCAGAAAGTTCAGTGATATGGGTATGGCAATGACTGAAGATGTGGACCCCTCAAAATGCTAAGGAAAGCATTGGCAAAAGCTCAAGACTCCATTTTTGGTTTAGTGATCCAAGATCACATTGAGTCTATAGGAAAGCCAATACTATTAAAAGGGGATGAGGTTATGATGATGATCTGGTTGCTCAAAGTGCTTAGTGATCTATCTCCCAAACTATCAGCAATCTTTCATACCAACATATACTCATAAGTAATCTCGGTCCCACCGATTTCCAAAACTCACCACACCGAGATGAACCACCTCACCATATAGCCAAACCCTAGTAATTTCGGTTTTCCGATTCCAAACTCGGTCTCACGAAACTAGTGTTGCCAACCTTCTGTAACCTTCTGTAATCAAATCGGTGTCACCGAGATGATAAAGTCGGTCCCACCGAGAATGGCAAACCCTAGTCTTTGGAAGAATCGGACTCACCGAGATTGTATTTTCGGTCCCACCAAAAATCCCAACGTTCACAAGATTTGAACTTTCGGTCTCACCGAGTTGTCAACTTCGGTCTGACCGAGATTGGTCAAATGTGTGTAATGGTTGGATTTTGTGTGGAGGCTATAAATACCCCTCCACCTCCTCTTCATTCGTGGAGAGAGCCATCAGAAAGAACTACCACTCCTACCTTACATTTACGAGAAGAAAACTACCTACCCTTGTGTTGAGATCAAGTTGCTCCACTCCCACCATATGAAACTTGATTTCTAGCCTTCCCAAGTTGCTTTCCACTCAATCCTTTCTTCCACCACAGCCAAATCGGTGAGGAGAGTTGAGTGTTGGGGAGATTATCATTTGAAGCACAAGAGCAAGGAGTTCATCATCACCAACACCATCTATTACCTTTTGGAGGTGGTGCCTCCTAGATTGGTTAGGTGTCGCTTGGGAGCCTCCGTCAAGATGTGGAGTTGAACCAAGAAGTTTGTAAGGGCAAGGAGATCGCCTACTTCGTGAAGATCTACCCCGAGTAAGGCTAGTCCTCCGTGGGCGTATGCCATGATGGCATAGACAAGGTTGCTTCTTCGTGGACCCTTCGTGGGTGGAGCCCTCCGTGGACTCTCGCAGCCGTTACCCTCCGTGGGTTGAAGTCTCCATCAACGTGGATTGACGATAGCACCACCTATCGGAACCACGAGAAAAATCTCCGTGTCTTCAAATTGCGTTTGCTCTTCTCCACCTCTATTTACTACATGTGCAATTTACTTTCCGCTGCCACTACTCTAGAATTGCATGTGTAGGGTGATACTTGACTTGATCATCATTGTGAACTTGCTAAAAACTTGTCCTAATCAAAAGGCTAAACTTTTAAATTGTCAAGTAGTCTAATCACCCCCCCTCTAGACATACTTTCGATCCTACAAGTGGTATCAGAGCTTTGGTCTCCATTGGATTGGTTTCCATTGCATTGGACTCCATAAGCTTGGTTTCACAACCTAGGAGAGTATGGCGTCTAGTGAGGGTAATTTTCGTAGAGGTCCTTACTTTGATGGTTCAAACTTTGCTAGTTGGAAGCATAAAATGAAAATGCATATTCTTGGACATAACCCTGCCGCATGGGGCATTATTTGTGTTGGCTTGCAAGGTGAGTTCTTCGAGGAAGGAAAAGTTCCGGATCGCGAAGCTACAGCGAATGAATTGCGGATGTTACAGAACAATGCTCAAGCTTGTGACATTCTCTTCAATGCTTTGTGTCCCGAGGAGTTCAACAAAATCATCCGTCTTGAGAATGCAAAAGAGATTTGGGATACTTTGGTCGAAATGCACGAAGGTACCGAGTCCGTGAAGGAATCAAAGCTAAATGTTCTTCAAGGTCAACTTGACAAGTTCAAGATGAAGGAAGGTGAAGGAGTCGCTGAAATGTACTCTAGGCTTGCTCTCATCACAAATGAGATTGCCGGCTTAGGAAGCGAAGAAATGACCGACCGATTCATCATCAAGAAGATTCTCGAGCTTTGGATGGAAAGTATGACACCGTGTGCACTTTGATCCAAATGATGCCAAACTACAAGAATCTCAAGCCTACGAAGTCATTGGAAGAATTGTTGCTCATGAGATGACACTTAAAGATAAGGAAGAGCTTCACAACAAGTCAAGTGGTGCTTACAAAGCTACAGATTGAAGCTCCCACAACCTCAAGTGACAAGCTAGTTTCCAATGAAGAGATAATCCTAATGGTGAAGAACTTCAACAAATTCTACAAGAGTAGAAGCAAGGAAAGAAGCTCAAAGTCTAGATCATATGATGAAAAGAGATCTTCTAGTCGTGATCGAAGCTGCTACAATTGTGGAAGACCGGACACTACTCAAATGAGTGTTTGACTCCCCACAAGAGAAGAGAAGAATCTCCAAGAAGAAGAAGCTCAAGAGAAGAGTCGCCTCGAAAGAGAGAAGGAGTAGAGATGATCGTTATGAGCGAAGATCCTCTCGGAGAAGCAAGGATTCGGAAAGGAAAGACAAGTCATCAAGGAGCTACACAAGAAGAAAACATCAAGCTCATGTAGGTGAATGGGTCTCCGGCTCCGACTCGACAATCACTCGAAAGAAGCTATCACTCCAACTCCGAATCTGATCAAGATGAAGGTGTTGCGGTCTTGCTCTCGTATCCTCCAACTCCAACTCCTATGACTTATTTGATTCACCAAATGAGGGAATTGGAAGATGCTTCATGGATAAAGGCCCCAAGGTATCACACCCTGAATTTATTGACTTTGATAGTGATGAGGATGACTTGCTTGGTGAAGATGAGCTTTTACATGATAAATCTAGTGAGCCTAGTAATGATGAACATGCTAGTAGTCTTTATAGTCGAGAAGAGTCGAATGACAATGCTATGAAGGAGATTGAGCGTCTAACTAAAGAACTAAACACTCTTAAGTTAGCTCATGAAACAACTCAAGAAGATCATAGAGAGCTCCTAAGATCTCATGAGAAGCTACGCTTCGAGAAGCTCAATCTAGAGCAAGAACATGAGTTCCTAAAAGCTATCAATGACGATCTTGAAAGAAGAGTTCTTCATATCTTGCCAAACGACTTCTCTTGTCTAATTTCTTGCCACCTATTAAAACTAAGCATGACAAGCATAAGAAAAATTCTTCATCTAGAAGCAACATAATTGGTTCTAGTAGTTCTCTTGATTCCACTAACAATGTTTCAAGCCAAGTTACACTTGAGCAAGAAAATAGTTTATTGAAAGGGATTATAGAAAGGTGTCTACAAGAGCCTTCCGGAAGCAAGAACTTTGAGAAATTGTTACGCAAGCAAGGAAGGCACCGGAAGAATCAAGGAATTGGTTTTGAGCGAAAGTTCAACGCCGAGGGTGTTGAATGGGAAGAAGGTCAATATCCCACTCCAAAGTTTGTTTCTCAAAAGGAGAAGTATGATCCTACTTCTTCCAATGTGGAACAAGCTCAAGATGACCTTCCACCACAAGACCACAAGCTAAAAGGCAAGGACAAGCTTCAAGAGGAGATTAATGCATTTATTGAAGCACCCAAGGCCATGGTCAAGTGGGTTCCCAAGGAAACTTCAAGTTCTACTTCGTCAAGCTCAACTACTACCCCAAGGATTCCCATCAAGATGATGTGGATCCCGAAGAAGAAGAACTAGAGAGTTCTTGAGGGTGACTCCGCCAACATACTTCACTCACATTCATTTTGGCAAGAACTTGTGCAATCAACTTCCACATCTTGCACTAGTTCATGGAGTCACAAACCCTCTTGTTGGTAAGTCAAGGGACAAGGTAATCATTGCATTCGTGGACATCATCTATTGTGTACTTCAATCTATGTCCATGGATATCTTTGTTTGTTCCTTGTGGGACTAACCCATGTAGGTATTGAAAGTGCCGAATCCAAAGGATTGCTCCCAACTCTTGATGATCTTCATCAACATTGAGCATCCACATCTTCAACATCTACATGAAGTCTTCTACGACAACCCAAGGTTAGTTTGACCCTTTAATAGGGGTTCTCACATCAAGGGGGAGCTTTGCTCTAAAGATTTGAGCTAAAGCATCTTCAAATGATGTGAACACATCAATGCTTTATGTAAAAGTGGTAACCCCACTTGTGCTTAAACGATGAGTATGACCTATGATCAAATGTTCTCATTTGACTCCTAAGTCAATATACTCATATATAGATGACCTAGTCATCGACAAATTGTGTGCTAGTTGCTAGTGTTTTGTTTGTGCATGTTTGACACATATTTCATTTGCTATCTTATTGTGTGAGCATGTTGGATGCATGATTTTATCCATTCGAGGACATCCATTTGTTGCTATGGTCTTTTGGATTTTTTCTTTTTGACCAAATGGATGGACAAGAATGCCTAAGTTCCTCCCCTAGCTATCTATGCTTTCTTGTCTCAAATTCTATTCATGCTTATATCACAAACTTTGAACAAGTCTTTTTCGGACAGACCGAGTGAAGAGCACTCGGAGCCACCGATCCGTCAAAAGCTTAAATTCCAAAACCTTCTAAGTATTTTCGGTCAAACCAACTCACTTCAAATCGGACAGTCTGAAATCACTTGGATTGATCTAGGTTTTCACCTCGGTGAAACCGAGTTACAAATTTCGGCGTGACCGAAGTGTGTAACTGCTTGCAGTTAACCATCTCGGTGCCACCGAGTTTTCCAACTCGGTCCCACCGACAGCCGAAGGGTATATATACCTGAGGGCAGCGCGCGTTGATTCTTTCTTCAAAATGCCTCGCCCCCAAACCCTTTGCTGTCGTCGCCGTGGTCTCCGGATCGTCTCCGTCGTCGCCTGTGCGCCCTCGCCGCGGGTCTCCGTCGCCGTCAACGGTCAACCTCTCCGTGCCGTTGCCGCCGTAGAGAAACTCCACCAAGTTAGGGTGAGTTTCGATCCCTCTCGTGTTTCAACCTCCGATTCAACACACGATTGGTTTGCCTAAACTTCTTGCCACGTTTGAAATCTTCCTATCCAGCAGATTAGTTCATAGAACGAAATTCGAGTGAAAATTTTAGGGTTAGGTTTCCGCCGAACACATCTCGGTGTGACCGATTCTACATTCTCGGACTGACCGATTTGGCCTCTGGCCATTGCACTGCACTTTTCGGTCCAACCGAGTTGTGCAAATCGGTAAGACCGAAATGACGATTTAGTGAAACCCTAGTGTTCTCGGCTAGACCGAAACCCATTTCGGTCCAACCGAAAGTGGTGTGAATGGTTCTGTTTAGACACTTCGGATTCACCGAATTTTAGACTCGGTCTGACCGAAATGCATTCTGTGAAAACCTAAAACTGAAATTTGAACTCATTCTTTTGCAAAATCTTCGCAGTTTGTGATAACTCTTCTATTCTCGCCTATACCTAATCTATTCACAGGTTGTCAACCATGTCGATGCCGTGACAGCGAACAGTCTGAATCTCCAATTGAAATTCGAGGCGGGCACTAGTCCCGAAGCCAGCAGTTTTTCGATGATGGTGAGAGGAGCACACCAAGTGGTTTGCCTCCTGCTGCCACCGGGCCGGAAGAAGAGAAATTCGATGAAGAGGATTCGACTTTATTCTTGAGGAAGAGATCACATCTAAGCCTAAGAGGAAAGTGGTTGCCAAAGAGCATCAAGGGCAACACACCAAGAAAGGCACCAGCAAAGTGAAGAAGTCCACAGTTGCTAAGAAGCTGAGCATGGAAGAAGAAACCTCCAGCAAGGTAAAGAAAACTTCCAAGAGGAAGAGGATTGTGCATGATGAAGCTGATGATGATTCTGATGAGGAAGCACCCCAGCCTCCTCAGAAGCCTAAGTTGATGGGAGATGCCATCAGGGCAGGAGCACCTACTAAGTCTAAGCCATCAGCTCCAGCAAAGGCAGCTCAAGCCAAGCCTGCTGCCAAGCCAAAGAAAACTGTCAGAAACATTCCTGCTTCAGAGAAGAAGAAAGACAATGTGCCTCCAGCTGAGTCAGATGATGAGGCACATGTGTTGCTGAAACTCAGACAGAAACTGCCAGTCCACAATGATGCTCATCCTCGAGCTGAAAATATGAAGGAAAGGAAAGACAAAGGTCTCAGGCTATGGAGGCAAGCTGATCCATATGCCACAAGGAGAAGGACTGCTGTTGATTCAAGGTTCCACACCAGAGAGCAGCAAGATTTCTATGAGACTTTGCTCATGGACAAGAAGCCCATTGTTGCTGACACTAGATATGTTGATTGGGCATATATTGACAGTGAAGAGCACAGAGACTACTTTCCACATGTGCATGAGAGCTTCTTTGCATGTGGAGTTGCTCGATTCGTTGGTCGAAACCGACAGCTTGGAATGATGAGATGATCATGCAATTCTATGCCACAGACTCATTTCTATCCGGATGGCGAATTGTATGGATGGTGAAGGCCAGAGATTCTCTTCAACTGTTGAAGAGTGGGCTGCACTGCTGAATGCTCCAGTGCAAAGAGAAGATGATGTTGATGTCTATGGAATTCCCAAGAAAAACCATGAGTCTATGAAAAATATGTACAATGAGGTACCAGCAAAGGATGTAGAGTTCTGGAAGCTCGGCTCAGTGTATCACCTCCAGGCAGGTCTCCCAACCACTAACACAATTCTGAGGCATACTTTGATGCCCAAGTCTGGAGATCATCGCATGATAAGAGGCTATTCTATCAACATGCTGCATATTCTAGATCAGAAGGCACCTTTCAAGGTGATGGACCTGATAGTTGAGACTATCAAGAGGACAGGCAGCAGACCAGAAGAGGTCATGTGGTTTTGCCCGCACATTCAGATGCTTATCAATGCCAAGTTTGGCACGGGCACCTACTTGTTGGATAGACCCCACTTGCCTTTGCAGCTGAGCATGAGGATAATGAAGTTGTGATGACTGAGGATGATCCCACGTCTGTTGAAGGTCAAGCTAAGTCTGAAGCTGCCAAACAAGCTAAAGCTGAGAAGGAAGCAGCAGCAGCAGCAAAACCCAAGAGCGTTGGAGAACAGCTCCTTGAAGCTACCCAGAGGATTGAACTACGCCTGGCCAGCATAGTGCAGTCTCAGGAGAGTCTTGAGAGGATAGTTGAAGACAAGTTCCATGCTCTGGATGTCAAGCTGACTGAAGTGCAAGTCACTGTCAACAAGCTTGAGGCAGATATCGAGGAAGCCAAGAGGGAGAAGGAAGAGCTCATGAAGGAGATGTAGGATGACCTTGTCCAGGATGACTATGAGCAGCCTGCTCCGGTTCCCACAAGACCCAGATCAGCTGCTATTCCAAAGGAGACCCTGAGGCTCTGCAAGACCTCCCACAGCTCCATCGGGCCCAGCTCGGTGTCCCTCCTCCAGCTCCACAGACTTCAGCGAAGCCTTTGCGAAGCAGCTATCTCAACTCCATCAACCTGCACAGAGCCGCTAGCAGAGTCCCTAGTGACGTTTAGCTCTATACCTTTCGAACTTTTTGGTAGCTTGTTGCCAAAGGGGAGAAATTGTATAGATCATAGGACTTCGAGAGAGAGTGCTCGCTTTTGCTCTTTCGTTTCATTTGCGGTCTTTTGAGATACTTTTGAGTTTTCGAGACATTCCATGTGTTTGATACTACGTTTGCTCTACTTTGATGAGTGCTTGATCATACTATGCCTTAATGTGTGCTTAATGCTTATCATATGCTATTCATATCTTGTATGATCATTTACTCATGTCTTGGTGATTGGGTGCATGTTATTCATTCTTATCATTTTGTGCGCTCCACCAAGATGTATGTGACATGGAAGAGTGAGCCATGATCCTAATCGATTGTGCATTTGCATTCAAACGCAAATCTTAAATAATGCACAAATTTAGGGTAGCTCTTGCTTATCACATACTTCTCAAAGCGACGATATTATTCATTGATTATATCATTTGTCGAAGCTTTGATCTATATGTTGTCATCAATTACCAAAAAGGGGGAGATTGAAAGTGCAACTAATCCCCAGGTGGTTTTGGTAATTAATAACAACATATATATCATTGAACTAATAAGTTTCTTGAGAATATTTCAGAAAGTTCAGTGATATGGGTATGGCAATGACTGAAGATGTGGACCCCTCAAAATGCTAAGGAAAGCATTGGCAAAAGCTCAAGACTCCATTTTTGGTTTAGTGATCCAAGATCACATTGAGTCTATAGGAAAGCCAATACTATTAAAAGGGGATGAGGTTATGATGATGATCTGGTTGCTCAAAGTGCTTAGTGATCTATCTCCCAAACTATCAGCAATCTTTCATTCCAACATATACTCATAAGTAATCTCGGTCCCACCGATTTCCAAAACTCAGTCACACCGAGATGAACCACCTCAGCCATATAGCCAAACCCTAGTAATTTCGGTTTTCCGATTCCAAACTCGGTCTCACGAAACTAGTGTTGCCAACCTTCAGAAACATACGTAATCAAATCGGTGTCACCGAGATGATAAAGTCGGTCCCACCGAGAATGGCAAACTCTAGTCTTTGGAAGAATCGGACTCACCGAGATTGTATTTTCGGTCCCACGAAAATCCCAACGTTCACAAGATTTGAACTTTCGGTCTCACCGAGTTGTCAACTTCGGTCCGACCGAGATTGGTCAAATGTGTGTAAGCAGTTGGATTTTGTGTGGAGGCTATAAATACCCTCCACCTCCTCTTCATTCGTGGAGAGAGCCATCGAAAGAACTACCACTCCTACCTTACATTTACGAGAAGAAAACTACCTACCCTTGTGTTGAGATCAAGTTGCTCCACTCCCACCATATGAAAATTGATTTCTAGCCTTCCCAAGTTGCTTTCCACTCAATCCTTTCTTCCACCACAGCCAAATCAGTGAGGAGAGTTGAGTGTTGGGGAGATTATCATTTGAAGCACAAGAGCAAGGAGTTCATCATCACCAACACCATCTATTACCTTTTGGAGGTGGTGCCTCCTAGATTGGTTAGGTGTCGCTTGGGAGCCTCCGTCAAGATGTGGAGTTGAACCAAGAAGTTTGTAAGGGCAAGGAGATCGCCTACTCGTGAAGATCTACCCCAGTAAGGCTAGTCCTCCGTGGGCGTATGCCATGATGGCATAGACAAGGTTGCTTCTTCGTGGACCCTTCGTGGGTGGAGCCCTCCGTGGACTCTCGCTGGCCGTTACCCTCCGTGGGTTGAAGTCTCCATCAACGTGGATTGGCGATAGCACCACCTATCGGAACCACGAGAAAAATCTCCGTGTCTTCAAATTGCGTTTGCTCTTCTCCACCTCTATTTACTACATGTGCAATTTACTTTCCGCTGCCACTACTCTAGAATTGCATGTGTAGGGTGATACTTGACTTGATCATCATTGTGAACTTGCTAAAAACTTGTCCTAATCAAAAGGCTAAACTTTTAAATTGTCAAGTAGTCTAATCACCCCCCCTCTAGACATACTTTCGATCCTACAGTAGCGCTCTTGGTGTTGGGTATAGTCATGGTAGTGAACATCCAGCTTTCTCTTTCGACATTCTTAGCCCAACTGACACGGAACATCGTCGTGTTGTGCAGTCCAGAGTAGTCAAGCTCCCACATCTCCTCGACCCTTCCATAAAATCGTTCGATTCTTGCCGTTATGTCGCTGCCGGTCATGCATTCCATCGTCACCCACGAGTTCGATCATCACTGTCAATATCTTTGGCCTCCGAGTAGAGCGTGTATCCGTTGATATCATATGCACGATAGGTTACGAGGTTGGGAGAGGGCCATGTGCTAAAGGCGTATATGAGCAATCCGTCCTTAGAGCCCTCCTCCGGGAATTAGCAATAATATGCTCTTTGAACCAATGCAGAAAGTGGAGTTGTGCTCTCTAGATACTTGGCGTCCGTCACTGCATACCCCCGATCCACGATACTTCTTTGCGATAATTTCTTTGTGCGATTGCCACGAAGGATCTACCTTGTCTAGGTGTTGTGGCACTACCAAGTTTGCTTTCTGTCAAAGTCGCTGCATCGATCTGAGTATGCCACGTGCAGTTCCCTGCGACCGTTGCAGTGACCATCTCCTTCGAGCCTCCCATCGTGCTTGTTAACGGGCAAACCAACACTAACACCAGGAGGCTGGTCTGCGCCATATAGAAAATTCTCATAGAAAAAGATGCACTCTTGTGCCAACTAGCCCTGGACGATGCTTCGATCCAGACGGGACATGTTACAAATGAATCCTTTGATGATCCCATTCATCCTCTCAAAT